>OZ023314.1:24319001-24919001 GCA_964007375.1 Ophion obscuratus | reverse complement strand
TTTGGAAAATCTGTTTTAATTCGATAACTCTTTAGGAAAAATTCATACAATTTTTGTTCAAATGGGAAAATTGTAGCCCTTGAAAAGACGCGTGGATCGAGTATTTTATCATCCCTCTACAATAATATCTTCACCCCGAAAAAATGTTGGAGAATAAAAAAAATTGTTTATTGAATAACTAAAAAACAATCGATTTTTCGGGGATGGTTTAAATATGCGGAATGTATATAATAATTTGCTCTATATTTTCGTTTCTATGCACCACCCTTGAATGTTGCTTATTCCAACCGCTCTCGGGGGTTGAAAATTCAAATTGAAATTCTGGGAAAACGAAGAGATACGAGTTGGGCGCTGTGGACAAAAATGTAACTGAGGGTCCAAGCTACAAATTGTTCCACGGTGGCGAATTCGTGCCGTCAATAGTTTTCCCAGAATTTCATTTTGAATTTTCAACCCCCGAGAGAGGTTGGCAAATCAAAATTCAAGGGTGGTCCATAAAAACGAAAATATAGAGAAAATTATTCTCTACATTTCGTACATTTGAACCATACTCGAAAAATCGATTGTTTTTGTGTTATTCAATAAACAATTTTTTTGGTATTTCAACAATTTTTTGGGCGCGAAGTTTTTACCGGAGAGTGATGATCAAATACTCGATCGACACGTCTTATCAAAGGCTACAACGTTCCCATTTGAAGAAAAAGTGTACGAATTTTTCCTGAAGAGTTATTGAGTTAAAAATGATTTTTCAAAATTTCACTCCACTTTGTCACCCCCAAAATGAACATCCACGACTTCGGCGCTGTGGACAAAACCAAAGCCCGGATTTTTCTGAACATTTTGGCTCACGGCGCCCTCCTCGTAGGGGTTGTAGTTTGGCATTAATTCACACCCATCTCCCTTCATCCCCTAAAAAAACCCTAAAAAAAGAAAGCGTCAACAAATATATATTCTCGTTTGTCATAGTTAATTGCAAATTTTTCAAATAGTTATCGGTACTTCGAAAAAGAACAAATGAGTTTTTTTCGGACTATGACTTTGGATCTCTTCTCGGAAGTTTTAACCAAGTCTTCCTCATAATTACTAATATCAATTGGCATTTTAATCCACAACATTCCCGGTGTTTTTACACTAGTATTCTTACATTTAAGAACAACGTACCAATGACAGGGATTGTAACTCACTTTTAACCAACAAAATTTATGTATTCACAGATGGCGCAGCGTCGATGTTTACTACGCAAGTGACGTTACGAACCGAAGCAGCATGACGGCCAGCGTTTTCGCGGGGAAATTTGAAATGTAGCGTCACTTTCAAAAATCGACGTTTTTTTGCCTTTTTCGACAGTTTATACTTTCAAGAATATCCTGTAAACATTTCAAGGCTGTATCCCTAATCATTGTATCTTGCAAAAATCGATAGTTAAATCTTTAAACGCATTTTTTTCGTAATGAGATTTTTCAAATTTGCTGACATTGTAACTCAAAGAGCAATTATCCGATTCACTTGAAATTTGTACTGAGTACTCTCGAATATATTTACTCGACAATGACGTAGGATATTTTTGGTTGGCTGAAAATTGCCGATTTGGCATTGAAAAAAAACGACCATTTCATAGGCAAAAAAACAGACGTTTTTCATAAATACACCATTTTGTTAGATCTTGATATTTTTTGAAAATCATACGTCATTGTACAGGAAACACCTTCCAGTTTAACGACTTTTTTCCTTTTTCGGTTTCAGCTAACTCAATCGGCCGGAATCATGTCAGCAGTGGAGGAACTTTTTTTTGGCGCCTGCGAAGGCAGCACATAAGTCGCTTGGGTCTCAATATTTTGCTATGAAAAAATTATGTTATTTAGGTCAAATATAGCCAAATGTATTCTTAATTTACCAAAATATTTAATTGAGTACTTTTCTTCCAAAAAATTCCCGAAAATCACCCAAATTTTCAGCGTTCACACTGGTATAGCCCTTTAAATGCATTTTTATGGCACTTATAGATTTCGTAAAGGGTGGAGGGACAAATGTCGAACGATCGATATGTAGATGGGCCAAAATGTCGAATTCGAAAATGACGAATGTTCGAATATAGATGATCAATCTTACTAGAGTCTGTGGAGTCGAAAATAACACTTACGAATATGAACATCTCGGAAGTTGATATGTAGCGAAAAACAAAAATCAGATTTAATAAAATATCGAAAAACATAAAATCGATGGGTCTGTATGCATAACACCAAATAATTCAAGACGACAATTCTCCGAATTAAAAAAATGGCGATGGTTCACAATGCAGAAAATCATTAAAGCGAACGGCCGAAAAGTCGAGTGGTTGAAATCGCGGAGGGTCAAAATGTAGAACGGCCCGAATGGCGAATCGAGCAATACGTCACTTGCGCCTCAGAGTGAAGCTGCGAGATGGCGCTGGCGGTCTGTAGGCTAAAATATCGTAAGACAGTCATCCCACGTGACGGGCCCCACCACGTTCGCCATTTTGGCCGTTCGACCTTTCGGCGTTCGACATTTCGGGCCATCGACATTTTGCGTTTCGATATATTGCTTTTCGCTATAGACAGTATTACGCATATTAGGCCCTCGCTATTTTCTGTTTCGGAGATATGGGTGTTCTACATTTTTCGATTCTGTATTTTTATATTTCGAATTGCAGACAATCTGAATATTCGTTTTCGAATAAATTAACTCTCCAAGAAATAATGGTTCGATTTATAGTCATTCGATTTTTTTATCAGTCGAAAGATAAAATTTCGAATGATTTAACCTTCGTTATTTTGAGAGTTCATAATTCTATCGTTTCGAAATCTTTGTCGTTCTATATTTGGTCATTCGACATTTTTACTCCCACCCTTCATAAAATAGAAATAAAAATGCTAGTAGTTTATTACCACCAAAGGATCAAAGTAACACACCTTTCAAAAAAGGGTGTACCGGTAAATGTTGCTTTCCTTTTGGAAATGTCAAGCCTGAAGATTTGATCGGAAATGCGGATCAAACATATGTTGTTCCCTGAATGATTAGGCCCCAGTTTCGCTCGAGAATCGCTTGACATATTTCCCTCGTGAATAAAATAGAAATAAAAACCACGTGAACTGAATTATTTCGAAAAATCGTTGACTTGCCTTCTTCAAAGGCAACGTCGTTGCGAAGATTCGGGATATTGTTTCATACGAAGTACGGTTATTGATACTTATCGTAAATATCACTCGGTGGATTCAAGTATTGGATACGATTGAGGCACTTCGATGCCTCAATCGTGTGTCGTAGGCGTATTCAATTATTTTCAAAAACGATTTTATCAAGATTTTCTTCCTTCGTATTGATCAATATTCAAATATGTTTCTCGTAGTTACAAATCATGACTGGCTTAGGAAACTGTGGTTCTTGGTTATGAGGCCAGCACTGCTCTCGGACATAGGTATGACGGCTGTTCTGTCGCCCTTCGGTAATTTAGCTCGTGACTTGATGTTCGGTTTTAGGCCCTTCGCGAAGTTCTGCGTAGAAAGTCATTGTAAAATAAATGTCCACTCGCTGAGGCGGTGCTTGGAATTTTTATTCTTTCGAGTCGTAATTTCACGGGTAACCGTACCTCTTTGATGGATCCTGGCGTCGCTAATACATAGTAAATGGCGTATCCGGGAATCCAAATCATCGATGAAAAACTCATGAAGAATCCGACGATTTCCGCCCACGTTGGATACTCGTAGTTACTTCCGTACTTCAATGGCGTATATTGGACACATTGGAATACGAAAATGAACTGGAATTGGAATTTTCATTGAGTCATGGAGATGAAAAGGAATTGGCTTCGACTTGGATATACTGAGAAAAAAAAACCAATTGAATAAAAAAAGAATATTGTTTGATCGAAATAAATGTGCTGCTGCGGAGTGCCACCGATATATGAGATTGTTAAAATACTATAAAATATTGGGATACGTGATTGATTTAAATAACATATTATTTTATTTTAAAAAACTCTTCTGTTCTCTGAATATCAACATTATGCTTCAAATAAAATTATATTGTATTGAAATCATTCTATATACGATCCGCAGATGTATGGATGAAATAATTAAGCGGTTGCTACAACATTTTTTATTTCGTACAAAAATATAATCAATAGAATTAATTATTTCTTTACTGCATCGAAACGAATATGCCATGGGACGTAGGTTTTTCAATTTGTTTCAAATCTTAAATAAAAAGTGAGCATTAGAATGATCATTCACGATAACAGTGGAGAGAATATCAGATATCCAACTGATAAGAACAGATACTACACTTTGATCTTAGCCACAGGCCGAGAAGCGATACTCTTTAGAGTTTCTCGAACGTTTAAGTAGATTATTCGATTCGCGCTGCGCTTACGAGAAACGAGCGCGCGTGCGGCTTCTAGCGGTTACTCCGAGAACTACGGGTTTCCTCACACCTATAATTTCGGTGGCGCTCGGCCATGATTTGGTTGAATTTTTTCCACCAATTGCGCAGGAAACAAATTTTATTTTCACACAACTTTTTAACCAATTCAGACATTTGTTCAATATGTTTCAATCAAAATAAAATATTAATATTTTAACGAATAATGTACTTGGAAATCAATATCGGATATGCTGAAAAAAATAAAATAACACATTTACTCAATAGAAATTTTATCTGAATCAAACGAGCGAAATTCAATTGTTCTTGTGTACTCGAATCAACAATATTTATGTTATGAATTGAAACGCTTTTTTTGTTCGTTGCAGAAAATGAATTCAAAACTATATAATTTGATCGCGATAATTTTTTAGATAGTTTCTATAATATATTGTTCTTGACTAACAATATATCTTTTGAATGAAAGAAAACTTTTAATTTTATCATGTTATTAAATTCAATAGCGTTTTGTTTGATCTAATGAATCCGATGATTTACACCATCAATTTTATTAGGTGTACAAATAAGTTTTAGGACACTTCGATTTTGTATCATAACAGCTATTCTAAATTAATTCAAAGGTCCCGCTCACTTATCATAGATGGCGCTTGATATGTAGTATCGAAACGTAAAGGAGTCATAAACATAACCTATAAATTCTGTAAATTAAACATGCAGACCGATAAGCTATTTATTAGACACTGCATTCGCTATGAATTCCATCAAGGAAAAAGGGTTAGGAAAGCGTGTGAATCGATATGTTCTGTTCTTGGAGACAACATTGTATCTAAAAGTACATGTGAGTATTGGTATAAGCGATTCAAAGAAGGTGATTTCGACGTTAGTGACCGTGAACGCACGGGGCCTCCTGTAAAGGTGTACGATCAGGAACTGCAAGCGTTGCTGGATGAAAACTCTTGTCAGACGGAGAAACTACTTTCGGAACAGCTTGGAGTAACTCAACAAATTTTTTCTTATCGTTTAAAAGCAATGGGTAAGATTCGAAAAGGAACAAAGTGGGTACGACACTTTCTGACTCAAGAAAATAAAAACAGCCGTCTTAACATTTGTGTGAGTCTTTACAACAAGCAACATAGAAAGTCTTTCTTGTGGAAAATTGTGACCGGCGATGAAAAGTGGATTTATTTTGATAATCCGAAACGCAAATATCATTGGGTTGACCCCGGCGAGCCGACAACATCCACGCCAAAGCGCAATGTTCATTGTAACAAAGTCATGCTGTGCATATGGTGGGATATGAAAAGCGTACTGTATTATGAACTTTTCAAACCTGGTCAAACAGTTACTACCGATCGCTATTGTCATCAATTGATGCAAGTGAATCAAGAAATTGAGAAGAAACGTCCATTTTCTGGTAAAGGAAAACGTCCAGTAAAACTGCTCCATGACAACGCGCGGCCTCATGTGGGTAAACCGGTCAAGGATACGTTACTAGCGCTTGGATGGGAAGCTGTACCACACCCGGCGTATTCACCAGACTTAGCCCCATCCGATTATCATTTATTCCGGAAAATGCAGAACGATTTGTCTAACGTGCGATTCAAAACATTTGAAGAAGTGGAAAAATGGGTCGCTAAATTTCTCACCTCGCAAGACGAAAGTTTCTTTGCAAAAGGCATCCGCGAGTTACCTGAGAGATGGCTGAAGGTCATTCAGTGCGATGGAGATTACTTCGATGAATAACTGTGTTTTACTTCTTTTTTAATAAATCTTGAATTTTTTGAAAACTGTCCTAAAACTTATTTGTACACCTAATACAATTGAATCAACGAAATTTCACTCAATAACACCAATGATATTGGATCAATGGTTTTTTTTCTCAGTGTAGGAGGGAGAATTTGACGAAAACATTTGATTATACTCACTGCCATGATAACCGGAGCGAAGACCAGCAAGCATATGTGCCAAAATTTGTTCATACGAACACCCATCATCTGATGGACGCAGTCGCTGAACTTTTGAGCCCCAAATATCCACGATATGGCAATCGTTTGGAAGAAGCATACCCACAGAATTGACATTCTACTCGCTGAGTAAAAATCCATCAATTGAAATATGTAAATGCCGCCCTGGAATATTTCAAACATCATCAAAGACTTTCTACATCCATTGACTTATCAAACCGATGATTCTTCATTTTTTGAAATAATCTAACTCACATGAGTCACCATCGGGACACCCAGTAAAAACATTAAAAAGCAAATAGCAATGGTAAATTTTCCACGATGTGGTCGGAGCGTGTCCGGCCAATTGTCGACGACCCCCGTAATGAAAGATTCCACGATGCAGAATTCGCTGTCAATTCCCAAAATCTGACAGTAGGAAAAAAAAAGTTTGAAAGTATCGCGCCATTTTGGAAAATACACATGAGACGAATTTTGCAAAACTTACGATTAACATGAAAAAGAATATGGCTGCCCAGATCGGCGCGTATGGAAGTTTGAGGACAACTTCCGGATACGTGATGAAGACCAGTCCAGGTCCACTTTTGACTACCATGGAGACATCGGTTGCTTGTTCCAGAGCTATGTGTCCCAATATTGAAAAAGTTACGCAGCCGGCGAGCAAGCAGGTCAAAGTATTGACGACGCAAGTTATGAGAGCGTCCCTAAAGAAACAGAAATGTTTTTATTCAGACAAGGATTATTCATGTAAATATTTATTTACATACATACAGGATGCTCGATTTATTGAGCCATCGAATGAATTCGAAAACGAAGAAGAAAAGCAACAATCAGTGAAATACGTTTCGGAAGCATTCGAACGACGAGTGAAATGGCGTAACTCGTTTTCCATTAGGCCATCAAGGTAATTTCAAGATCAATTTGTTTTTTTTTTAAATAATAATTTACATTTTTTCAGGGTGGAATGATTTTCCATGATAAAAAGCACGTAACTTTTTTCTGCAACATTTTTAAAGATTGTTGGTAAGTAATTTTTGAAGGGGGGAGGAAGTAAGTTTATATGCTGATACATTGTGTGACGTCACCAATGCCAACTTATTGTAGCAAAATATTAATTTTTCGTGTTTTTCAAGTACTGTTATTAGCTCCCGAAATATTTTGAATCAAATTCGGCCCTAAACATCTCAAAATTGGTTGAAAACTGCCTTGTTAAACGAAAAGGCAGTTTTTAGGCAGAAAAAAAATAAAATAAAAGAATGTAACATAATGTGAACTAGTCCGGTTTTGTTCGCCAACTCCGCAGCATCTATGACGCCTCAAAAAAAATGAACAGTGGGGAAAAAATGAATTTTCGATGCATTTTGTCTACCTCAATATTCCGCACACATGCGAGGTGCCCTGCGCCCACACCAGTGTTCCACGCACCCCACCATTCGCACAAAACGGAGAACGTGATAACATATACAGGGTGCCCCAGGACTGAATGCGTTCCCTGAAATGGTGGGTTGGGGGTGAAATTCTGAGTCGATTGATATAAGCATATGTGGGTCTCAGATCAAACCCTGAATTATTATTAATTTTTAAAGGCGGGCCAATCACGCGCGGCCGACGAACCGGCGAACCGCCCCTACCGCACCGCTACACGCGCGAATCGCTCACCGACTTACGCCGGCTCGTCGCGCGCACCTGATTGGCCCGCCTTTAAAAATGAATAATAATTCAGGGGTTGATCTGAGACCCACACATGCTTATATCAATCGACTCAGAATTTCACCCCCAACCCCCCATTTCGAGGAACGCATAAAGTTCTGGGACACCCTGTATAGGTATACCTAGAGCTGAGCCCGTCAGCTATAGATATAATAGAAGCGCGGTTAAAAAAATAATTTTCAAAAATCGATATCTCGAAAACTATGGCGCGTCGCCGTAAATCCTTTGAGGGGATCTTTTAAAATATTATAAGGAGGTCTGTCCGAAATTTCAGATCGAAATTCGGTTTCCGCTTTTTGTAAATTTATCCACATTTTTTTCTTCGAAATGAAAGAAATAATTGACGATGGAAATTTAAAAATCGCGAACGTAAAGATTTTTGAAGCATATTTTTGTCAACCACGATGATGTGGTTTTAACGTACTTGTAACAATTGTGATGAAATTTGTTGTAAGATCCAAGAGCAGGAAGAGCCCCAGTGCCGATGCTGTACGCGAAGAATATTTGGGTCGCCCCGTCGATCCAAGGTCCCGGATTTCGGAGTTCCTCCCATCTCGGTGTTACGTAGTAGAGCAAACCGTCTCGGGCCCCATCCAGCGTCACAGCTCTTGCCAAAAGAATGAAAAGAACGACGTACGGGAACAAGGCTGAGAACCAGATGACCTTACCGCTCTGATGAAGACCACGCCTGATGATCAGGTAAACGAGGATCCATCCGAGGACGAGACATCCCAATAATTCCCATTGTATTCCACCAATGTCCTCGATCCCGCTGCTCATCCCAAGCACTCTTCGTCTGAGTCAATTGAAAAGTCACACATTAGTTAATAATTTGCTATTAAATGGATTAAGGGATCATCGCAAGGTAACATTTACGAAAAATCATTTTTTTGGCATATCCGATAGTATAGACGGTTATAAACATGCTCTTCAATTTTTGGGGCGAAATACGAATTATTTGGGTTGCTGGAGCCTGTCTTATTGTTAGAAAAACGGATTCGACCTGCTGCGTGAGACCTGGCGCGGACGGACGCGTCTTTCTCGAAATGCCGTTTTTCAAAACGGTGTACAATCTCGAAGGAAGAGTTTTCAAGCTATCCGGATCAAATTTTGACACAATATTCTTCACACCATTCTTTATCTTGCTATGGAAGCTTTTTTCGAAATCTTCATATTTTTTCAACGACCAACTGTCGAAAAAGTAGGCTAACATCGATACTTTTTTTCAAACTACCGCAATTTTGTCGGTTTTGATTCTTACAAACCTCCATAGCGAGATTCATTCTGATTAATTTCTGATTAATAATCTTTCATTCTGATTAATAATCTTTTTACAAAATTTCTTTCACGTAATAATTACAGCCACAACCGTGTACACCGTGAGGACTCCTTTTTTTCGAAGACATTTTCAACCGTTAAGAAAAGATAAACAAATAGAAATAAACCTTTAAAAACTTATTTTCTGGTCTTCATGAGTGCTTTGATTTGGCATTGAAAAATCAGACTGATTAACGAGATTTAACCTTTGAAAAATCCTGAAAATCAACTCATTTCCGACTCGTTACACTGTGATGATCTCCTAAGTTGGTGGTGTATAAAATTCTTCAGGAGACGACGCATTCTACACGGCCAAAAGACATATTTAACTTGAATAGGATGTATTTAAATCAAATAGATTTTTTCCTTGGCTCGAGGCCTACTACAATCTTATTTGTTTCAAAGATATTTTTTTATTATTTTCAACTATTGTTTTAAATGTTGAATATATTTAATTTGAATAGATTCGATTCAACTAAACCTTTATTTACTCACAATGTACACTGTAAATCTAACTGAGGGACCACATGAATTCCTATTATTATTTGCTGTATCACGAAAACTATATCAATTAGTTAATGTCATTCTGATAATTAGAGAGTTTTATCGAATAACATGCTATATATTTTTCTAATATAACCTATATATATATATATATATATATATATATATATATATATATATATATATAATTCCTCTGTATCGACCCTCTCTACCCCCACACTTTTTGATATATGTGTTGCAATAAGGACAGACCTTCAATCAAATAGAAAAATGGTTGACTCTACGAAAATTCTTTATAATTTAAATTTAAAAAAATAAAATAGATCCCTTTAGTGGATTAAACTAAATTGTTTTTTGAGCAGATGAAACCGAATCACAGATTTATTAGGATTAAATAAAATATTTAGTTATTGGACGATATTGAATATGTTTGATTTGAATAAATAGACATATTTAAAGTAAATCATTTCAATAATGGTATGCAATAGGAAAAATTTGATTCCACGAAAAATCTAGTTAATTCAAATAAACAAAAATCAAATAGACGCGATTAGTTCATACCAATAGAATTTTTCTGTCAGTGCAGACTGGTATTTTCTCTCAGAAATCGATTTCCAATCACTTTCGAACAATAAAGCTTTAGATGTACGACGCCTTACTACCGTAATAAAGCTTTAGATGTACGACGCCTTACTACCGTAATAAAATCGGTAGTCGCTCGAGGCAACTTAAATTGAAGAGGAAGGTCCAAAATTTGGTGCAGAAATCGCAGTTTGAAAATAAATTTATGATTACAACGATAGACCTGCTGGTAAAACGTTAAACGCGTTTTTCTCGAAACTATATTCTTCAAAACGGTGTACGCGATTTCTCGACATCTAATGAACGGATTTATTTGAAATTTAGTACACTTATTCAGCGTAACAGTAGTTCAGACTTGACCGACTTTTATCTTCTTAACATTTTTTTCAATAGTTAACACACGAATAATATCATTTTTCCTCGAAACATCGAGGACAAAAATTCAAAATTTTTGTTTTTCATGATCGAAACACAATAACAACAAAAAGGCTCGGTCAAGTCCTAGCCAATATTATCTATTTTGAAGCAAAAACTGGTTTTTTGATTTCCGATCAACCGGGTAGCCAAAATCAAGTACACCGTTGAGCCCCTCACGTTCAAAGGTCACGAGATTGTTTATACCTTCTTCAATTATTAATATTTTTGAATGAAATTTGGTACACGAGTTTGTTAATATACATACAAATAAGTGTCCAAACAATTTATCAATCATCGTACTTATTCTTTCAAAATTGAGTTTTTCAAATAACCCTAATTTTCGGGTCGTCACAGTAGCCTAACCCCTTAAGAATTTGAAACGGACATACAGATGCTGCGATTGGTTACTCACTCCCAAAATTCCTCAACCGGAGTTGTGTGAGAGATCGTAAAGTTCTCAGTGAAGCTTCCATTGCTGGTACAGTTGTCGTTGTTCTGAGAGATCGTGCAGTTGAGCTCGTGAATCTTAGACGGGTGTGCCGCGACGTCCGAACAATTATCGGTGTTCCACCAATTGCCTGGGAAATTTCATACGAACGATAGAAATCGAAGCGCGATATTGTCACAAGACCAAATATCAAAAGCGATTTGAAAAAAATCGACATTGCGGTCAATTGTCTATGGTTGACTCATCAATGAGCTGTGAGTCGAGTGATGATAATTCATTTATAAATACCACAACTGCTCCAGGGTAAGCCGGGTAATCTCGTGAACGTGGCAATGAGGTAGAAAAGTGTCCACGCGATAATTATGCAATAATAAATGTCGAGAAAAAAAACTATCGTCATTGTGGCGTATCCAACCCCTGAAATGCACAATAAAAGATGTTCGGTAATTTGATAAATATTTTTAATCGCTAAACCTTTCGATTGAGTATTACACTGAGAAAACAATATATTTCTATGTATCAGGATTTTTGTTTAATCTTAACCAATGGTAAAGTTGGATACGGGGAAATAAATATCTTCTTACAGTTAAGGGGTAAGAACACAGTAGAATTTTCAAAAAATCGATTCTTTTTCGCTAAAACGGTGCTTTATCATCATAAGAATGAGTTACTATTCGATTTATAGCAAGATTTTTTTTTTTTCACCGACTTTGAGCGTATAACGTAAGCCCACCTCTGACATGGCCATAGAGTACCTAAAACTTTAAACGTGTTTTTCTCGAAACACCTTTTTTCCAATTGGCGTGACAAATAACTTCAACAATTTTCACTCGATTTACTTCAAATTTGAAAGTTACATTCATAACTGCATTCCGCAAATAATTACGTGCGGAATTTCTGATTAATCGAGAACTTTTTATGTTATGAGCAGTTTTATACGAAATTTTTCACTGAAAATTCATTCAAATACCTGCAACTTTTGAATAAAACAATATTTTTTCAATTCCGTACGTACTTCTCTGGGTACTCTAATGTAGATTGACGAGAATTTTTGTTTTTTGTTCTAGGTCTAAAATTGTGGATGCTAAATGTCACACCGCGGAACGCCTAAAAAAAGATAACAAAAGAAAATATTAGTACATCGAAAAAAAATGTCCAACAGCTTAATATTCATACTAAATAGATGTGTAATTAATTTGATGAGTGAATCACTTTTTCATACGAAAAAAATGGTTAAATTCGCACATTTTATACCCGTTACTGTAGCCTAACCCCTTAATGAATTATTCATTTGAGCCTCTGAATTGTCACAAATAAAGATCTGGTAATAGCTAAGAAATGGGTACTTTAATGAACCATACCCGTTCTTAAGGAGGCTGCTCAGCTATCGCGAAATAGCAAGAATTTGCTGAAATTTATTGAGGATATTTGCGAACAGGTGTTACGACTCCGTGTAAAATTTCAAGTACTTCGTCTGCGTGATTGTTGAGCAATTAATTATTGAAGTTAGGCTTTTATACACGGGCGACATAGCAAAAGCTTCATGAGAACTCTAATACGGCAGTTACAACATAATAAAAATAGTAAGAATTGAATGGAAATAGGTGGAAAAAATTCTTGCGTTTTTTATGAATAATTTCAACGAAGAGTACAGCGTTTTGTCTGTCTCGTTATCGAGATATTCGTGAAATAAAACAGGAAATTTCAGCTGATTCCCGTAAAACGATGAAGCGCCCTCTGGCACGTGGCAACGCTGCTGTCAAGTCGGCCATTTTGAATAGGCGCCAAAATTTGAAACGCGCAAACTTTTGCTTCCTTGCTATCAACTTCTTACCGCGGTTTCATAAAGAATATTTGAATATTTTGAATCATTCTTTATAGAAGCTGCTGTGCATGTGTTTCGACATAACCTTTAAATCAATTACGCGTCGTCCCTCGAGTGCGCATTCTTTTTCCGTCTTAACTATTTTTTTTCGGCCGCTTTCCAGGTTGTACTTGCTCCAACCGTCGATTGTACTATTTTTCGATTTGCATTTTTCCCTTCCATCTTATCATTTTCGCCGAACAAAAAAAAACGGAATCCGCGAAGGATGTTTGCCAGCTACGCGCTCACGATGTGACGTTCGCATCTGAGCTCAGTGATACCAGTTACTGAGAACTAAATTACGCGTTTGCCACATTTCAACTTGGTTAGTAACTTACTCGCGATGTAAATATACAAAAAAGATTAATAACATTTCTAAGCAGTCAGTTATATGCATTCCACATATTTATTAGCTGAAATTTATTTATTTTACGTAACCGAAAATTTGATTATCATTCTTGAGCTTGTGCGATAAAGGGCCATGGTAGCGTACAAAGTAAACGGTCTTGCCAAATTTACGATACTTATCTCAAGTACAGATTTGTTAACTATTGACAAATCATTATTTGAGACGAGTCGTCGATTTGTTAAAAGTTATTTACTAACTATTAACAGGGCTACATTTGATTCAACCGATGATTTTTTCATTATTACCAAATATTTCTTTTGTAATAAGTGTACGAGTGTTATCTCAAAGAACTACTGGACCCACATCTTATTGTTAAATCCGGATTCATTAATAGTTAATAAATCCTTATTTGCGTTAAATTGTCGCGTCAACTGTGTGACTCCCGGCTAAAATGCGGCCGCGATAATCGTTTTGAGTGAAGATCAGTTAAGGAGAGATATACACCTAGATGGTCGAGGTCGAGGATTTAGAAGCTATGAACATTCCGTCGACCGTAGAAGACCTCCACTGTGAGCCTGGTATCGATGATTCCATGTAAGTTGACAAATTTCATGATTTATTCATTCCCAAATTTTCAAACGAGTTTTTCTCAAAGCCACGTTTTGCAAATCGGTACCCAAAATTTCTCGAAAACCAATGAACCTATTGCCTTGAGGTTTTTTGTGGTTATTCTATACACCATCATCTAGTACTTGTCATAGGATGTTTTCTTCTGTTACTTAGTTTTTGTTGTATAGGCAAAATAATAACGAATTTTTGGCCCCAAAAACCACTATTTATGTTCAAACGTCCGCCATTTTGTTATAAATCGATATTTTCAAAATTGGCTATGACAAGTACTAGATTATAGTATCTAATTTAATAATCTTTTTGGTTTTTTTTTTCAGATGATTTTTGAAGAAACGCCATTGGGTACCGTATACGCAGATTTTTTTACAACGCTCCAAGGATCATACAATTTCCTTGTATATTTTTGATATTTTTAAATAAAGAAAATTAAACATATTTTTGAATGTATATACTTTTAGATAATTCAAATCCCAATCCGAAATATCAAATAGTTTTCCTTGAAAAAATTCACAAAAATGACCTTTTTCCGGTTCCTAGGTGTATATCGTCCCTTAATTGTTGTGACATGTTCATTTGCATTGAACATAGTATAGTCGTCTCAACTATACGTTAACGGCCCCAAATCTAAATATATTAATTGTAAACAAATCTCTACTCCTTTGAACTGTATTATCATATCAAAATTTCAACTCGTTATTCGATTACCATAAACATCTACTGACTTAAGAGAAATAAAAGTGATCAAATAAATAATTATTTTCAAAGAAATACTATGACTATAAAATATTGTCATGAGAACAAGAATATTTCTTAACGACTAACAAATTTTGTAACAGTTAATGAATAATTAAATAAAAGTACCAACTAAATGTATTTCTTTACTATAAATAAACTGTTTTCTCAGTGCAAAAGTCACGAAGTGGAAAAAGCGAGAGGGGAATTCTCACCTTGCAACAGTGGACACAACTGCCCGACCAGTGTCATTCCACCAGCCCCGAGGTATTGGCCAATGGCGACTTCTTGAAAGAATATCGGAATCCCGCAGAATATCATCGCGATCCCGTAAGTAACGAGAAAGGCTCCTGAAAGAAATTAATTTCCTAAAAGTCCATTTTCGCTCTGTGATAAGGCAATTGTCAAACTTTGTATCTTACCGCCACCATTCTTGTAGCAGAGATAAGGAAATCGCCAAACATTGCCAAGGCCGACGGACACGCTGATACACGAGAAAAGAAAATCGAGCTTGTTGTCCCATCCACCTCGATCGGCGTCATCCTCACGATCTCCAGCCTCGTTGGTCACCTTGCCCGTTGGACTTGTCACGATCTTTTTCTGTGCCGACGACGCGCGCGAAGATTCACCGACCTTCGACGATTTTGCCTTGAACTCGATAAAGGTCTGATCGGGATCAACCGGCTCCCTCTCCTCGCCCCAATAATACATCTTTTCCGTCATCCTTATCTGCAAAACGGTCCTTCTATGTAGCCGGGAAAGAGGGGGAAAAAAAATACCGAAATATTTTTTTCTCCGAGGTCTGAATTAGAGCTTGGACTATCGGAGTTTTTCCGAATGCCGGCATTGTCTCGATATTATCAATCAAGCCGCAGTAACAACATCAGAGGGTCAATGTCGTTCAAGGTCATTCAAGGTCAGCATCGATTACACAAATCTGAATCCGAATGATACAAATGTGAATATCTCGGATCACTACCAAATATTTGGTAGTGATCCGAGATATTTAATTTTGTATTTCATTTTAATAGGTGCCCTTGAATGACCTTGAACGACTTTGACCCCCTAATATTTGTTATGCAGCTTAATCTGGATATCTCGGATCACTACTAAATATTTGGTAGTGATCCGAGATATTTAATTTTGTATTTCATTTTAATAGGTGACCTTGAATGACCTTAAACGACTTTGACCCTCTAATCTTTTTTATGCGGCTTCAGGTGCTCCACAAGATAGTCGAGGAAAAAATATACCATTCCATTAAAAAAAAGTGGAGTTGACCTTGACGTAGCTTCCGCGCCTCCACCGATAAAAAAATAGGGTGGTCCAGTATAACGGCCTTATTGAACACTGAAACTTTTGTCTGAAACGTTTTTGGATATGACCAATAATTTGAGTGCTATTGCTCTGTAGCACTTTGTGCGCCTCACCTTGTATACAGGGTGGACTATTTAACGTGACCACCCCAAATATCTCCGTTGCCTTTAGAGTGACGGAAATTTTTCATTTTTGTCAAGGTCATAGTTTTTGCGTTCTCAAAGTCATCAATGGTTTTTCAAATGGGAACGTGTTTTTTTTTAAATTAAGACGTAGCTGATGTTCAGACGAATCCAACGACCTTTGATATGGTGACCTTGAAATGATTTTTCACCGAAATATACGTGTAAAAACGGGAAATCATAATGGTATTGACAGTAAGAATATCCGAATAATGTAATTAAAATAATATTTTTAATTTTCTGTGTATGTCCTTTGCTTTTGGAAGTTTCTAAAAGCAATAGGGTGTTATTTAGACTAGTATAAGTATTTTTTTTAAATCTGAACTGCAGTGATTGATCCTCTCAAACCTATTTTTCAAAATTTTGATCAAAATCTAAGCCATTTTCGTTGGCATTTAGTTTCTCATTTATTGATTACTCAACAGTGCACTTTATAACGATAGCGCTAGTAAAAAACAAATCGCGAGGAAAGTAAATACACAGAAGAAAAATGCGTTCGTCTCATATCGATACGAGGCATCTAGGTTTTCCTTTTGGCCGTAACTTTTCGGCTCACCCTCTATACTGGCATACATTTATATTCGTATATATCGACATGTGTACAGAAGAAAAAGTACTTGAATCAACGAAATTGTTCATTCGTTGATTCAAGTACTGAAATACTGAGCTGAAACCACTGAAATATTGAGCTGAAACAGTAAAATGTTTGCTTATTCCGGGTATTCGATAGTTCGACGGAATGAATAATTTTTTAAATAACCTCGTTTTCCATTTTTTCTATAAATAACTGTTCGCCATAGGCCCATGACGAATTTAATTAGCATGTTTTCGTTTTTGATGTCGATAGAATGTCCTTTCCGCATATATTTGTGAAAGTGACAATTTGAACCTGTTACATCTATGAAGTACTAACTGTCAGCACATCTGGCTGTTTGGAGGAAGCTCTCTAACACTTCTTAAGCGAATTGTTGATTTTGGGGGTCGGACGGTCCTTGAAACGATCTTTACATAAAAGAAGCTTGAATTTACTGGAAAGTCTGGAGACATCGGAGTTTACACAATGTTCAATGTTTGGACAATAGGCTACCGTGAGGGTGGTCCTCCGTAAAATGTCTTTAAAACTACCGTTTTTAATATACAGGGTGGACCATTTAACGTGACCACCCCAAATATCTCCGTTGCCTTTAGAGTGACGAAAAAAATGTTAGAAGGTAATTTGATTGATTTCGAAGTGCTGATACAGTGGTGAAATATTCACTTTGCCAAGATCATAGTTTTTGCGTTCTCGAGGTCATCAATGGTTTTTCAAATGGGAACATGTTGTTTTTATTAAGACGTTGTAGCTAATATTCAGACGAATCCAACGACCTATGATATCATGACCTTGAAATGATTTTTCACCAAAATACACGTGTTAAAACTGGAAATCGTGATGGCATTGACGGTAAGAATATCCGAATAAAGTAATTGGTTTTTTTGTGCAGAAAATTTATTGTCACAAATGTTCGAAGTGATGGCCATTAACGTCGACACATTTTTGAAGACGTCGGATGAATTGGATTCTCTTGACCTTCGAATAGTTTCTGGTGTGATAGCGGCGCAGGTTATCCAGCGGATACAATAATGTCAATAGTAGGGGATGTTGCTGATGTTTGTGAATATTGACATTGTAACGTAGTAAAAGTGTAGTAGAGCGAAGAATGTTTACCATCTACCAATATTAGAATCAGTAGACAAGTGTATCCATCCAAAGTAACATGTAATAACCGTATCGAAAATGGTATTGTACAGTCACGCAGAGAAAGTGAAAATGATTCGATCACTATAGTTCAGGTTTAAAAAAATATATTTATACTAGTCCAAATAACACCCTGTTGCTTTTAGAAACTTCCAAGAGGAAAGGACATACACGAAAAATTAAAAAAATTATAACCTACTCCACAGGAAAACTCGAAGAAAATGGAGCAATGCATTTTTCTCGAAATCTAGCAAAGATTGGAGAACATGCATGAGGGTGAATCGGATAAAATAGAATATTTTTGGATAGGCATCTAGACTTTAATTTTGAACGTCACTTTTCAGACCACCCCATATACAGGGTGTCCCTCTTATCTCTGCCACCCAAAATAACTCGGTAATTATCAACGTCACACAGAAATGTTCCAGACAAAAGTTGTACGGTGTGAAGGGGGCCATCAAACGTGACCAATTTTCTTTATTTCGGTGGAGGCTCTGAGGCACAGTAAAGGTCACCTCCCCTTTTTCAATAGAATGGTACATTTTTTCCAACCATCTTGGGGAGCACCTCAATCCGCATAAAAAACATTCGGGGTCAATGTCGTTCCAGGTCATTCAAGGTTATCTATTAAAATGAAATACAAATGTAAATATCTCGGATCGCTACCAAATATTTGGTAGTGATTCGAGATATTTAGATTTGTATCATCGACGCTGACCTCGAATGACCTTGAACGACTTTGACCCCCTAATGTTTTTTATGCGGCTTGAGGTGCACCATAAGATGGTTGAAAAAAATGTACCATTCCATTTAAAAAAGTGGAGATGACCTTCACTTTGCGTCAGCGCCTCCACCGAAATAAAAAAAAAATGATCGCATTTGATGGCTCATTTATTGTACTTCACACCGTACAACTTTTGTCTGGAACATTTTTTTGTAACGTCGATAATTACCGAGTTATTTCGGGTGGCAGAGATAAGAGAGACACCCTGTATAAAAATTTAATATAGTACAGTATGGTGCAGGCCACCGTATACTATAACAAAAGTCGTATGCAGGCTGCGCACTACTTTCAATATACACCGTGGCCTATAGCTCACTGTATACTAAACTTCGTGCACGATAGCCTCTCGACATGCCGCCTTGTTGCGCAGCATCCCTCGTTGCGAGGGTGAAAAAAAAACGCGTATGTGTGAGTTTCTTCAACACGCGCGGGTTTTCGTGTCGTCCGCGTCTCATTCCGCCAGAAAACGCAAAGCGGAATTTACTAGTACAGACTATCGAGCTCGAATATCGTAAAAACGTGAGGGGGTTGAACCAGCTGAAAAGGGGAATAGTCAAGAGCTGAAAAATAATTGCCAGAGTAGAAATTAGCAGAAAAAATTGCAAGAAATAGATAATTATAATATTTATTTCATATCTTAACTCATCAAAAGTAAATACCAAAAAAAAATCGAAAAGTTGTGTTGAATAATATATCGATAAAAATTGGCAACATTGGCGAGGAAGTATATTTTAACTTATCGTGAGAGAACAAATTTTCAAAATTGACGAATGGATTTACAAAAATTAAAATCTTTTTGTTTCGGTTTCGAAATATTAATCGGGGAATGATCGAAGAACAAATTGGACTAACCGAAATACTAGAAAAATGTAAGGTAGAGACGAGTGTCTCGATATAAATTTCAATAGAACAACAGCATTCAATTTCAGGATGCCCTTGTAAGATTTAGGGTGGTGACTCGCACGCGGGTTGAATTCGTGTGCTTTATCTCGCGTTCGTGTAAGTTTTCGTACGAGTTCAAAGCAACGCACGCACAGGTGGTCCAACTGTGTTGGGGTTACCGCGCACACGAGGGTCGCGGTTTCCGTGTGTAAGGGTAGTGCGCGTGTACGTATGCATGTACATATAACAGGGATGCTGAGCGCAAAATCAATAGTCAGGTTTGTGTTCTCTCGAGTCCCTTGTCTCGCTCACGTGGAGCTGCGGCGTAATTTTCCGATTTTTTTTTCAACCCCCAAACACACTTAACTTTTACGCTACTTTTTCGACTTTTGGAAAAATGATCAACCCTCGATTATTTCATTATGTTTATGATACTTGGAACAAATATTTTACGAGGCATTTAAAAAAAAAAGAGGGAAAAAAATCATGCTCGAGGTTCGCTGAATCATAGAAGGCAAGGGGATCGGACGATTTATTCTTGGGGTTGCAGTGACGCACAAATAGAAGATGAGACTTTTGAGCATCCCCTCAATTCGACAACAAACACACGCCAGAATAATAAAAAAAAAACACTTTTTTCTCACCTTTTACGATTTATCAATGAGGGGGGTGTTTTCCACCCTCGAGCACGTGGACCTTGAAAAAATCGACAAAAAATCACGCGTTTGCATTTCGATAATTTACTTTGACATGCGTTATCATTTATCATCGATGAGTACAACAGCATCGAAATTCCATTTTTTTGTCGTTTTTGCTACGTGCGTGAGCAATTTACGATGTCGTTAATTGACTTTAATTCAAACACGTTATTCATCGCGCAGTTTCTCTAAAGATGTTTTTACCCTCGAAAACGGAATAAAATTGTAAAATCGCGAGATCGCCAAGGCATAAATCCATTATCATCTTCATTTATCAATTACTTTCATTTTTATTCTACCCGTAACGAACGATGAAAATCGGCTTGTCCGGGGGTTGTTTACGAATAGCGTTATCCGTTGCGCGCTACCGGTGTCTTTTTTTCAACCCCCATTTGCACGAGTAAATTCCCACAAGTATTGCACCCGCGTATTTAATTTGCACGTTCACACTGATCTTGTTTCCGACACTTTTCTAAGGTTGGAGAGAGAAGGTTGTCAACGCAAACTGTGTACTGTATTTATGGTTGACGCGAATGGAAACACGGGGTGAGTTTTTGAAGATTCAAAAATTCTTATAACCGATGCGACCTACCTCACAAGACTTGCCGTTGTAAAATAACGTTTCGCCATGAAACTAGGGTGCTCTGCCCTACGAACGCATGCGCGGTACCTTTTCTTCCCTTCCCGCTCCGGTGTGCCGAATTTTTCATCCCCTCCGCGAATTAACCAAACAAATTGCCCCCTTCGTCCAACAGCGTAATGAAAGACCGCAACGTACGAAATGGCTCGGATAAACGTTACGTAAAGTAAGAATTGTTTTCCGAAGTGCTTGTGATAAGGGATGTACTTCCGAATAGCTGTTACCTTCGATTCGGCTGAAATTTCCCATAGATCGTCTTTTTGATAATATACGGTACTGCCTGAATGGATTTTTGGCGCATCGCGATAGTTTTCGAAATATCGAATTTTGAAAATTGACGTGCTACTGCTGTCCCTACTTTATCGACATGATCATCCACGTTCGTCGCTCTCGTTCTGTCGTGTGTGTGTTTGTTTGGGTTTGTTTTGGTTTCCTCGGGTTTTGGATTTGTTTGGTAAAAACGTAGATTGGCTTATGATAAGCCAATCTACGTTTTTTTTTTCTTCTCAAATTTAGAAAATTTGAGGGTCAGACAGCTGTTCGTCTATCTATTTGACATCGTTTGGCAAAGTTTCGACGGGATCTGAAGAGCCGTTTCAGAGATTTTTGGGTATCTATAATTGTTCTACCATACCGACCGCGATGAGGTGTCATTCCGTCTTAAAAGGTAATATGGATTATTATTCGTTTCCCATCGGGTCAAATCGACCCAGTGCAAAAACCGCTGCCCCTAATGGGAAACGAATAATAATGCTCATTACATTGTAATGAGTAATGGAGATTTTTTACATTGCGTTGCATTAGTAATGTGAAAAAATTCCATTGCTCATTACATTACATTTTGTAATGTAAAATATTTCCATTATTTTTTACATTGGACTTTGTAATGTAAAAAAAAATTCATTTCCCATCACATTGTAATGAGTAATGGACATATTTCGCATTACATAAAGTAACGTAATGAGCATGGAAATTGTTTGCATTACAAGTTCCAATGTAATGAGTAATGAAATTTTTTTACATTACAAAATCCAATGTAACGAGTAATGGCAATTGTTTGCATTACAAAATGTAATGTAATGAGTAATGGAAATTTATCACATTACTGAATGTAATGTAATGGGTAATGACATTTTTTCATTACAAAATGTAGAGTAATGAGTAACGAAAACGCTAATGCATTACAAAAAGTAATGCATTATTTGCACCCTGGTTATGCTTGTTCAGATTTCTTTGGGCTTGGTTGTGTTTGGGTTTTGTAGGGTGTGTTTCTGCTCGGTTGCGTTTGTTTGGGTTTTTTTCGGTTTTTTGGGCTTGGTTCTGTTTGTTCGGGTATTGTCGGGGTTGTTTGGGCTCGGTTGTATTCGTTCGGACTTGATTGTGTATGTTTGAGTTTGCTTGAGCTTTGTAGGGTTCGCTTCGAATTGTTTCGGTTCTTTCGGCATTGCTTAGGCTCGGTTGTGTTTGTTTGGATATTGTGGGTTTGTTGGTTCGATCATGTCGATAAAGTAGGGATAGCAGTAGCGCACTACGATAGATATGGATATACACGCGCGTTAATTTGCCAATTTTCCAAGTTCGATATTTCGAAAACTATTGCGATGCTCCGAAAATTCCTGCAAACACTCACATTGTTGCAAAAAAGGTTTGTGAAACATTCCACCCAAGTGAGAGGTAACACCTCTTCGGAAGTTTATCCGCTATAACTATAAACATTAATATATCATGTACGTAATATACAATCAAATATGCAAGACCATCAAATTGTACTATATAACTTCGTATGGTTATGTTACGAAAATAAATGTGTTTCGTATAATTATAAATATAAAAAGAATCCTTGGTGCAATAATTACTCGACGAATAAGAATCTTATCGAAGATGCGTGTGTATTTCAAAATAAATTATCTACAAAATGTAAGAGCTCTCAGTCGTAATACGATCTACGCTAAAAATATATTTTTCGTAGGGAAAAAAAATGTCTACGTCAAAACAATATGTTTTCAGAAAGGAAAAAAATCCTGCGTGTCTGAATATTTTGTTGCAAGCGACGTAAAAATTCTTCTTTTTTTTAGAGTACAATTACGTACGACACGAGTGACGGTGAAAATGAACCGTCGTATGTATTCAACAACCACTCGATTTGTCGCTTGAGTAACTGGGTATGACGGTGTGACAACCACGACGATTTCTCAATTGTCGGGGTGAGAATTTGGCGACTTCCGGCTGATTGGTTTCAACGACACCGCCAACCGTCAACGTTGTTCTCAACGAATGCACCGAGCCTCGTCTCTTGGCTTCTTTCGTATTGTCATAATCCGATGAAAATTTTGGCCTCGGCGTCCAATTTGTTCCGTAAGAAATCGGATGGATATCGCGCTTTTCCTTCGCAACCCGCGTATTTATTGCCTCGATTGACACTTCCGATCGACGATCGTCACACATCGAACTCACCTCGCTGTTGTCCTCCACTTCCGTCACTTTTTCGGTCGTGAAAATATTCTCCAGCAATCTGACATTTTTCGAATCAAATCAGAATGTCATTAAATAATTGTTGTTTTTTTTTTTCAAAATGACTGCGGGCTCTTATTCGTTTTTTCAAAAAGTATCCTTTGGAAGATCACAAACGAGCGATTTTTATCTGAATACCTATAAAAATAAATATTCTTGAATAATATTTATTGAATTGAATTTTTGCTTTTCAACGAGATTGACATTTAACAAAATTATATTCTCGTTCGATATAAAATATTTGGTAATTATGCAGAATGAGGACTTTTCCGAAAAATGAGGGGAATTTTTTTTTTTTTCGCCATGACGTTGTTTATTCCATTATAGTAAGTGATATTCCGTCGGGGGAGGCTGACGGTTCCCATTAAGGGGCCAGTCCACTTTGAAAATTTCAAAAAATCGCAAGCAAGCAAGACGAAGAAATCGACGATGATGAGCAATCAGAAGGGATTTTGTACGGTGCAGGAATTGCCGATTGAGTTTAGGTATGATTTTTTCATAGTATAAACTTCAAACGCGTTTTTCTCGAAACAACGTTTTCAAAAGCTAGCTCCATCGTATCTCTAAAACTAATAAACCGATTCTCTTGAAATTTGAACCACATATTGTAAACACGATTCGCAACGAGATGACCCTCGATGGTTTTAAAATTTTGATTTTTACTCTTTTTTTTGCGAAAAACTGCGAAAAAAACGCGTTTTTTAATTACTTTTTTTGTTTTTCATCTGCCATTTTTTTATTTTTTGATAAAACTTTATATCCGAGGGTCATTTTATAGCTGGTGTCATACTGAATCTAATGGACTTTGATTTTTTTGTTTCAGACAAGCCGTTGCCGAGCTGTGATGGAGCTACCTAGCTCACCTATTTTTCAGGCGTTACGTTAAACTGTATTTGTTGCACTTAAAAATGAATAAAAATGAATTACATTTTTTAATGTATTTCAAGTGTTAATTTATCAAGCCCAACAACTTTTGAATTCATATATTTTGTAAAATCATCAAAAAATAGAAAATAGCCTTTTTCGTGACTCCAAAGTGGACTGGCCCTTAATTCCATACGTTATGGGGTTTTGAAGTTTCCAGAAACATGGAATATTTCGACGCCTCGCTGAACAGCTATGTATTTCCTTACCTATAGATAGTGTATTATGAAGGTAGCAATATATATATATGTTTTGATTTCGTGCCCACAGCTGTCCTGTTTCCGGAAACAGGTAATATTTCGACGCCTCTTGTTTATTGTCGCTAAACAGCTACGTGTTTCCTAAGGGCCAACCCAAACAAAGTCCCCAATATAGGCGTCGAAATATTTAAAAATTCCCTATTTTATCGCGTGTTTCCGCGAACTTCAAAACCCCATAATTTATGGAATTAATGGAAAATGTCAGCCTCCCCCGACAGATTATCACTCAAAATAATGGAATAAACAAGTTGACGGTGAAACAAAAATTTCCCGTCGTTTTTCGGAAAAGTCCTCATACTGCATAATTACCAAATATTTTTTTCTGAACGTTAGAAACGATTCCTCATTTGCAATATTTCAAAGAATTATTTTCGATGAGTTAAAAATATTTTGTACGTTTTTACATTTTTTTTGCTCTTTAAAACAACACGTTAATTATTGAGAAAAAAAATGGTGTCTAACAACTAACCTTTTAGACATCGAATCGTAATGGGAATTGCACGATTCCAATATTTCTTGAACCTTTCTCGAGCTCTCCTCGACAATTTTACCAACTTGATTGATCGAGAGAGCACAGCAAAGTGTGCCGACAGCCAATAACATGGAGACTATCCAACTGATGAAACCAGCCGACACTACGGGAACCTCCAGTGGTGGCGGATAAAACGTCGCCCACACTTTTTGCCACCAGGCAAGCTTTATCTCACGATGCTCCGAGTCCTGAATATTTCGCGAAAAGTCCTTCAGACATGTTTGTTTATTCAAAAGAAAAAATAATGAGTGTAATTTTTGACGATGGACTAACGTGACTCCAGTGGGACCAGACAGAACAGTAAATTATTCTTTGAAAGATGAGCCAGAGCCAAAGAACTCCATTTATGACAATCCAACTCGAGCACACCTTCCAACGGTAAGGATATTTTTTTCATTTATAAAATTATCGTTCGATGCATACAATTGCATTTTTCTTAAGATCTAGTTATTTTCGAATTTTCGATTATTTTTATATTGTATTTTTTTATCTATTATATATAAGGTATTCCACGTGAATCCGGTGGACTTTTTTCCTGACCCCCGCCAATTCAATTTATTTTTTTTAACTGATTCCATTGACTCTTAAAGTCAAGGTGATTTTTTTTACATTTTTCGAAACAACCCTTAGTCAAAAAAAAAAATCTCCGAAAAAAAAGCCCCAATTAAAAAATCTGAAAAAAAATTCAAAAAATGCGTGATTACATGTGAAACTTTTCAAGCTATCATCCGCAGTGGAAGAATGATTATTTCTGTGCTTTCTGAGCGGTTAACGTTAAAAAATCCGAAAAATATAAGAACCGCTTACTTCGAGCGGGTACTTAAATATTTTTATACCCACAATAAATTTTTCGGATTTTTTACAATCCTCATCGCTCAGAAAGCACAGAAAAAATCATACTTCCACTGCGAGTGATAGAAAGAAAAATTTTCAACATAATCACGCATTTTTGGGATTTTTTGGCAGATTTTTAAATCGGGGGCTTTTTTCGGAGAATTTTTTTTTACTAATGGTTGTTTCGAAAAATGGAAAAAAATCAGAGTGTCTTTTAGAGTCAATGGAATCAGATAAAAAAATTAATCGAATTGGTGGGGGTCGGGGAAAAAGTCCACCGGATTCACGTGGAATACCTTATATATATATATTTTATTTATCGATTGTTATATTGTATTTTTTAAATTATATTCCGATTATTTTTCTTCTCTTGCATTAATTAAATTTTTTCGTGGATTAAAAATAATTGACAAAATGAATGAATTACTTGTATAGCTTTTATTTATATTGTATTTTTTTAATCGATTATATATTTTTATCGATATATGTATCGATTATGTATTTTCATTTCACATTATAATTTCGATTATTTTTCTTTTCTTTTATTAATTAAATGTTGTCGTGAATTGAAAATAATTGACAAAATGAATGAATTACTTGTATAGCTTTGAGCAGGATGGGTTTTTCCGTGGCGATTGAGAGCCACCGGAAACTCGGTGATTTTTTCCACAGCACAATGCACATTGCAACGAATACGATGAGCGAGGGAAACGTGTGAATGAAATCCGGTCCAATCGCAATTTTGGCATACTCTCGAAATACACGATGACGAAGCAACAGAATTTCGTGGGGTACCGACAAAAACGTCGCTATCTGCTCCGGTAGAGCACTGAGACAGGACATATCCCTCGAATTATACGTCACCTTTTCATTGGTCACACCTTGGATATCATCTGTATGGTATTTTTTTTTCGTTCGAATATCGTTATCGTTGCCACTCCGTTGACGGGCGATATATTTACGCGAATTGAGTGAATTTGTCCAAACAATTTCGCGCTATCACGGACATTTATTAATCCGACGCGATCTGACGTTTGCGCGTTATTAAAAATAATCGAAGACGAATCGCCGATCTTTTGTTTCTCGCGGAAGCATCGAAGATTCAACTCGATTGTGTAATTGAAACAATTCATTTTACGAATGCGGTAATGTCGGTAAAATTTTATAAATATAAATCGCTCAAGGGCGTACACCTAACTTGAGGTTTTAACTATAATCATATGAACATTAGCAATAATAGCGATAATGAAATTAATAAATAATGTAATAAACGATAATTCTAATAATGATAATAATAACTTACATATAAATAAATATTTAATAATCAGTATAATAACTATTTCTTTTTCCCAAGTTTCAACGTATACCCTACCGGGCTTTTACGTATTACGCCTTAAGGGGTCTTCTTACTTTAGACGCTAAAAAATGGTTATTTTCGTGATTTTTTTTTGATAGGTTTATATTATAGATATTGATATAAAAGTCGTTACACTTAATAAATACACTTATGAAATACATTTTAAAAAAATGTGGATGTATTTATGTAACCCAAACAAACGTTAAACGCGTTTTTCTCGAAACGACGTTTTTCGAAGGCTTGTTAATAAAATCTTCGAAACTACTGAATCGATGCTTATGAAATTTTAACCACATATTCTTTACATCTATAGCTATATCGCATATCAAGGATTTTTTTAAATTTTGATATTTACTATTTTTTGCCAAAAACGGTGAAAAGATTTTTTTTTGTTTTTTCGAAAAACGTCCGTTATTTTGTTATTTTTGCATATATCAAAAATCGTATGTTATGCGCTATAGCCATTAACATACTGAATCTAAAACCTTGTGATTTTTTATTTCGGATGGTCCATCTCCGAGATTTCATCAACACCGCAGACCTACCATTTTTTTAGGACATTTTTTTAACTACCATTTTCGTCTATAAATAGTGACTTCAATAATTTAAAAAAAAATGTATTTCGAGAATGTATTTATTAAATGTAACAACTTTTATATCAATATCTATAATATAAACCTATAAAAAAAATGCATAAAAATAGCCTTTTTCGCGTCTAAAGTGAGAAGACCCCTTGAGTTGGCATTTTTGTTAATACCGATTTTCAATTTTCGACGGACTCTCTAGACTTAACATATTAAAAATATTCTCTGAAAATTTCAAGTCAATCCGTTCGAAATTGATGGAGTTACGGATGTTTATAAGGAGATTCCGCGAACCAGCGAAATTTTAAGGCGTTTTTCTCAAAATGACTTTTTCAAAATCAAAAAGCAGTGCTTGGGCGATGAAATTTTTTTTTCACCGCAGAATTTTTTATTATCGACGAAAACAGGGCGTTTTTTATTTCACCGAAAATCGATACTTTCAGTTTGGGCTGCGGTGATTTTTTCAAAAATCGATATTACATTCCGTCCTTCGTCCAAGCGCTGGATAATTTCATGTAAAAACTAAATACGTTTGATTTTTTCATTTCCGATTATTTGTTTCCGAGCGCTTTTCAAACAGCGGTCTGCATAGACCATTTCGTCCAGCACATTTATAAATTTTTCTCAGTAGAAAAATTATAAAAGATACTTGGTCACCTCACAATGGCGTCCATCAGCAAAGAAGCGGCAGTGGACACCACTGTGATAGTTAAAAAAATCGATTTTTTGCATCTTCTCAAAGTTTACACGTTCAAGAATATTCGAAAAAAAATTCAAGTCACAATATTGAATATGAACCAAGTTACATACGATGTAGTGAGAGCAGGTAGCCCAACGATCTACGTTTACTAAAACGTGCAATCGTGATTATTTCGAACCGACTTTTCTCGTCCTGGCCGTAACCATAACTTTAGCTATAATTGTCCGATTTGCAAGGTTGAAAACCCAAAATTTCCGTAATTGCAGTAGCTATTATAATTATATAATTATATCAGGTTGATAAAAAAGTTTTGTCGCAAACATTTTTAAAATGTCTTTTTACGTATTGACGCAATATGACATCGAGCTGTGTCGAGAATATTCTAGAATGTTTTCTACTCTTCAGCGTTACAGGGTATAAAAGGGCGAGCGCGCGTTCTAGTGGACAGAAATGGCTTCGATCTCGCAGGAGCAACTTCGAGCGATCATTTTTTTACGAGTGGCGGCGCGGCACGAACGCAAGCACAACTGCTAAAAATATACAGGATGCATTCGGCGAGAACACGTAGTTTCTCATCGAACAGTCCAGCGTTGGTTCAATCGTTTTAAATCTGGAGACACAAGCATTGAAGATAAGGAACGTTCCGGACGACCGTCGACCATCGATGATGAAGCATTACTCCGCTGCCTCAAAGAAAAACCGGAAGCAAGTACGCACGAGCTAGCAAGAGAACTTGGCTGCACCCAACCGTCAATAGTCAATCACTTACACAATTTGGGATACAGGAAGGTTCTAGCTCAATGGATACCACACCGTCTCACCGACGACAATAAGAACTGTCGCGTGACCATCTGCCAGTCTCTCCTGCTTCGCCTCCATCGCAAGGAGTTTTTAGAAGATCTTGTGACGGGAGATGAAAGCTGGGTCTTGTATGATAACAGAACGCGTTTAGCCTACTGGCTTCCTATCGGAGAAAAAGCGCCACACCAACCGAAATCTGATCGTCACTCGCAAAAGGTTTTGTTGTGCTGTTTCTGGGACGCAAAGGGAATGCTGTTTCACAATTTTCTCCCTGTAGGTAAGACGATCTCCTCTACACGATACATCGAGAATCTCCAGGAATTGGCAAAAGCTATAAGAAAAAAACGGCCAAGACGCGCGACTGTGCACCTTCTCCACGACAACGCGAGACCCCATGTCACAAAGGAAACCCACAAAACAATCACTGAGCTTCACTGGAATACCGTTCCTCATCCACCATACTCTCCCGACATCGCGCCATCTGACTACCATTTGTTCAGACATTTGATGGCATATTTGAGAAACAAAACTTTCAAAAACGTCGACGATCTCAGAAGGGATCTTTTAAATTTCTTTGAGTTCCAGCCGCCGCAGTTTTGGGCAAAGGGAACAAATAAGCTGCCAACTACATGGTCGAGTGTCATAGAAACCGATGGCGAATATTTTGTTCATTAGAAATGTTTTGTATAAGATATATAAATAAATAAATGATATTGAAATTATTGCGACAAAACTTTTTTATCAACCTGATAAAAAGGACTACACGTAGACCTTTTTTTGTTGATTTGTTATTTTTTAAGCCCCCGAATATAAGTAACACTTCGCCAAAATTACCCTTTTTTTAACAACCACCATGTTGTGAAAAAAAAAAATTACACGGCTACGTACAACGAGAAAGACATCACTATAGATTATAAAGAAAAATGTACTTTTTTCAGACCAAGCATTGTCACGTTATCGATCCGGTCGTGGGGACCACATTTTGACGTGACAACGTCTTATAATTCGATGGAGCCGGCTGCACGCACGAAAAAGCATGACTCATCGCCGTTACCTCGCTCTGAGGCGTTCCATCTAAGGCTTGAAGTGTAAGCGAGAGCGCGGAACGAGCGACAAAGAGGCACAATCGGCCTCCGTGTTCGGCAGCGTTCGGCAGCGTTCGACATCTGTCTCTCTCCTACTTGAGTGATGGCCTCTGCACACTGCGAGCGACGAGCGACGAGCGATGAGCGATATCCAATGGCAACGTCACTCTCATAGAGCATTTCCGTCATACTCGAGCTCTCATTGGATATCGCTCATCGCTTGTCGCCCATCGCGCGCAGGGTGCAGAGGCCATGAGCGATGCGTCCGCGTGGACAGCTGCTATACAATAATACATGTACATGTTTTCGTCAAGTATGAAGTGCAGTGAAAAGTGAATGTGGTGTCAATTGTTTATAGCAACGATAATTGCGGCGATAAAGGTAATGATTCTTTCGATATTAAATATATGTTCAATGATATATTGTCGAATATTCGTGCTTTCATCATTAAAATAAATAGCATCGGTCCGCTAGTGCAGTGATTGTAGGTTATGCTATAATTGACAAAACTATAACAATAAGTTAACAGAACTATTTCACGATGAGTAAAAATCAATTGCTTTACTATTCGATCGAAATAATTACCGAGCGTAGCTATGATTTCAAAAAATTAAAACATAAATGTTAAATCTTCCACATATCATAACAACGTGTCTGAAATGACAGGTTGGATCAGCCAGCCGTCAAAGGGAACAATTTTCTCCTATATCAAACACATTGAGGCGGGCTTTTTAAAAGCTAGAGTTACAAAAATTTTAATGATGTTTCCAAATTTTAAATTTTAAATTTAAGATTTATGAACAATAATTTAATCACAGTTTATTCTTATAATAAATTATTCAAAATTATTACTTTTTTACAACAAATTACAATTAAATTTGCAAAAATAATTAAGTAACTAATTGAGCAACAAATTTTATTCAGTTTACTTGCTGAAAGAAATAATGTCAATACAAAATTTATTATTATAAAATAATAAAATCAAAAATTAAATTTTAACAGTCGAGTAGAAATTTAAACAATAAATTTTATTCAAGTATTTTGTAAATTTAAAATGATTTTCTGAACGAAGAATTGTATGAAAAAATAAAAGTTGTAAAACAATTTCTCAAAGCACATTCATACTTGTAAAAACTATGTACATTGTAAAAAAAAATAAATATAAATTGACATAATTGTATTTATGCGTACAAATAAATGTAACTTGATCAATTCAATTGTGATTTCCATTTACCTCCTTCTCTATATCCATACAAAATATCTATCAAACAAACAAAATAAAAATTTTCTTTTGAAAAATGAAACCATTCCATCCGTATTTTCTTATGACGTTGTCACGTTCAACTATCGTCAGTAAACCGACTTTACAGACAACCGATTTTTTATACAGAGGCTCTATTATACCTCAATAACGATGTCAATTTTTAACTTTTTTAAATAAAAAATTAGTCGAAATACGTTCAATGCATGCTTAATAACATACTTTTTTTCCAAATCCCAAAAAAAATCGGCAAATCGGCCTTTTTTCGGCCTTCCACAGTGGTGTCCTCCCTTAAGATTAAAAAAAAACATTTGAAAACCTGCACACGTTTTTCCCAAAAAAAATCACGAAAATTCCTCTTTTTCTCGCCACGAGCTAGGTGTAAGCCATCAGAACCCCAAAAATGTTTATTTTTCCAAGGTATCGCAAAAACATATAATTATTAAAAATGAACTCAAGAAATGGTTGAATGTTAAGGAAAAATCGGTAATTTCCTACCTAGCTCTTGGTCGCAAATTAAGGGGCTGTACCAGGCGTGACACTTTCAAAAAATCGATTTTTTTGTTGCCTTTTTCGACAGTTTATACTTTCAAGAATATCATTATCATTTATATAATTTTCATCAATATCATTTTATCTTGCAAAAATCGATAGTTAAATGTTTAAACGCGTTTTTCTCGAAGTTTCAAATTCGAAGATTTTTCAAATTTGCTGACGTTGTAACTCAAAGACCAATTATCCGATTGACTTGAAATTTTAACTGAGTACTCTTGAATATATTTATTCTACAATGACGTAGGATATTTTTGATTGGATGAAAATTGACGATTTGACATTGAAAAAAACGACCATTTTATAGGCAAGAAAAGACTTTTTTCCATAACTACGCCATTTTGTTAGATTTTGATATTTTTCGAAAATCCTATGTCATTGTACAGGAAATACCTTCCCGTTTAAGGGGAGATATACACCTATAGATGGTCGAGGTCGAGGATTTAGAAGCTATGAACATTCCGTCGATCGTAGAAGACCTACACCATGGGCCTGGTGTCGATGATTTCATGTAAGTTGACAAATTTCATGATTTATTCATTCCCAAATTTTCAAACGTGTTTTTCTCAAAACCACGTTTTTCAAATCGCTACCCAAAATTTCTCGAAAACCAATGAACCGATTGCCTTGAGGTTTTTTGTGGTTATTCTACGAGGGTGGGGTGAAAAGTTTCCGGCCTGACCAAGAAAAGCGATGTTTTAAAATTTTTTTTGCTTTATTTTTCAATATAATCTCCATCAACACTGATAGATTTCTCATAACGGTGTTCTCATTTAGTTATACCAGTTTTAGACGTAGATTCGTCAAGCTCCTCAAAATACTGATTTACAGCTCCGATAACTTCTTCGTTGCTCTTAAATCTTTTTCCGCCAAGCCATTTTTTGAGGTTAGGAAACAGGTAATAGTCGCTGGGGGCTAAGTCTGGAGAGTAGGGAGGATGCGTCATCAATTCAAACTTCAATTCGTGGATTTTGGACATGGCAACAATCGACGAATGCGCTGGTGCGTTATCGTGATGAAACAAAACTTTTTTCTTCGCCAAATGAGGTCGTTTAATTTGCACCTCATGCTTCAAACGTTGCAATAACTCTGCGTAGTATTGACCAGTGATAGTCTTACCCTTTTCAAGGTAATCAATGTATATAATTTCTCTCGCATCCCAAAACACAGTAGCCATAACCTTGTTTGCCGATAAAATTGTTTTTGCCTTCTTTGGGGTTGATTCCCCTTTTCCAGCCCACTGTTTTGACTGTTCTTTATTTTCAGGAGTGTAGTGGTCCCATGTCTCATCAACAGTTATGAATCGACGCAAAAATTCGTTTGGATTACGCCTATACAGCGCCAAATTGTCGGTAGAAATGGTTTTTCGAAGCAGTTTTTGTTCGAGCGTTAGCAAACGCGGCACCCACCTTGCACGCAGCTTTTCCATGTTCAAATGGTTGTGCAAAATATTTCGCACACGTTCAGCTGACATCCTACAGGTCTCAGCTATCTCATGCACTTTCAACCTGCGGTCTTCCAACACTATTTTATGGATTTTTTCAATCATCTCTGAAGTTGTGACTTCAACGGGCCGTCCTGAGCGAGGCTCGTCAGAGGTGCTCACACGACCCATTTTAAATTCATAAACCCACTGCTTAATAGTTGAATATGATGGGGAGGAGTCTCCTAGTGCTGAATCCATCTCTTCTTTTATTTGTTTTGGTGTAAAACCTTTCAAATAGAAGTATTTGATGACAGTACGTTTTTTCCAATTATTCCATCTTTACGAAAACAACGAAAGCGTCTCGCGCAATGTGCTCTCAAACGCAAACTAACGTAGCGATTGGGCTGAAACTGAACATACAAGCTCGGTGGGAATGGTACTATAGGACGCCGCTCCGAAATTAGACCTAGTGGCACCATCTCTTGGTCAGGCCGGAAACTTTTCACCCCACCCTCGCATACACCATTATCTAGTACTTGTCATTGGATTTTTTTTCCGTTACTTAGTTTTCGTTTTATAGGCAAAATAATAACTAATTTTTGGCCCAAAAATCACTATTTATGTTCAAACGTCCGCCATTTTGTCATAAATCGATATTTTCAAAATCGGCTATGAAAAGTACTAGATTATAGTATCTAGTTTAATAATCTTTTTGGTTTTTTTTTCAGATGATTTTTGAAGAAACGCCAGTGGGTACCGTATACGCAGATTTTTTTACGAAGCTCCAAGGATCATACAATATCCTTGTATATTTTTGATATTTCTAAATAAAGAAAATTAAACATATTTTGGAATGTATATACTTTTAGATAATTAAAACCCCAATTCGAAATTTCGAATAGTTTTTCTTGAAAAAATTCACAAAAACGACCCTTTTTCCGGCTCATAGGTGTATATCTCCCCTGAACGATATTTTTTCCTTTTTCGGTTTCAGCTACTCAATCGGCCGGAATCATGTCAGCAGTGGAGGAACTTTTTTTTTGCGCCTCCGAAGGCAGCGCATAAGACGCCTCGATCTCAATATGTTTCTATGAAAAAATTCTGTAACATAGGTCGAATATAGCCAAATATATTCTTAATTTTCCGAAACATTTGATTGAGTACTTTTCTTCCAAAAGATTTCCGAAAATCAGCCAAATTTTCAGCGTTCACACTGGTATAGCCCCTTAAATAAATTTTCGACGCGATATTCCGAGACGAATTAATTAATGTCATTGTTACGAGAAGGAATTTGTCCTGGGAATTCAAATAAAATGCGAAAAAACAATCGTACAAGCCCCAACGTGTATTCATCCTAAAAACAATAATAAAATAACAATACATCGAAAGCTTTGGACGCCAAAGCTATGAAAATTGATTAGTTAGCGCGCATTCACAATCAGCTCAACGTTAAAAGTACTCGAGAGGATAATTGCATATCTGCAGTATGTACAAAAATATTTACAAGTCATTTCAGAAAGAGATTTGACGATTTTTCTCCTAAATTAGGAAATAATCGGGTCCTATGAAGGAACCGCATTTTGGAAAGTCTTGCGGGGGTGGCACCATGTTGCCCGGTTCGCCGACTTGAAGCACCACGTCGAGGCCACGTGTCCAGTCGAGAGCGTGCTCGTCACGCAACATCCAATAACCTTAAGACACAATTTTACGTAATAATCGATTGATCGACGAGACATCAGGGGAAAAGAGCAAATTGTTATGAACTATAGAAAAAAAGATACTCGGGGGAAATATCGACTAAACTATTTAGTGCATCCATTGAAGATTTCGGAAGATCGACAAATCAAATTCGTATCAAGAATCAATTGTGCTCAAGCTGAAAATTAAATACTTTTTTTTAATAGAAAAAGAGAATAACAAAACTATTTTTAAATCACTTTTCAAAACAACATTAAATTTGAGATTTTTCTTGGACTCCTAAATACAAAATACAGTGAACCTATTCTTATATTGATCCAATCACTGCTCCTCAAATTATTTTGCTCCATTCCTTTCGCCCTCACGATGTTTTGTCCACACTTTTGAGAATAAATTCAATTTTTTACACTCGAAACTAAAATACATCGTCATGATAATGGAAAGAGAATAAATTGAGTACGACAGAAGAATCTGCGAAACGAGCTGAATTTTTGTCCCAATTAATTTTACGTTTTAATATTCCTATGTTTATTTTCTTTAATAATTGGTTATTTAGCATTTTCTCAAAGTATACATGTTCAAGAATATGTGAAAAAAATTCAAGTTGATATATTAAAAAGCGACCAAGTTACAGACGTTTTAGTGGGAGCAGGTAGTGCAACGATTTACGTATACTAAAACTTTCAAATTAGGCCACTTTAGAGGCCGAATAAATAGGCTCTTTGGGGATTTTTTTTTCAGAAAAACTACAAAATAAATCGAGATCACAAAAAAGGGTGTTTATCATACATATCAGTGACTGCATACAATTATTTTTTTGAAGCGATTAATTTCAAACTGGCGGCTGTGCAGCGTTTATCTCGAAACTGCATTTTTTAAGTTGGCCGGAAACATAACTCAGACAATTTTCAACCGATTCACTTGAAATGTTGAATACGTCTTGAAAAATACATTGTCTATGGAAAAACGTAGGATTTTTTTTATATTGCATAGTTCATTTGTTATTAACAACTATCTGACGATTTTTTGACAAATTTTCGGTAAGTGGAAAATTTCGTCAGATAATTGTTAATAACAAATCAACTATGCAACATAAACAAATTCCACGTACTTCCATAGACAATGTATTTTTCAAGATATATTCAACATTTCAAATGAATCGGTTGAAAATTGTCAGAGTTATGTTTCCGGCCAACTTAAAAAATGCAGTTTTGAGATAAACGCTGCACAGCCGCCATTTTGAAATTAATCGCTTAAAAAACAATTAGTGTATACAGTCACTGATATGTATGATAAACACCCTTTTTTGTAATCTCGATTTATTTTGTAGTTTTTCTGAAGAAAAAAAACCTCAAAAAGCCTATTTTTTGGCCTAACCCCTTAAGAAAACCATAAATTCCGTAATTGCAGTAGCTATTGTTTTACGCCGCCATTTTTTTTTATTTAGTACTTTTTCAAATCGGAATATATGTAAAAATTTCGCCAAAATGACATTTTCTTTAACAGCCGCCATTTTGTGATTTTTTTCCAAAACCGGCTACGTACAATAAGAGCTGCATTTGTATAGATTATAAAACTTTTTCATTTTTCAGACCAACCATTGTCAAGTCATCGATTCGGCTGTTGGAACACATTTTTTTATACTGGGGCTCTATTATACGTCGAAAACGTAACCAATTTTTATTTTTTGAAAACAAAAATTTGTACGAAAGAAACTTAATGTATGCTTAATGACATGCCTTTTTCCAAATTCTAAATCAATAATCTAGGAGACAAAAAAAATCGAAAAAACGACCTTTTTCGGCGCGCCCTCTTGATTTCTATAGATTTTGTTCAAATTTAAACCAGACATTGTTCACATCATTATGCATGTTTGAGTGGAATTTCAGAACAGTCGACTATTTAAATTGGGAGATAATGGGTTTTAAAATTGCAACTTTTAACACTGCTGAGTCTGCATTGAAATTTAGACAGAATAATGTTCCGTAAAAAATATTTGTCCCTCATAATAAGAAGACATATGGCAACACCGCATCGTTCCATGTGTCCAACGACGTAAGTTTGCGCGGCATATTTAAAATAATACTGCAACACAAATTTTCATTTGGATGTAATTTTTTATCGAACAAAGTTTTTAATTAGTCTATGAATTGACCAACACTGTTATTTATTATCATTAACAAATAACGGTGTTGGTTAATACAAAAACTAATTAAAAACTTTTATAAGTTTTTATATTTTTATATTAAAACTTTTATATTTGTAAACTAATTAAAAAATATTTGCTTTATAAATATTAATATTTTATATTGTTTGTTATCTTCATAGATAACATAAACAATATAAAATATTAATATTTATAACGCAAATATTTTTTTTATGATAAAAGTTTTTAACTTTAGGAACACGATAATTATTATTTTTTTCTCGAAATATTGAACAATACTGTTCTGCGGTGTTGCCATATGTCTTCTTATTATAGGGGACAAATATTTTTTACGAATCATTATTCTGTCGTTACTAAACGTTTTTAGCAAAAGTGAATAGTAAAGGCAACTCAAACTTTTTCACTCTTTTCCTAACTAGTTTGATATCTAAACATAATTTGTTTTCAAAATTTATGAACACAATAGAATGGTACGATCGATTATGTGACCTGACTTTCGGTCAATGCAGACCCTGCAGTGTTAAAAGTTGCAATTTTGAAACTCGACTGAATGTTGAAGTAGTCGACTGTTTTGAAATTTCAGGGGCCGGGTTGAAATTCCGAACTTTGAATGCTCCGACGGCTTAAAATTCCGAATTTTAATGTTCCGAAATTTCAAGATGGAGCCGGGTTGAAATTCCGAACTTTGAATGGCCAGAACGCTCAAAACTCCGAATAGTACTCCGAAAGAATTTTACCCGAAAGACCAAAAATTCGAACATCTCAACAGCGTCAAAATAATTCGGCTATGGAAGTTTTTAAACTTTCAAAATTTTCAATAAATCGATGAATTATTTCAAGATTTTTTTATTTATTAAGAAGTGATATAGCGTTAATTTTGAAATTTGTCTGGTCAATGTTATACGTTCTACATCATTGACAGTCAACTAGACTTTCGCTGGTATGATCTTGACATGAGGGCCGGGTTGAAATTCCGAACTTTGAATACGCCGACGGCTTAAAATTCCTAATTTAAATGTTCCGAAATTACAAGGTTCGTCAAGATTATGCCAGCGAAAGTCTACATAGTTGACTGTAAATTATGTAGAACGTATAACATTGTCTAGACAAATTTCAAAATTGACGTAAAATCAATTCTTAATAAAAAAAAAAAAATCGTTAAATAATTCGTCGATTTATTGAAAATTTGGAAACTGTTAAAACTTCCATAGCCGAATTATTTTGACGGTGTTCAGATTTTCGGAGTTTTGGTCTTTCGTGTAAAATTCTTTCGAGGTAGACTATATTTACGGAGTTTTGAGCATTCTGATCATTCGAAATTCGGAATTTCAACCCAGCCCCAAATTTCACTGAAACGTGCATAATGATATGAACAATGTCTGGTTAAAATTTAAACAAAATCTGGAATAATTATGGATGCCGTATACGTTGAAATTTCTTATAATTGAATTTCCCAAACGACATGCACGATCACTGCGGAGAAGACTCTCAGAATTTGCGTGACGATAAATTGCGAAATGTTCCTAAGGGAATGCGCTGTTACGGAGCTACCAAATTGCACAATAGTGGAGAAAAAAAATCGATCGATATGTAACCGTCCGCCAGGCAAGTATAATAACAACGATAAATTATTATCATTCTTCTCCCCGATATTTGTCATGCAAGAAGAAAAATAATTACCAGGATTGTCTGCCTTGAAGCGAAGTGCGACAGCTCCAAATTTGGGCACGACCACGGTATCCTTGAGGGGAGGGCATGCCAGATTTCTGGCGAACAAGGCACCGCGATCGTTCATTTCTCTTACGTCCTTCAGGCTTCTACTCTGACCAAATTTTCGGGCACCAACCACGTGAAAAGTGTAGCCATGAAGATGGTACACTAAGTCGTCAAGTCCCGCTAATTATGATTAAAAAAAAAGGCCGAAAAGGAATTAACATTGGATCAACTTATTTTTAATCCAGACAGTTATTTGTAAATTGTTCTAATTTTGTGTTGATTAATTTATTTGTTAAATTGAGTGGAATAATAGTGCATTTTATTAGTTGTGCCAATAAAATATAAAAACACAGTGATAATAATAATATTAGGAGCACTCTTTGAGGGATAACACCATTCTAGGATTTTGGAAAAATCGTTTTTTTTGCTTAAGGGGTTACCCCCAATTGCGATTTTGAAGAATTGATTTTTTTTTATTGCATTTTTTTGAAGTATAAGTATCTGAGAATATGTCCTGAAAATTTCAAGTCGATCCGAACAAAATTGACTGAGATATGAGCGTTGAAAGAGAAGAATCCGTTGTGTAAACGACCGGAAATTGAAACTTTAAACGCGTTTTTCTCAAAATGGCATTTCTGAAGTCGGTGACCAAGATTACTCGAACACTAATGAACCGATCTTCTTGAAATTTTGCAGGCTTATTTAATACATAAAAATGTAGTCTTTAATCGTTCGATTTTTTTTTTCGATAAAAAATGGCCGTTTTATAGCCAAAAAACGGCCGTTTTTTCGTTAAAATCGAACCATTAACTTTGACTGTCCGCCATTTTGTGAAAAATGAATATTTTTTAAAATCCTTCGATTAAAGACTAGTTTATACTTATATTTGACTAAATCCATCCGCATTTTTTTTTCAGATGATCCACTTCGCCGCAATGTTGGTCACCGCAAACCGTGTATATCAAAACATTATTTCATTGACGGCCATTTGCCACTAAACAATGTAATATTTTTCAATAAAAAAATTACTGAAAGTTCTTCAAGATGTGTTCTTTAAGATGGTATATTGATCGATTAAAAAAGTTTTGTAGTTTTCTTTAAAAAAATTCATGAAAAAGGCCTGTTTGCGCTACAAGTGGAGGTAAAGCCTTAAAAAATACTTTGGGATCATAAAAACAATATGCAATTAATCCTGTAGCGATTTTTTTTAAAGGTTCAATTATCGATTTTGCCGCAGCGCCTCGGACTTTTTTCAGGCGCCTCGTACAACTTTAAACGCGTTTTTCTCGAAGCCATTTTTTTTAACGGGGAGGGCGGAATACTTGAAGACCTTTGCATGGATCGATTTGAAATTTTGACAGTAGCTTCACAATTACATTCACCAAGGGAGCCTTTTTTTTTTTTACTTAAATGTAAACTTTTTTACGTAGCCGTTTTTTTTTTTTTTAAATTAAATATAAACTTTTTTTTTATAAAAAATTGACTGCTTATTTTTTGGGCGAAAAATCAATTTATTTGTTTCAAAATTTTATATAAAGAAATCCCTAGGTAGTCCCATAGCTGATAACATACAGATTATATTTTTGTTTGTTTGTTTTTGTTCCAGATTTTATACTTTACGAGAAAACCGTCCTCCCGTGAAGCTATTTGTAAAAAAACACGTTTTTCAAGATGGGCTCTGTCGCCGCCATTTTCTATGAAAAGTATAATGAATTTTTTTTTATACTTTAATATGTGTTACATAAACCCTCTCAAAAGAAATCCTATTCCTTTTCTCATACTCCCGAAATAAATTGTCAAAGATGGGCCTTACTTTCTGCCGCTAGAGTGGTGTTATCCCTTGAAGGAAAATGTTATTATTTTTATTATCTTCGAAATCTCATTTTCTTTGAGGAAATACGGAGAAACAAGAAAAAAAAAACTCATCATTTATAACTTACTTTTATAAGTTATGAAAAAGAAAACGATTTATAATATTTTTTCCATTTTTATGGGCCTATACCAGGGTGACACTTCCAAAAAATCGATTTTTTTGCCTTTTCCAACAGTTTGTACTTTCAAGAATATCCTGTGATTTGCAGTTTTTGCGGTAAAGATCATTTTATCTTGCAAAAATCGATAGTTAAATGTTTGAACGCGTTTTTCTCGAAATAAGATTTTTCAAATTTGCTGACATTGTAACTCAAGTAGCCATTATCCGATTGACTTGAAATTTGAACTGAGTACTCTGGACTTTATTTACTTTGCAATGACGTAGGATATTTTTTATTGGATGAAAATTGACGATTTGGCATTGAAAAAAACGACCATTTTATAAGCAAGAAAACAGACGTTTTTTCATATTTACGCAATTTTGTTAGATTTTGATATTTTCCGAAAATCCTACGTCATTGTACAGAAAATACCTTCAAGTTTAACGACATATTTTCCTTTTTCGGTTTCACCTACTCAAACGGCCGGAATCATGTCAGCAGTGGAGGAACTTTTTTTTTCACGCCTCCGAAGGCAGCGCATAAGTCGCTTGGATCTCTATATTCCTCTATGAAAAAATTCTATAATATAGGTCAAATATAGCCAAATATATTCTTAATTTACCGAAACATTTAATTGAGTACTTTTCTTCCAAAAAATTCCCGAAAATCATGAAAATTTTCAGCGTTCACACTGGTATAGCCCCTTAATGGTTCATTTTTTCATTGCAGGATTAAACTTGCCTTGATCGAAGAGTATTATTTCCACAGTGGCACCCAAAGGGACACATCTAACGTGAACGCATTCGCAGGGCAAGGTGGAATCGAATTTGCCCGTCGGTCCTGTTCGTTTGCAATGTGCTACGGAAGTTTTGCCTTCGTTCTCGAAGAGCTCAGGCGAGCACAAAACGTCTTCCGGTACGTCCACTCCTTGTGTCAGTAATGGTGACGACGGATAGGTGAAGGTAGCGTTTCCAACGCTCAAAACTTTCGTCTCCGCTCCCGCATTTCCTAATACAAAATACGAATAAAGACAATTTGGAAAAAAAACGTCCTTCCTGTCGAGATGAAGTGCCTTCAGATACGAAAGCGTCAAGGCGAGATATACATTTACAACGATCGAAAAATCGATTTCTTTTTTTTTAACGATAGAACTATATATACGATGCTGAAGTTTGCATCGTTGGACTGCAACGAATGTAATTCCATTTGGCACATTTCACCGACAAAAGTTGTTCAATTATTTTTAATGATATTTATTTAGCGATCTATATTATGAATCTATAAAAAAAGACCACCTGTAACAATAAAAATATGGAAAATGAAATGTAAAATGAAACTTTCGTTGCGTTCCAACGATGCAAACTTCAACATCATCTATATATGTACAATATTTTCCCAAAGTTTCAAAGCGAAATTGGAAAAACTTCAAACGTTACAGCCCGTCAACGATGTGCCTCGCCGCTCGGATTCGGAGCGGGCGTGAAATTCAATCGCGTTTTTCTCAAAACTGCATTATGGAAATTGGCGTGCAGGATTACTCAAAAACTATCAAGCCCATTGAGTTGAAACTTGGTAGAAATATTGATAATATCGGTACCTTCTACTTGGAGAGAATTGTTTTTGAAAAATTGAAAAAAAACGACTTTTTCAAGGGGCCAGTCCACTTTGAAAATTTCAAAAAATCGAAAGCAAGCAAGACTCGAAGAAATCAACGATGATGAGCAATCAGAAGGGATTTTGTACGGTGCAGGAATTGCTGATTGAGTTTAAGTGAGAGTTTTTCATTGTATAAACTTCAAACGCGTTTTTCCTCGAAACGTTTTCAAAATCTAGCTCCATCGTATCTCTAAAACTAATAAACCGATTCTCTTGAAATTTGAACCACATATTGTAAACATGATTCGCAACAAGATGACCCTAGTTGGTTTAAAAAAAAATTATTTTTACTATTTTTTTGCGAAATACTGCGGAAAAAAGCGTTTTTAAAATACTTTTTTCGTTTTTTATTTGCCATTTTTTTATTTTTTTGATAAAACTTTATATCCGAGGGTCATTTTGTAACTGGTGTCATAATGAATCTAATGGACTTTGATTTTTTTGTTTCAGACAAGCCGTTGCCGAGTTGTGATGGAGCTACCTAGCCCACCTATTTTTGAGGCGTTACGTTAAACTATAGTTTTTGTACTTAAAAATGAATAAAAATGAATTCAAATTTTTTTAAAATGTATTTCAAGACTTTATTTATCAAGGCCAACAACTTTCATATTCATATCTTTTATAAAATACTCCAAAAAAAAATCGCGAAAATAGCCTTTTTCGTGGCTCCAAAGTAGAGTGGCCCCTTAAGGCCTTAGGCTACAGTAACGGGCATAAAATCATGTGCGAATTTAACATTGTTTTTCGTATGAAAAAGTGATTCACTCATAAAATTAATTACACATCTATTCAGTATGAATATCAAGCTGTTAGAAAATATATATTTTCTTTTCTTCGATGTACTAAATGCCCGACTACTCGTAACTTTTCGAAACAGGTTTTTTCCAATTGGCGTGACAAATAAATTCAGCAATTTTCGATCGATTTACTTCAAATTTAAAGTTATGTTCGTACTTGCATTTCGCAGAGAAGTACGTTCGGGATTTCTGATTAGGGACGGAGGTCTAGTTAGAATTTTCAAAAAATCGATTTTTTTTCATTTTCTAAAAGTATAATATCTTACGAGTATTTCCCGACTAATTGAAAGTAAATCAGACCATTATTCGGCGAAATACATAACTTTGAAGGACGCCGTGGACGCTGCATGCAAACCGTACTCAAAACTTTAAACGCGTTTTTCTCAAAACCATGTTTTCGAAGTCGGTGATCAATATAACTCGAGAACGGCTTTACCAATCGGGTTGAAATTTATATCACTTCTTCTATACATAGTTTTCCTCCGGATGAACGAAGGATTTTTTCTTGGCCAATTATTTTTTTTTTATAGTCAATTTTTGTAAGTGAAATTTTGGTCAAAACAACACTTTTGACTTTCAACGTCCGCCATTTTGTGAAAAATGGAAATTTTTCAAAACTCTCCGTTCAACCGGAGCATTATATCATTAACTAAAGATTCCCCCCTGTTTTGTTGGTTTCAGATAATCCGTCACAGCGTGAGAGTGATCACCGCAAAGCCTATTTTTTTTTGCAGCGTCCTCGGCCATTGAAACGTATCGGCTTATTTTGAAACATATTTCTTTTAAAAAATTATAATGTTTACATTAAATATATATCTTTTAAACGGAAGAACTTTTGTTGTAAATTATTTTATCGTTTGGCCGAAAAAAAATCGGAAAAAAGGCCTTTTTTGACGTTCCAACAAGACCTCACTCCTTAATCGAAAACTTTTCATTTTATGAGCAGTTTATGAGCAGTTGTAACGAAATTTTTCACTGAAAATTCATTTCTTAAGTTCAAATATCTACAACTTTTGAATAAAACAATACTTTTTAAACTCCGTACGTACTTCTCTAATTATTCTAATGTAGATTGACGAGAATTTTTGTTTTTTATTTTAGGTAAAAAATTGTGGATGCTAAATGTCACGCCGCGGAGCGCACAAAAAAAAATAACAAAAGAAAATATTAGTAGTCAGCCATTTTGTACATTGAAAAAAATATATATATATTTTTTAACAGCTTGATATTCACTAAATAGATGTGTAATTAATTTTATGAGTGAATTACTTTTTCAAACGAAAAAAAAAAATTGTTCAATTCGCACATGATTTTATACCCATTACTGTGGCCTAAGGCCTTAAGGAGTCTTATATAAGTGGCTGACCGACGATTTAGGAATTATTTCATCTGGAATTACTTTCCAGAAAGCCGAATCTCAATTACGAAACGTTTCAATAATTCCTTCGTCCTCAAAGATTCAATCGTTTCGCTAAAAAGCAAGAGAAATCGTTGGAAACTTGCTGCCTGCACGTATTTGCACGAAGACACGAATCTACGCGTGAAAGTGAGACTAAAAATGAAGAAAAAAAAGCACACGAGAAGTGAAATTAGCTAACTCGAAAAGTAAAGTCAACAAACCCATAAAATCGGTTGACTGTATACGCTGATTGATCGGCAAATAAATGGTGACGTCCGTATGCGCATCGCTGAGTGGCGCTGCTAATGGCTTGAGAGCTTTTACTTCCGTGACGCAAGCGCTTCCAGCAGTCCCGCACTTATCCACGGGATCGGTAGTCAAGTGCATTTTTTTGCCGAACTTCAATACCGATGATTCAGTCTCGTCGAGGGTCTTTCTGCTCAGTCCGTCATCAACGCCCGGGCTGCCTTCGTACTTCAAGATAGCGGACCCGCTCGTAGAAACGGGAGAGCAACCTTTCGCCGTGTGGAAGCTCATGAGGTAGCTGGAGATCGGTTTGTTGGCCTTCAAAATCACGTCCGCGCGCTCGCCTAATTGAACGTGTACGATGAATTATTTTTCACTTTGTAGGGGCCACGGAACGACTGTACTGCAAAAACTAGGCTTGTTTGACGTGTGTTCAAAGTATGTAGAAGCAACATACGAGGGTGGGGTGAAAAGTTTCCGGCCTGACCAAGAGATGGTGCCACTAGGTCTAGTTTTGGAGCGGCGTCCTACAGTACCATTCCTACGGAGCTTGTATGTACAGTTTCAGTCCAATCGCTACGTTAGTTTGCGTTTGAGAGCACATTGCGCGAGACGCTTCCGTTGTTTTCGTAAAAATGGAAAAATTGGAAAAACGTGCTGTCATCAAATACTGCCATTTGAAAGGTTTTACACCAAAACAAATAAAAGAAGAGATGGATTCAACACTAGGAGACTCCTCCCCATCATATTCAACTGTTAAGCAGTGGGTTTCTGTATTTAAAATGGGTCGTGTGAGCACCTCTGACGAGCCTCGCTCAGGACGGCCCGTTGAAGTCACAACTTCAGAGATGATTGAAAAAATCCATAAAATAGTGTTGGAAGACCGCAGGTTGAAAGTGCATGAGATAGCTGAGACCTGTAGGATGTCAGCTGAACGTGTACGAAATATTTTGCACACCCACTTGAACATGGAAAAGCTGTGTGCAAGGTAAGTGCCGCGTTTGCTAACGCTCGACCAAAAACTGCTTCGAAAAACCATTTCTACCGACAATTTGGCGCTGTATAGGCGTAATCCAAACGAATTTTTGCGTCGATTCATAACTGTTGATGAGACATGGGTCCACCACTACACTCCTGAAAAAGATTTAAGAGCAACGAAGAAGTTATCGAAGCTGTAAATCAGTATTTTGAGGAGCTTGACGAATCTACGTTTAAAACTGGTATAACTAAATTAGAACATCGTTATGAGAAGTGTATCAGTGTTGATGGAGATTATATTGAAAAATAAAGCAAAAAAAAAATGTTTAAACATCGTTTTTCTTGGTCAGGCCGGAAACTTTTCACCCCACCCTCGTAACATAAAGGCTAGAGACGCGTTGCCATGTTGATTCTACACACTTGTGCATTCGGTAACACGTAATCCGTTAAAATTACATACGTGAGTGTGCAATTTTAACGCATTAAATTATTACACACCTTCGTAGCTGTCCTCATCAATAACACGCTGATTCGAACACGCATAAAGCGTGTAGGATCAACATACAAGACGCATATTTACACACATCGGACTAAAGAACACACGTTGTAGGCAACACACGAGCAAAAATAACACGGGAAAAAGCAACACAGTTCAAGTGTGTTAATTGCGAGTTATTGATCAAATGTTTTTAAAATCACCTTGGTTACGGCATCACGTGAAACTCATTAGTTTATTTGACATCGATGGATTAACATCGATGTCAAATCAACATCTGATTTGATTTGACATCGATGGTTAAGGTAGTTCTGTAGTTTTTGTCAAATCTTACGAATTAACTGAAATCTTAGTATGGTGTAGATATGACCTTCATGGACTGAAGCCCAAAAATTCAATTCGATTCACCGTTTAGTTCATAAGATAATTGCAATTGAATATGGGTATTTTTGTACGCGATCCCTATACCTAACACGTAAACCGATAGGAGTTTGCTCGTATTTCTCGATATAGGTTCTAAACGGATCTTAGGATTTCAAAATAAGAACACACACGTATACGCAGTGCTATTGTAAGACTGATTTTTAAAAAAATGACAAACTTTGACCATTTAGTTTTGGAGATATCGACTTATGAATAGTGGTAATTTTATTCTAAAATATATCAATAAAGTGTGTTTCTTTTTTTTTCACTGTGGCGTACCAAGCCGATCATTTAGTCACATATCAGACTTTATTGATATATTTTAGTTATATATCTATATAACTAAAATATATCAATAAAGTGTGTTTCTTTTTTTCACTGTGGCGTACCAAACCGATCATTTAAAAAAAATTATATAATCTAATAAGGTGCCCAAAGATTATATGAAAAAATTTTCGCTTTTGTACCCCAAGTGGATTATAGTAAAAAATAATAAAACAAGGAACATTATTTTTTTCTCAAACCTTAATCTTTCGCAAGATGTTCTATAATTTTATTTCGTGACACGTTTGATCGGAACAAGTAACAAAAAAAATCAAATCGATCCACTGTACCGTTTCCGGAATTTTTTTTTTTTTTATATTTAAAAAAAAATCATTTTTCTAAAACCATTGCGTTGACGGGCATGAAATTTTCAGAAAATTTGTTTTTTTATACCTCAGAATATACTCTAAATTTCGCTGGAAAAAATGCGGGGGCAATTTTTCCCTACTTACCCGGCTATGGCCTTTAATTTGTTCAATTTATGCATGCATTTATGCATGTATTTGTCTTTGTTACAGCGAATACAATTTAAAGTGTCGGCAAGATATTGTAAATCCACGATCCGACGTCCTTCGACAGCGAATTTTTGTTGCTGATCGTTGAGGTTATGGTTATTCTCATCGCGTCTAGCCGCATTTTCTTGACACATGGCTGCCACAGTTTTTAGTCTTTTAGAAAGCGCCTTTTTTCGTGCAAACTTTCCTCTGTATCGCATTTGGCTTAACATTTTCACGCTTTTTTTTATTTATTTAAATATTTCGCGAAAGACGGATCGTAGGAAGCTCAACGCTATGACTGCAGGAAAATCGCGCTGTTGCCACGATCACAGTGCTGCTCTCTGTACGATTATGAGACCTATCTATGCATGAGGTGCGAATATGTGGGACATGTAGAGGGTAGAAGCTCTGTTAAAAATGTACAACCAACAGCGTCGTATGGGCATTGAATGTTACTACGAGTATACGCTTCGACCGAAACTTTTGGCTCATACGTGTACCTACAGAACTACCTTAATTGAATACCACATTTGGTCTTAACTTTTTGTTTCATTAATAGATCATTTTTGAGTTTGTCACATGGAAGAACCTGAAATTGGAATCTATTGTCCAAAACCTCCATAGCTGCATTAAATTCTTTAGCGACGTATTGTTGTTTCGAGGCCATCACCGACAAGTAAAAAGCGGTTGTCATCGCAAAGCTGTGTGAGAACTTAGCCTATGAGAAGACAAAAAAACCGTGACACCTCTCATACATACTAATAGAGTAATATATAACCTCTCATAAGGTAAATGTCCCAATTATTGAACACTATCTTGTATTTTTGATATTTCTCATTCACCTGCATACATTTACTTATTTATAAAATTTCATTACATATATGGAACTTTTAGCTATCGAAATATTACCTTACTTGTGCAAAAAAACTTTAATTAATGGAGAAAAAAATTATTTAATCAGCAACGGTGACCCGATTTGATGTCTCGTGGTAACTGCTTATCGTTTTTGCTAAGACGCGCCGCTTCGTGCGTAAGGGCATAAAAAATTCAAAAACTGTCGCATCTCAAAAAGTAATGGCGTTTCAGGTTCCTCAGAAAATGTCTTATAAATAACAATTTTTATGAAAAAACTTCATTTGATTATTTGTTAAAAAATACGGTGTTCGATCATTGGGACATAGAAAATGCAGTGAGTCCCAATTATTGAACACTCGAATTCTCCAAGTTGGCGTCATTAAACCCATCAAAACATTGAGACAGTTAACGTGTGACACATCGTGTGAATCGAATTTATTCATACAAAAATTTTAAGTTCCTGAATAAACTTACCTTTATTCTTTTAATAATAACTCTAAGATCGTCAAATATATTTTTTACTTGTATTTTCGTGCAATAAACATATAAAGGAAAGTAAAAAGAGAATATAACCTAAATGTAACCTAAAAATACGAATGTACTGTTCAATATTTTTTGCTCTCCGATATTTCAGGGAGCCAACCTGCGACAAAATCAAACAAAAACAGAACATGAAAACGAGGAAGCTGAAAATAAAAATAAAATAAATTTCGAGTTGAAAAGCAAAAACAAACCAAATGTGAATGAACCAAAAACCTGTCAAATGAGACTAAATATATATTTTTGTATTTTTACATGATTAACAAAAGATTATTTAAGTGTTTGATTTTGCTTTTATTTATTAATATTGCACTGAAAATAATATTTTTAGAACGGATAAAGAATTCTCGAGAGTGTTCAATAACTAGGACATGCCTGTTCAATATCAGGGACATAGGCACTTCTAGTGTTCAATAATTGGGACATTTACATTCTTCACATTGTTAGTTTTTTTTTTCATTTGAAACCATTTAAAAATAATTTAATGGGTGATTTTTTGAAAGTAAAAATATCGAAGTATCATTTGAGCCGGAAAGCGATGGTTTTTTCTTGATTTTATTTTTTTTTTCTCACCGAATTCAATCCCCCAGATCCTTAGCTGTTCAATAATTGGGACATTTACCTTACATACTAATAGAGTAATATATAAGTACTTTTCAGTTCACTTCGATAAATGCATATATTTTTACGATAAAAAGCTTTTGTTATTCAATTTGTTATTCCAACGTATCACATGTATATGCAGTACTGCAAAAATAAGTGTGTTGCTTTTACACACTTTGAGCGCATAAATGACTACACGTTTTAACATGTGTAAGAAAATAAACAAACCTAAGTGCGTTGTTTGAACGCATCTAACCGTGGTATTTTTACACCGTTATTTTCCACACACGTTGAAACGTGGAAAAAGTGTCTACAGCCATTTAAACACTTAAAGCAGGGGTTCTTAACCTTCTGAGCTGCGTGAACCATCTTGCATTGCCTGTGGACCCCTTTCGAAACAATATTTTGAAAAAATGTATTATTTCAATTGAAATTTTAATTCAAAGTGCGATTTCGTCAGAAATTGTAAACTGACGCAGAAAGGTTACCGGAAAACCGCAATTGTCGGAATAATCGTCTACGGAAAATTCGTCAAATTACAATTCGTTGAATTACGATAGGAATGTCAGCTTTCAGCCGCACCCGGAGTCAACGAACGGAGACGTAGCGGATATCTGACTCCATGTTTAATTTTTTCCAATTTTTTGGGGGTTTTTGTATTTTTCAATTTTTTTGGGGTTTTTCTATTTTTTAATTTTTTTTTTGGTATTTTTTTGTTTTTCTATATTTTTCAATGATATTTTGGGTTTTTGTATTTTTCACTTTTTGTTGGTTTTTATATTTTTTGGTTTTTGTATTTTGCCAATTTTTTACTGGGCTTTTATATTTTTCAATTTTTCTGTGGGTTTTTGTATGCAATCGTTGGTTACTTATCATGTAGGAAAAAAATACCCAACATCGTTAAAGGTCCCAATACCCTAGCAAACATTTAGGGGGGACCCCAATACCCTTGCAAACATTTAGGAACACAGGGGGTCCAAGGCATTAAAATAATGCCGTGGACCCCCTGTGGACCCCCTGGGGGCCCATGGACCACAAGTTAAGAATCCCTGACTTAAAGTGTGTAAAAACAACACATTTGTTTTTGCAGTGTGGAAGCAGCGAAGATCGTTCGATGCATTACCTTTCGACAACGTCACGGAGGAAACATCCTGAGCCACGATCGGTTGACCGTCCAAAGCGATCACACTGAGACGATGGTCCTGGACGGTAAACGTTACGGCGCACGATCCAGCGCCTCCAGCGTGGGCGATCCGGAACCGATGTCTTCTACCAGGAGTCACCGTGAACGTCGTCAACGGCGTTTCCGGTCCACCCAATTGACGGCCCCTTCCGTTTATCAAAAGTAGGGCAGCTTTCCGTCGCACTTCGGGCGCCGTTCCCTCGGTCACGATCGTGTGATGCCAGGCCGAAATGAGCACCACGTGATCGGGATCATCGATGTCGTAGAGCGATTTGTGCGGTTCGAGCAAATCGGCTTGTCTGACTATCAACGAGCCGAACACTCCGTTTGTAGCGTCGGAAGCTGATTGGCAAATAAACACAATGGTGAATCAACGGGGATTTTTTTAACGGGGACCGATCGATCGATTCGACCACGAACTGATCGACAATCAGCCCATCCAATCATCGATTGGACGTGGCTTTTTTGTCAGCTGCTCTCTGCCAGAATTACCAGAATGAGCGTGCCACAGGTGAGTTCCGGGTGAGGAAGCCCGGAATTTGTACTGAAAAGTCGTGTAACTCGGTATTGGACACTGGGTGACCAGAGGGACACCATCCATAAAGGGAGTTTCAGCCTGCAGCTGACCACCCCAATGGACAGCTGCCGTCTTGCCCGGCAGACGATTCACCACGTCCACCACGAGTATATCGTTCTCGCAAACCTGCCAAAGACATTTTTCCTATTTAAATCGCTTCAACGCTGCATCGACGGTTTCCTGATCTTTCTCATATTCGCTTGTCACCTGAATACTCGGGCCTGGCAGTTGCCTGTTGGCCGTCAGAATGCCCCGACGAAGTCCATCCGCTGATACACAATGATCAGCGAGACAGGCCGTTTTGTTGGTCAGACAATTGCTGCAGGATCTGATCATCATTGGAATAACAAAATGGAAGCGTTACTTCTTTCGTACGAATAGGCTCTTGTCAGTTAATCAATGACTTTTTGATTATTAAGTAGGGAAAGGTGGGGTAAAGTGTGTCACTTTTTTTCTGACGAATTTTTACTCTCATCGAGGTAATGTGATTAGAAAAAAGAAGGTCATAACCGATTTTACACACCTTCGGGCATACGATGAAGCTCCTATATTTTTTACAAAAAGATTGAAAATACCAAAATAATAGGATCGAAAAAAATTTGCAGCTTGGCCACTGGGCGGGGTACAATGTATAATATAGGTGTGTCAACTACTGCAAAACGTAGGGTAGAATGAGTCGGTTGAAACTCTTATAATTTTCTAACATTGATAACAGATTTTTACACATAACAGTACGAAGCCAAACAAAATCAGTATACCAGTACACTGAGAAAAAAAACCATTGATCCAATATTATTGGTGTTATCGAATGAAATCTCGTTGATTCAATTGTAAAATTGTTGGTGTAAATAATCGGATTTGTTAGTCCAAACAAAACGCTATTGACTTTAATAACATGATAAAATTAAAAGTTTTTTTTTCATTCAACAGATATATTGTTAGCCGAGAACAATATATTATTGAAAGTATTTAAAAAATTAACGCGAAAAAATTATAGAGTTATGAGTGCATTTTCTGCAACGAAAAAAAGCGTTTCAATTCATAACATGAATATTGTTGATTTGAGTACACAAGAAAAATTGAATTTCGCTCGTTTAATTCAGATAAAATTTCTATTGAGTAAATATGTTATTTTATTTTTTTCACCATATCCGATATTGATTTCCAAGTACATTATCCGTTAAAATATTAATATTTTATTTCGATTGAAAAATATTAAGGAAATGTCTGAATTGGTTAAAAAATTATGCGAAAATAAAATTTGTTTCTTGCGCATTTGGTTGAAAAAATTCAACCAAATCATGGCCGAGCGCCACCGAAATCATAGGTGTGAGGAAACCCGAAGTTCTTGGAGTAACCGCTAGAAGCCGCACGCGCGCTCGTTTCTCGTCAGCGTAGCGCGAACCGAAAAGCTACTAAAACGCCGGACAAACTCTAAAGAGTATCGCTTCTTGGCCTGTGTCTAAGATCAAAGTGTAGTATCTGTTTTTATCAGTTGAATATCTGATATTCTCTCCATGGATATTCCATTGGATATCTGATATTCTCTCCACTATTATCGTGAATCATCATTCTAACGCTCACTTTTTATTTGAGATTTAAAACAAATTGAAAAACTTACGTCCCATGGCATATTCGTTTCGACGTAATAAAGAAATAATTAATTCTATTGATTATATTTTTGTACGAAATAAAAAATGTTGTAGCAACCGATTAATTATTTCATCCATATATATACGGATTGTATATGGAATGATTTCAATAGAATACAATTTTATTTGAAGGATAATGTAGATATTCAGAGAACAGAAGAGCTTTTTCAAATAAAATAATATGTTATTTAATTCAATCACATTTTCCAATATTTTATAGTTTTGTAACAATCTCATATATCGGTGGCACTCCGCAGCAGCACATTTATTTGGATCAACCGATATATATATTTTTTTTTATTCAAATGGTTTTTTGTCTCAGTGTATCAGTATAAAATCAGTAATATCACAGGAACGTCTTCTTTTTACAAATCGTACGTCGTTGACAGCGGCCCGTGACACATTGCGCTTCTTCGGAGCGTCGTTACTTCTTTGTTTCCTCATTGGGAGTCGGGGCATTGTGCCCCACAGCTCGGTGATACATTGTACACCACTAGTTTAATATTTGATTATTGATGAAAATAACTATTAATTAAACTACGAATGAAAAAAAAAACACAAATCACTGAGCTAATCATGAATAATAAAACTATGGATTAGGACCGAAAACCCGAGTCGCTGCAAAAAGTTACGTTATATTTTACGTTTTTCCAACGAGCGAAATATTTTTTTTTCCAAGCCTCAAATCAATGTTTAATTGTCAATTATTCTTTGCGAGCTGCTATAGACTTCCTTTTCGGGCGGACGAAACCAAATATAAATCGCGGTCCAACACGAAAAATTTCGGAATTTACGAGCTACAAATTCTTTTTATGCACAAATAGAGAGGAATTCAACGATAAGTGCTTTCGCTATTGGCGAAGTAAAAACTCAATGATGAAATTCCGATAAAACAAACCAAATCTTCCGCAAGTATATACGGAAAATTACGAACACCGCATTACCCGCAATATTTGTTATTTTCTTTGTTTGTTTTATTTCATCGTTTCGCGCTCGTGTGGATTTACCCCAGACGATTACATAACGGTTCTTGCACCTCAGACCAGTACACAAGCTCCGAGTCACTGCACAATCTAATGATGCAACCTCGACAGGCGTGCATGTGTATACCTATGCAGAAAACGCGGCGCCCGATCGCCACAGCTGAGAGAAGCCGACGTTATTATGCGTCTGACGTAACTGCCGGCGATTTTTCAAAAAAATGTTGTGCTTTGACATAATACATAGATACATGTAGATATGAATGTACATTTATGTTAATAGGAAAAGCATTCGTTTTTGCATTTGCATTCCTGCAATACAGGAGAGATTTTTATTACGACATTTTTAATCGACCTGACAATGTCTCGAGACTCATCAAAATACAAATTAATAATTAATACTCCAAAACATGCAAATAAAGCGTAGTGTTCGAAATCTAATTGCTACACAATTCAACCAAATTCAACGATCGTGCGATCCAAGTAAAATTAAAATAACGTTAGATGAGCTCATAATTAAGGCCGGAGGCCGAATTAGAAGGTCCGAAAAAAGATTTTTTCAATTGCTTAAGGCCATTCTAAAGGCCGAAAAATAGGCTTTTTGGGATTTTTTTTCTTCAGAAAACCTCTAAAATAAATTGAGATTACAAAAAAGGGTGTTTATCATACATATCAGTGACTGTATACAATAATTTATTTGAAGCGATTAATTTTAAAATGGCGGCTGTGCAGCGTTTATCTCAAAACTGCATTTTTCAAGTTGGCCTGAAACATAACTCAGAGAATTTTCAACCGATTCACTTGAAATGTTGAATATATCTTGAAAAATATATTGTCTATGGAAGTACGTAGAATTTTTTTTCTGTTGCATAGTTCACTTGTTATTAACAATGATCTGACGATTTTTTAGGCATATTTTTGGAAATTAAAAACTTGCCTTCAGCAAATTTGAAAAGTGGAAAGTGAAAATTTGCCGAAACTTGCGTTTGGAAAGTGAAAAATTTGCCTAAAAAATCGTCAGATAATTGTTAATAAGAAATGAACTGTGTAATAGAAAAAAAAATTCTACGTACTTCAATAGAAAATATATTTCTCAAGATATATTCAATATTTCAAGTGAATCGGTTGAAAATTGTCTGAGTTATGTTTCCGGCCAACTTAAAAAGTGCAATTTTGAGATAAACGCTGCACAGCCGCCATTGTGAAATTAAGGGGGGATTGTCATTTTTTTCGCAAAATTTACCGCTTTTTGGGAATTTTTTTGTGAAGAAAGTATACAACGGAAAACTTGTGAAATTTGGCATATAGTTTTATTGATCTGTTTACTACATACAAAAATTTTTTTAAACAATTTCATCAAAAAATCCACCTCCCCCCCCCCCCTCGACGCGCGATGGTCCTTTTTTGATGGTGTGCACGATTTCTCAAAAACTATTCAACCGATTGCCTTCAAATTTGGACAGAATGCTCAGCTGACATCCTTTTATCGTTTGATGAAGCAAAAAAGCAATACGTTTAATAGTTTTTTATTTATAACAAAAAATCGATCAATTTTTTTCGAAAAATCGATACTTCAAGTTCAAAACGTCACCAAATCGTCAATTTTGTTTTCCCTTCATCGAACGATAGCTATATGTGTCTAAAGTAAAATGCTTTTTGGGTTTTTGTTGCAGCATGAACGTGAAGGCTGTAATCGTGCACACCATCAAAAAAGGACCATCGCGCGTCGAGGGGGGTGGGAGGCGGATTTTTTGATGAAATTGTTTAAAAAATTTTTTGTATGTAGTAAACAGATCAATAAAACTATATGCCAAGTTTTCCGTTGTATACTTTCTTCACAAAGAAATTCCCAAAAAGCGGTAAATTTTGCGAAAAAAAAGACAATCCCCCCTTAATCGCTTCAAAATAATGATTGTATACAGTCACTGATGTATATGATAAACACCCTTTTTTGTAATCTCGATTTATTTTGTAGTTTTTCTGAAAAAAAATCACCAAAAAGCCTATTTTTTCGGCCTCTAGAGTGGCCTAACCCCTTAAATCGATAGATAAACTATACAAGAATATATGTACAAATTTACAGAGGCCAATTGTAAATATTTCCGAAGATACAAGGCCAAAAGCGAGACACCATTGATATTTGATATTGATATTTTCTCCTATTCAAAACTTTGAAGCGCGTTTTTTCAATTTTCATTTTCACGATTTTTTCAAATTGGCGGCCGTGATAGCAAAAAAACCAAACGACCTATTCAATCAAACCAAAGTTTATTTTCTTCAGTATGAAAATTTCTTCTAAGCGAGTTGAAAAAGTCGTTGGAGTAAATTAATTTTTTCCCAGCATGTTGCACACATGTTTGTGGTTACAATTAAATTTTTTCGGAAGAAAATCTTTCAATGTGTTCGAGGTGCTGCAGTTGGCGTTGAAGTCTTTAAATATTTTTTATAGCACGTTAAAGTGTTTTGTAGCACATTTTTTTTCGAACCTGAGAAAAGTTTTATTTTCACGATTTTTTCAGTGTTTTCTTAATTCATCCAGAAGAACAATATATGACAATTGAAGATTTTATTGATTTTTTTGTTTCCGTCAAGAATTACGAGCAAGACGCACATGGAATAAGCTGATAAATCGGCAGTCATTTATTGTTTCATGTTGAAACATTTTTTTATACATGAAAATATACCTCAATGGTTAATGGGCTCACTTGTTTTTTTCCCGTCTAAAAAAATTCCGGAAAAAACACCTTTTTGGACCTTCTAATTCAGGCTCCCGCGTTTAATCTTTATCTTTCATTTTTTTTTACTTTTTACAAAGCCGAAAATAATAATTATTTACTAAAATCTAGGAGCTTTGTTGAAGATTCAGAATAATAAGTGAATAAGGGTGAAATGTTTTTATCTCCACACCACAGAAAGCAAACTTTTATCTTTGCTGGATCTTTTTTCACCCAATGTCGTACACAACAAAAATTGATCTGTTACGTGTCAATGGTGGACAGAAAGCATTACGCCGTTTCTGGCTTCGCAATTACGACCTTAGCATTGACCAGCGGATTGGAATGCGGTGACAGGTGAAACGAGAAGCAAGTTCCAATGGGAGCGTAATTCTTTTTGTTGCTTGTAATTGGCGGGTGTGCGAAAAAAGAACAGCTTCGTTATAAATCGTCTTTGGAGGTTTGAAAAAAATGAACTCACTTGCTGAGCGAATGGAAGACCTCGAGAGTCAATTTTACTCGACATATCATTGGCCAGTCCAGGTGATGGCAGGGTCTGTCGCAGGACAAGAAGGTTTGCTCTGCAAAAGAAAGACAAACGAAAATTAATAATTACGCGAAAATGGGGTAATCGTCGAGCGAAACTTTGGACGATGATGCTAAATACTGAACAAATAAAAAAATTCTTCGTGAATTATTTTGTATTGCAGAAAGTCTTAAGGCAGTATTCTAGTCTAGGAATTTGAAAAAAGTCGATTTTTTTTTGTAATTTTCTTTGTGGATAGACTCTCCAGGTGTTCTTTGCGGGGAGGGCCGTATTTTGTGGGGGCATAAGCAAGGCCCTTCTGAGTCATTGATAAATTACAGCGGCAATTAAGGCCGGAGCCGGAATTAGAAGATCTGAAAAAATCGATTTCTTTCATTGTCGCAATCGATAGATAAACCATTCAAGAATATATTTACAAAGTTACAGAGGCCAATTGTAAATATTTTCGAAGATACAAGGCCAAAAGCCGAAAAGCGATTGATATTTAATATTGATATTTCCTTCTATTGATAACTTTGAAGCGCGTTTTCTACAGTTTTTATGTTCACGATTTTTTCAAATTGGCGGCCGTGATAGCAAAAAAAAAACAACCTATTGAGTCAAACCAAAGTTTATTTTCTTCAGTATGAACATCTCTTCTAAGTGAATTAAAAAAGTCGGTGAAAAAGTATTTTTAAATAATTTGTATAGCGCATTAAAGTGTTTTTTTAACACATTTTTTTCAAACCTGAGAGAAGTTATGATTTCACGATTTTTTCAACTTTTTTTAATTCACCCAGAAGAAAAATATATGACAATTGAAAATTCTATTGGCTCTTTTGTTTCAGTTAAGAATTACGAGCTGCATCTTTCCCGCCGATTGGCGACTGCAGTGGCAAGATGCACATGGAATAGGCTGATAAATCTGCAGTCATTTATTGTTTCCATTTGAACATTTGAATGTTGAACATTTTTTTTATACATTTTAAATATATATGAAAAGATACCTCAATGTTTACTGGGCTCACTTGTTATTTTTTTCTTCTAAAAAAATTCCCGAAAATACGCTTTTTTGGACCTTCTATTTGAATCTCCGTTCTTAATAGAAATAAATCACAGTGAATTACTATAACCAACGATACACTAGAATTTTAAAAAATCGCGCGCATGTAGTAGATTTAGATATTTTTGAATTTTTTCTGAAAAGTCGTGGCTACGAAAATTCTTCTGTTAGTCACGTTTTTCTAAATTTTAGATTTAGAATCTTTAAAATTCTTTACAAGCGTTGAGCAGTTTATATCAGGCATCCAGAGTTATTTAGTGCATAATTTACAATAATGTACAATTTTTAGAGTCGTAATTTTTCGTTGAGAGTTTGGTTACCTGGCTTGAATATTTACTCGCATAGTGGGATATATTTCCACTTGATTATAGATGAAAATCAGTTAATTGTTAAATATTCGGGTTCGGGAAAGGAATACCTTAAGAATATGTCCTGAAAAGGAAATCTCGAAATTCCCAATATTTACACCAACAAACGAAACCAGAATAGAGTCGACCAATCGGAGCTACGAGCTTCAGAAGCTTCCAAGGAAGCTAGAATCGCTCGCAGGGACGAACGAACTTTAGAAACTCATCATTTCGATGTCAAGGAAGGTACACTTCACAGGACAGAAATGGCCGATTAATATAACGTAAGTACAACATGCCATTATACCACTTAGATAGTCGCGGTTGTCTGAAATTGTATTCCAAACTTTGAACGCGTTTTTTCTCGAAACAATTTTTTTCAACCCGGTTGACATGAAATCTCGAGTTCTATTCAACCGATTGACTTCAAATTTGGTATGGACCCTCAGTATATATCCTTCTATCGTCCCTGTCTCGGGCATTGCGAAATTATCATTATTACTATTTGAAAAAATTAAACTGAAAAAAGTATGTCGAAAAATTAACTTTTTTTCAGACAGTCACCATCCGGCATTTTTTCTCTTCGGTACCTGCGTGAATGACATTCTTGTTGATCAAGAAAATTGGTTTTGTTTCTATTTAACGGCGGGGTAAAGTTAATTCGGCGAAAAAAAGGCATGTTTTTAAGATTTTTTTTGGCGTAACGAATAGTGTTCGTTTATTGAAAAATTTACATGTAATAAAGTAACATTTGAACAACATTCTCCTAAATTTGCATTGCAAAATATGCAAAATTGAGCGAGTGAAAATTAAACCCCGGAGGCGCCTCGAAAAAAAGTTGGTTTGCGGTGTGCACCATAACTCGCAACAGAATCATTTGAAACAAAAAAATCAAAATGCATTTGTTAAAGGAGATGTTTCTCGAGGTAATGACGGGAGGATTTTTTTTTCTCGATTTTTCGATTTTTCGTAGCACTTGGGAGCCAAAAACCCGATTTTCGCTAAAAAAAATCGGCTAATTTGTTGTTGAAAAATTAGTAATTATTAAAAAAAAACAAAAAAGCTCTCGACAATACCTGGTGAATTATGTGAAGAAGTACTGTGCAAAATTTCAAAGCGATTGGTCCAGTAGATTTTGAGTTATCGTGCACACGGACTTCAAATATGACAAGTCTCAGAAAAACGGTTTGAAAAACGCAGAAGAGTAGAGAACGGCATGGAGCAATAGACGCTCAAATACTCATAACTTCGTCAATTTTACTCCGATCAACTTGAAATTTTAACACAATATTCTTGATATATTATGCATTCATTTAAAAATTTTTTAAAAAATGAAAAAAAAAATGTAATACTTTACCCCGCCCTCAAGAATAATGGGAACATTTTGATCTATCAACCGCCTCGAGCCTTTTTTCACGGCTATATTTAGAGGCCCATAACGTTGTCAATATTTTTCGGTAAGTTCTTGAAACATCAACAAAAAGTCTGTACGAAAATAGACACTAAAATGTTTTTTATTTTTTTTTTTCATCAAGCCCGAAAAAACGCCCAAAATGTAAGCTTTTAGACTAGAATACTGCATCAATAATTCCCGACGAAGTGAGTCAAAATCTTTTTACACACAGATTAAAAATTACACTTGCAAAATTTCGACGTTGACTGACCAGTTTGGACGATAAAACTATATTTTCGTTAAAGGTCAAAAATACCCATTTGCATAATTCAATCGTCGCCCAACTCTTTCGACAAAAGTCAGCGGAATTGCCATCAAGTCGTGCCATCTTGCCAATTTCATCGCAACGTGATAAGCCTTTTGCAAATTCTAGTTTTCTCAATTAGTTCAAGTGTTTCAAATGTTTGCGTTAATTCTCACGATGAGCAATATAGTTTGAACTTACTGGGTCTATGATTACAAATGTGTAAGAAAGTCGCTGCCGAGAGGACCATTCCGAGTACGATGGACGTACGTATGAAGTATGTGACAAGGGAAACCCTTGGTGCCCTATAGGCTAAGGGCATCTCGCAGTCTCTTGCGCACTTTTCGGGTATCATAACGTCTACCAACTTTGTTATTACGAAGCTAACAAGGCGGTGACGTCATTCCCTAAATTCGTGATTAAGAGATCCAAAAGAAATCGTAGTTAATAAAGAAACGAATGAACAATGAATCCACCAGTCACTTTTTATTGAAATCGTTATGGCTTTATTAACCGATCGAGGCTTTCACTCTCGCTCGCGGAAGAACCGAATGAGTACGGACGATTCCTACTGTCTCGGTCTCCAACTCCCTCGAGCTAAAGTGCCAGCCTGATTTCTGGATCTTATTCGGGCCAAGGGTAACCGGGCCTGTCCCTCGCTTTGCCAAAACTCATTGAATCGTGAACCGTCCTTTTTCTACACGGATTTCGTTACCGCATACCATTTTTTTCACCCCAAAAGCTTTAATGGATAAAAAAATCAAAAACCCACATACAAATTAACGAGACAATATTTATTTTTTATTCGCAAAATCACTAGATGGGTTCACGAAGCACACTTTTATTAAATTTTTCAATGAAATCTGTCGACCATATGGACATATGGTGAGACCCATTTAATGAGAAAATACCCAAAATCTCAATTTATAATGCTAAAATATGATTTTGGAAAACTGATATCCTAGTTCGCCGAACGAGCACTATTAAATGTTGCATCCTATAAACTAATGCGTAGCTGGTTAATTTTGCAGAAAAACAGAAAACCCGAGCTGTCGGTATATTATTTATTTATTTTTTCCTTACAAATTTGCAGGAAAAAAATAATTGATAAGAGGACATTTTAAAATGTTTATCTTCGACAAATGTAGTCGAGGAATCTCGTCAATCAATCGTTTCAAATATTCCATTACTGCTATATTTCAAAAATGAATAAGATATATTTCAAATTGCACGAAAACATTGCGGTGCAAAACAATTGATAAAAGTTAATTTAAAAAAATTTAATTAAATTTTATTTTATTAAAATTTTCATAACATAAACTTAAAATTTTTATTTAAAAATTTTTTAAATTAAAGAACTTTTAACTTTAAAAAATTTTAAGTTAGAACTTCGAGAGGTTAATTTCTGTCGAATATAGTAAAAAAATCTCGTCGATTGATACGGCCAATTTCGTTATTAAATTCTTAAAAACAGCAGCGATAATTATTTTCAAAAAGCACTAATTTATTAAAAAACATTGAGGAAATAGTTCGATCGAACAAGCAGCGCACCACCACGTGTAGTGCTCGCTCGCGAGGTATCACGCGGAACCGGCGTAGACTACAACCGAGAGCAGACTGTGCGGTGAACGGACAAATCGGTATGGCCGCCGATCATCATTCGTTTTCTAAAGGAAAAAGGAAGGAGGTATTTTCTATCCCGGAGTACGATCGATTGTGCGCGACGGATATCGCGAGTTTTGGCCGAAAATTCAAACGTACCGATCACGCGTATTTACGTACGCAGATCGGAGAAGAGGAGGAAATGAGAAACGAAATGTCACGCCTCGCGCCGATTGCTCCGTCATCGATCTAAAGAAATCGGTTGGCGGCTCTTGTCCCGCGATAAGTAGAAACGGCTAGGGGATCGAATGTCGAGGCACTCGCGAGTATACCGGACGCTCGAGCACTTTCGATCAAGATGTAACCGGTAGATTTCGCTTTCGTTCATGACCCGGTGCCGATCTCGAGAAACTCGGCGAATTAATTATCCTTCGCGACGAATACTTGATAAGCTTGTTCACATTGCACCGGACTATACGATAAATTGTGATTCGAACAAATTACAAGCCGCTCGATCGGTAAGAAAGCTCCGCTGGTCCTCGAACTCTCGCGAAAGCTCTCGAAACGATAAATTTATATTTCTAAAAATTATTTAAAAAAACAAGCCTTTGATCAATGTACTCAAAAGTAGAAAAGAATTATCTTCCAAGTTACCTCTATGTGAAGATAAATGAAAACTTGGGACGCTCAAGTTCTTAAATGTTTAATAAATTCGATCAATTCAGTTTCATGAACCATATTTAATTTGGCACAATAGTAATTAGAGAAATTATTATCACACGAAATTATTATCACACGTATTATACGCAGTTTGAGGATTTTTATTTAAGAAATCTAAGGTTGTTTTACAGTAAATTAAATACAGCTGATATGTTAACGGATTTATGGATATTAAAGATTACATATCTGAATTTTGAGCGCCCCGAGCTTTTATTTATAGTCACATATAGGTGACTTGGTAAAAAAAAATTATTTTCTACTTTTTATGAGGACTTGGAATTAACGCGTAGCATTTTTTAAATGAAACAAATATTTATTTTAATATTTTTAAAATTTAAAAAATGTAATTTTAATATTTATTTTAATATTTATGAAAATAAAAAAATACATTAATAAAAGTATTGCTCCTCGTTTTCTACTACTTTTGACCACCTTCCGGGCAGGGTACGAATACCGTGTCGGAAGAACGCCTCGTCGTTTGGATGCAATCCACGAATCGACCGATTTTTGACAATCTTCGTAAGAAGTGAACTTCTGCTCAGACAGACTATGAGCCATCGAACGAATCAAATGGTAATCAGAAGGAGCGATATCTGGAGAATACGGCAGGTGGGGTAGGACTATCCATTTAAGTGTTTCCAGATATGTTTGTACCGCTTTTGCGACGTGCGGACGAGCATTGTCGTGCAGCAAAATGACTTTGTCGTGTCTTTCGCAGTATTCCGGCCGTTTTTGTTTTAACGCACGGCTCAAGCGCATCAAATGCAGTCGGTAGCGATCCCCAGTTATGGTTTCATTCGGTTTCAGCAGTTCATAATAAATCACGCCCCTCTGATCCCACCAAATACAGAGCAGGAGCTTAGACCCATGGATATTTGGCTTTGTCACTGATGTTGATGGTTGGCCGGGCTTAAGCCATGACTTTCTGCGCTTCGGATTGTCGTAATGGATCCATTTTTCATCACCAGTGACAATTCGATGCAAAAAACCGGGAAAAAAGCGGGACTTAAAACTCCCCGCAAAAACATTCCATTCGGCACAAATGTTGACATAATCGAGAAATTATAAAGTGTTATTTACGATTCAAAAATAGGTTATGTACAGCAAATGACATTCAATGATAGCTGCTTCACGATGAATACATTACTGTCGGTAACAACGAAATTCCGTACTACCTACGCCATCTCTTGTAAAACGCTACGAATTAATTCCAACACGAATGTTAGGAACCTGGAGTGCTTGTAAAAAATAACAAAGACTATAATTGAGATTGAACTTACGACTAATTGCTGCATATGAACTTTTGTGTTATGTGTAACTGTTAGTGAGATTTTATATGGATGATTAGATATCGTTAATTTTACATGAAAAGCAGAACATTTAATGTACATTTTTTTTCTTCAGTTGAACCATGCATTGTCCCCTTTTAGATGCCAGTTTGCAAAATTTCAGAGCTCCAAGTAGTCGAGAAGTGGGTGAAATATCGATTTTCCGTTTTGCATCTCACAAAAAGGCAAATTAAATGAAAGCTTGAAAAAAAAGCAATGAAAATTCACGAAAAAAAAGTAATCGGACAAGCATTGCTATGTTGAAAGAAAAACGAAGTTGGCCCGTGCAAATCGTCAACAAAAAATCGCGCACCTATGAAACCGAAAGTTGTTCGTGGGGCCTCTTGTGAGCAGACGAGAGCGCCCACTGGCGGAACAAAAAGAGTTGAAAATAACATTATTTGAGGCAACCTAAAATGTGAGCAGGCCTCGAATATGTGGGCCAGAAAAGTGAAAGTTGACCGCAGCCGAACGCCACCTCGGTGCAGCATAATAATAGTTATTATGAGGATAATAATAATAATAATACTTTCGAAAATACATATTTATGAATGTGAGCAAAGGAGATGAAAAATTGCGGGTCTGTACGTCCTTTCCTTTTCAACGGCGACTATCTCGCTTGTCGGCCGGTAAACTTTCATTGTCCGACCTTTCTCCCGATCGCGCACACCGGCATCTCTGGACCAGCCGCATCGGGAAGCTGCGTCACGACAATTTCGCTTTCGCTCACTCGCCTCTCGATGGCCCTCCGTCGAAAGAGTCTCTCCTCCTCTCCTCTTAGTCTCTCCTCTCGTACGTTGCCACTTTTTTCAACCATCGACTATGAAAGACAGGGCCGTTTGGACCCTTCCTCTTAGCAATTTGAGAGAAAAAAAGATAGAAAAATAAAAAGTTGAAGATTCGTGACACGATTCTCAGTTTCCGTGTTCGACATGCCGGAACAACGTGTGGCATGACGAGTCTTCTGAATTCATTTGAATTTGAATGAATTGCTGGTCTCCGAAACTGTTTTAGTTCCCTACACTGCCATCGCGGATCTCGTCTTTTTAAAGTCGGAAATAGTTTATGTCGTTCTTTTTTACTTTTATAGTTTTTTCTTTTATTTTTATTTTTTGAGATGAGAGAGAGAATGGGAAATACATTTTTTAATTTCTATGCAAAATACGGAGTGACAAAGTCGTACGGAAATTTGGTAGAAATTTATATTAAACTTGTACTGAAAAAGGCTGAGAAAATTACGAACATTTGTATGTAAAATTAGTATTAAAAAAAGTGCGATACAATTTAGGTATATATTTCGCTCGAATTTTATGAGAAAGAGAATGGAAAATAAACTTTCAAAATTTCTATACAAAAGACGTAGTACAAAATACTACGGAAAGTTGGTAGAATTTTATATTAAACTTGGATTAAAAAAGTGCGACGGAAATTAAGGACATATTTATATACAATCTGTATTTTAAAAAGTGCCACAGCAATAATGTAAATATCCCGCTCGCGGTTTACGTCGCTAGCATGAGAAAGAGAATAGAAAGTATATATTTTTCATTTCTATATAAAATACGTAGTAAAAAAACAGTGCTACGGAATTTTGGTACAAATTTATATTAAACTTGTATTTAAAAGGTGCCACGAAAATTAAGAACATACGCAAAATCAGTATTCAAAATAGGGCCACACAATTTAGGTATATATTTCGCTCGAATTTTATTCCGCTAGATTGAGAACGAGAATGGAAAATAAACTTTCAAAATTGCTATATAAAATACGTATTAAAAAAAGATCTGGGGAAATTTGGTGGAAATTGCCATTAAATTTGGACTAAAAAAGTGCTAAGGAAATTAAGAACATATTTATGTAATCAGTATTCAAATAAGTGCCACACACATTAGATAAATATTTCGCTCGCGATTTATTCTGCAAGCATGAGCAAGAGAATGGAATATTAATTTCTAAAATGTCTATGGTAAAATACATAGTAAAAAAAAAGTGCTACGGAAATTTGGTAGAAATTTGCATCAAACTTGTACTAAAAAAAGTGCCACGGGAATTAAGAACGTATTTTAATAAAATCAGTATTCAGGAAAGTGGCACGCAAATTAGGCGAATATTTCGCTCGCGCTCTATTTCGCTAGAATGAGAAAGAAAATAGCATTTTCTTTTATTTCCTATACTAAATACGTAGTAAAAAAAAAGTGCTACGGAAATTTGGTAGAAATTTATATTAACTTTGTACTGAAAAAGTGCGACTGGAATTAAGAACATATTAATACAAAATCTGTATTTAAAAAATTCCCATACTAATTAGCTACCCATTATTATAATATTCCTAGAAATAAACATGCTATAAAATTTACTATAAATTTATATAACTTTTCTACGAGTGCCACGTGTGGTATGCGGCTAAAAAAACGCGGCCCGTAAAAAAGGCGAAAGTTTTTAATTTAACTCGATTCGGAGCACAATTAAATATACTGCAATTTTATTCAATCGCAGCCCGCTGAAAGTGATTCTTGTTCTCGCAAAAATTACGGAACACTATTACTAGCTGAATCTCGCTTAGTTTTTTAATCTCCTATTATGCAGACTTGGGAAAGTAACCCACGTTATTTTATTTGGCCACCCATTGTCACGGTCAATTAAAAATCCAATTCGGGCTTTCCCTCGATTATTCTGACGCGAGACTCACTCGAATCTATAATTCGCTGGAATTTCTTTCGTTATGCTAGTTGATATCTTTTATTTTTACCCCGTTTACATTCGCAGCCGAAAAACAAATGACCAAAATTTCCTCACAATCGGAAACAATGATAAATCTTTTTATTTTTTACAGTTTTTTTTTTTTTCACTTGCGGTTTCTTCGGCAGAATAAAAGTCACGCGTGGAAGAGCATTTTTTCCTGGGCGTATCGGCCAGTTCCTGTGATCAACCATTTCAACGAACCGTTGAGTGTGAATTGTGTGTGACTAACTGTGAGACAGCGTTCACGTCAGATTGCCAAAATAATCGTTTATCTATCGATAAAATTGCTTTCGGATGAATTCTTCGAAAAGAAATACGAATTGCCACAAATTATCAAATTACGCATCAAGTCCACTTACTACAAACTTCAACGAACCGTTGAGTGTGAATTGTGTGTGACTTACTGCAAGACGACATTCACGTCAGCTCGCCAAGATAATCGTTTCGGTATCGATAAAATTGGTTCCGGATTAATTCTTCGAAAAAAAAAAATGAATTTCCACGAATTATCAAATTTAAAATCAAATCAACCCGCTAAAAACTTTAAGGAGGTACGGTGATTGGAGCGAGTCCAAGATAAAAGCCCGATTTTTTTTAATAACATTGTCGAGAGCTTCGTCCATGCGTATGCGGAGTTTCCACGAGATTTACCGTACAGTTTCCGAGTTATTAATTGTTAAAGTTGGTCAATTAGTCACACGTAGACGACAAAATATGCCTGTCCTCTCATATATCGATTTTTTTGTGTTACTTGGAGCCAAGACACGCGTAAGAAAACTGACGGTTGCGTTCGTTGGTTCGTTGTGATCAATAAGGCAACTTGAATTGGAAAGCTCACCGCAGAAATAAGCAATAAATTTAGAAATAAAGTCGCGAAAAACCGAAGTATTCGGCGAGAGAGACGTCTCGTGACTTAACCGCAGCCATCTTGCTCGAAGTGTGGCAACGCCGGATACCCGCGCAAATTTGATTCTTCTATCGGATATTTTCAACGCGAATTAAAAATATGGTTGTGTAAAGCCGTACGTTTTTTAATCGATTATAAAAGGCCTTTCGTCGATATTTACTCAAAGTTCTTTTATGTATAGCTAAGGCATCTCAATCTTTTTGGCGACATGCATACAACGCATTTATATGTAAATTAAGCATGGAAAAACCGTCATATAAAATGAACGTTCGTTTTTATATCTGCAAATATTGTGAAAATTAGGAAAGGGAAAAATAACATAACAATCGATGAAATATGTTTTGACTTCGGACAGATTGGACATTGGATATTGAGGTTAACGTCAACGCGACGTTTTTCATTTGCATTCGCAATATCATCTTTTCACTCTCTAATTCTTGTCCGACAGAATCTACCTTTGTCTCTAAACTGGACTTCAGGTACAATCCTGTTACTCTCTTGATAAACTTCTACAGTACTTATTTTCATTCTCCATGTTTACCGGCTACCAAAAATAATAAGCCGAGCGCGTGGGACCGATGCCCATGCGGAAATTGAACTAGGGCTTTGGTCGGGCCCATATAAAATTTCCCTAACTTTAATAGGGCCCTAATCGGGTAGCCTCACATGGGCCCGTAGTGGCCGGTCACACTTTGCTACTGAGGGCCCTTAAAGGCAGAATAATGAGGGCCTTCAAGGATGCCTGATCGACGCCTCATGTAAACCATGGTGTGCCCATAAGTTATCCCTGTCAATGGATATGCTCACCTGTGTGTAAATGCACGTGTTTCTGCGTATATGTGTCCGTTTATATAAGGTCACGATACACTGCCAATTTTTTTAAATTTATTTAAATAGGATCTATTTAAATGAGATAGGTTGTTTCCTCGTCTCACGGCCTACTACGATCTTATTCGTTTCAAAGATATTTTTTTTATTCGTTTCAGCTATTCTTTTTAAATATCAAATATATTCAAATCGAATAAATAAAGATTCGATTCAAATAAATCTTTATTTGCTTACAATGTACACTGTCAATCTAAGTGTACTATGTGCATAAAATATTTCATAAATCCAAAATGAAATTAAGCACTTAATTGAGAGTTTACCACAACGATTTAGTATCGTAATTCGTTATGCCCTGGCCTTTCAGAATGATTTTTTTCGAACAAAATATTTCACCTATATCGGTATTGAACCTAGTACCTACCTACTCATAGCTACGCACGCTGCCCCTATGCTACCGAGTGCTTGTAACATCTTCGTCGCAGATATGGTATAAGAGACCAAATTAATTCCTATAATTGTTTGCTGTATCACATAAACAATATCAATTACTCAATATCATTGTGATATTAACTATCACAACGCGAAATAATTTTTCATATGGAAAGTATTCGGCGAAAATAGTCACTATAAAAATGATTTTAAACAAAACCGAATGGGATTGTTCAAACATACGCGCTGGCATCACTCCATGAGTAAATAAGGCAATAAGAATAATATGTAATTTTTTGAAGGATTTGTAAATGTAATATATAATAATTTTGAAGGCACTCATGTTTTTATCCTATTTTTACCTATTATCGAATAATTAAGTGTAGTAATTAAAATACCACAAACGATTTAGTCCAAGCTATGTATACTGGTCCGTTTTCTATAATGCCCAAACCTGGCCCTCTTGTGGCAATCCCTGTCGGGATTGCCATATAAAGGCCTTCAAGGGATTATTTGAGGCTTCCCTGATAGGGAAAGCCTCAAATAAGCCCTTAAAGGCCCTTATTTTTATGAGGGATGCCCTATCAATTTTCCGCACGGGTGACAGCTATCGAAAATGCAACGATGCTAAACGTCGACGATATGGCGTACTACTGAAGTCGAGTAGTAGATTATTACGTTTGTTTTCATATTATAAAAATAATAAGTAGCTTGAAATTCAGTACTTAAAAAATATTTCTCGAAATATAGGCCACACACATATGTCTAAAACGTAGCGGTATTATGGCGAAAAATAGACTCTTAGTTTACTAGCGTGGTCATCACCGTACCTCCTTAACGGCGGGGTAAAGTTAATTCGGCGAAAAAAAGGCATGTTTAAAAAATTTTTTTTTAGCGTAACGAATAGTGTTCGTTTATTGAAAAATTGACATATAATAAAGTAACATTTGAACAACATTCTCCTAAATTTTCATTGCAAAATATTCAAAATTGAGCGAGTGAAAATTAAACGCCGGAGGCGCCTCGAAAAAAAGTAGGTTTGCGGTGTGCACCATAACTCGCAACAGAATCATTTGAAACAAAAAAATCAAAATGCATTTGTTAAAGGAGATGTTTCTCGAGGTAATGACGGGAGGATTTTTTTTTCGATTTTTCGATTTTTCGTAGCACTTGGGAGCCAAAAACCCGATTTTCGCTAAAAAAAATCGGCTAATTAGTTGTTGAAAAATTAGTAATTATTAAAAAAAACAAAAAAGCTCTCAACAATACCTGGTGAATTATGTGAAGAAGTACTGTGCAAAGTTTCAAAGCGATTGGTCCAGTAGATTTTGAGTTATCGTGCACACGGACTTCAAATATGACAAGTCTCAGAAAAACGGTTTGAAAAACGCAGAAGAGAAGAGAACGGCATGGAGCAATAGACGCTCAAATACTCAAAACTTCGTCAATTTTACTCCGATCGACTTGAAATTTTAACACAATATTCTTGATATATTATGCATTCATTTAAAAAATTAAACAAAAATGAAAAAACAAATTTAAATACTTTACCCCGCCCTTAACAAACCGTTCAGTGCGGCTTACTGTGAGACGGCGTTCACGTCAGATTGCCAAAATAATCGTTTCCCTATCGATAAAATTGCTTCCGGACCAATTCTTCAAAAAGAAATACGAATTTCCACAAAATATCATATTTCGCATCGACTCCCAACTACAAACGCCAATTAGTCCTTTTATTACCGTACTTTTTCATTTTCACTCGACAGTTTCGCAGCCACGCCCGCGACGTAATTTTTCGTAAAACGAAAAAGTAACGCTAATCACACGTCGTAAAACTCGAAATCGCTTTTCCTCGAGAAAGTTAAGCGTTTTATGTTTTTTAGGCTGTTTGATATCCGGTAAAGATTGTCGACTGGAATTTTATGTTATTTTCGCCTATGCAGCGAAGAGCGAAATCATAATTGCTCAAATGTAGCGATAAACAACCCGACGAGCCTTTAGAGGAAAAAAAAAAACATAATTGTTCGTGACAGAAGCTTTCTAAGACTTTGCGCCTCGATCATAGTGAATTCCGCCACTTTCTACACGCATTGGATCCGGCGAAGTTCCGAACAGTATTTGTTTTGCACTCGATGCAGTCCGCAACGTCCTGCATATGATCCTGCAGATGCGTTCGAGCGCCGAGTATCGATTTATTTAGGTCAGTGTAGATTTGTTTTGCGAACAATTTATGGCTGCCGCGCAGCCATTAATTTACGAGGACGATGAGTAAATTACAGCGAGCTTAACAAAAGTCATGGTCTCTTCGATCGAAATGATTCGTCCACAAAAATCTCTGTAAGTCTGTCGATTTTTAGAATTTTAACGAAAAGAAATTGGGTCGAATGATTTTCTAACCAGTTATCCGTGAAAGGCTTTTTAACTGCCTCCATTTTTTAATTAGCTGTAATGATACTCTGGGCAAATCGATGAACAACTATTTCTTTTTTTCACGATGGAAACCGATAGCTGTTATTAATGTTTTAATAAAAATGTCCCGCCAATCAACCGAGGTTGATCTCTACCTGACGGACCCTCGAGGCACTCGAATACAAGTTTTCGCCTCGGCAGGGACGTACGTCGAGACCCACGAGACACATCCATCCATACATGAGAGAACTGGTATAATTCGTTACTGCTTGCTTTTTCTCGTACCGCCGAGAAATAACTCTTCAAGAAATTCCATCCCTTCAATTTCTCCGCGGAAAGTAATGTAGCAATTACTGCAGCGAAAAGTCGATCTTTTTGTCAAAGAAGATCGAGCGGCTTGTTCACAGAGATTGAAATTTCCCCAAATTCGTCGAGCCAACTTTTTTTTTCTCGTGTCATTGTTTTATCGTAAAAAACGGAAGTGGAATCGGAAATTATATTTTTCGCGTATAATAAATACATATTGATGCTTCTCGGTCCCGGTAGCAACCGGTAATAATAATGAGCAACAATTTTTTGACTGCGACAAATAATAATTAATATATTAGTAGGACGCTTAGAAAAATAAAATAGGGAGCACGCGATTTTCGTTGAAAGTTACATTTAGTCGTCTAGGAGCTCGTTGAAGTACTTCGGACACCGCGATTATACTTTCACCTTCTTGGGTGTAGCCTTATATAGTTTATGCATGCTTTTTATTTGCAAACCGTGCGAGTTAATAAGTCGTTTTCGACATCTTCACCTGGCAAAAATCGAAAGCGACGTCGAGACGGCTGAGCCCCTCCCGTGCCTCCCGATGATCAAACGCGATAATTCGTTGCTCCATTTTTAATTTGCACAATCTCCAAGCACGATATTTGCTCGTCTGATATTGGATGAAACGTTAGATTTAATATTGGATGAAATGTTAAAATATTGACCAGTGTGACACTTTCAAAAAATTGATTTTTTTGCCTTTTTCGACAGTTTATACTTTCAAGAATATCATAATCATTTATATCAATATCATTTTATCGTGCAAAAATCGATAATTAAATATTTAAACGAGTTTTTCTCCAAATGAGATTTTTCAAATTTGCTGACATTGCTACTCAAAGAGCAATTATTGACTTGAAATTCGAACTGAGTACTCTTGAATATATTTGGTCTACAATGACGTAGGATATTTTTGATTGAATGAAAATTGACGATTTGGCTTTGAAAAAAAACGACCATTTTATAGGCAAGAAAACAGACTGTTTTTCATAACTACGCCATTTTGTTAGATTTTGATATTTTTCGAAAATCCTACGTCATTGTACAGGAAGTACCTTCCAGTCTAACGACATTTGTTCCTTTTTCGGTTTCAGCTATCCAATCGGCCGGAATCATGTGAAGCAGTGGAGGAACTTTTTTTTTGGCGCCTCCGAAGGCAACGCATAAGTCGCTTGGATCTCAATATTTTTCTATGAAAAAAATATGTAATATAGGTCAAATATAGCCAAATACATTCTTAACTTTCCGAAATACTTAATTGAATACTTTTCTTTAAAAAAATTTCCAAAAATCACCAAAATTTTCAGCGTCCACAGTGGTATACCCCCTTAAGGTTTTCATTTCACAAACGCGAATATTAAACAATTAACTGTTTTTCGTCTATAAACGAGTAAAAATACAGGGTAAGGTTCAACCTTCCCCCCCCCCCCCGATCGAGCTGAAATTTTGCATAGACCTCCCTTTTCATATTTGAAGACAACCCCTGAAGGAATTTTTAGGAACGCGCAATAGTTTTTGGGTTTATTAGTTAGGACAAAACGGAGAGCGCGACAATATATGTAGGTATGAACGAAGACGTAGGAGATATAGAAATAGTCGGCGCGAGTTAAAATAAATAACTTAAAAATTTAATATCTCGAAAACTATTGCGTGTCGCCAAAAATCCCTTTAACCCTTTTTAGGATAATAACCTTATCCAAAATACATTACAGTATACTGGTAAAATTTCGAGCCAAGTTACCAAACTTTTATCGAAAAAATACGACTCTAAAAATCGTCTCATTCATAAGGCACTTTATGGAGATTAAATGCTGGCCATATTTCTATCTAATCAAGAGACGCGACCACGTCTTGACGCCAAGTAATAAAAAGAAATCGATACTGAGCACCACTGACACTGACGAACACGCTGCAACTTTTCATACAGTAAGATGGGCTTTAGCAGACGAATTTTTAACTTTAAATCGACATTACGCGATAAAGCGGCCACGAATAGAAAATTTAATGACATTTTACCAATGTAATGTGATTTTTTTCTATCGATTTTGTTTGGGTCATTTTTCGGTAAATCTACTCAATCTTGAGATCTCATAATATTGGCTGAATTTCCGAACGCCTTTTTTACCACGAAAATGATTCCACTTTCATCGGTTTGCTCAATCGAATAAAGTCATTCGGTCGCATCGTAGTATTACTACATACGTCCTTTGCAAGAGAGCGTTACGCTTCGGATTGCTCAATCGAACAAAGTCGCATCATGGGCATTATATTACTACATACATCCATTGCAAGAGAGCGTTACGCTCAGCGTTACGGTGTGAAGTGCGACGTTTTTCGTCTCTTCTGCGCATGCTCGCGTCGTTGCCCGGGCAACGCTGCCCTAAGCAAACGATTGCACGCCAGTAGGGTCAAAACGATCGCGTTCTTCAAGCGTACGGCTTCTGCCGGCTCTAACCTCTTACGAGGGTCAAAGCGTTTCTGCAAATAAAATAAACGGCTCTTTTTCGGACCAAATTCAATTTTACGAAGGTTGTCAGTGTACTGTATGTTCACCCTAAAAAAGTTCTCCGAACGCGTTCAAAAAACCGTCGCTCTTCAGGGCCAAAAATTAACTTGGCGAAACTTCTTCGTATCGCAAATTCTAACATAAAAAAGATCCTTCGTATCTGAATAGAGCGGCAAGCGAAAAATTAAGCGCTTCTACATGAATATTTGCACCGGAGAGACGAAAACGCCAAAAGTATGGAATTTTCTCATATCGAACACAAGGGAGGATAAAAAATATAAACTTCTTGTTACTCAGAGACGACAGATCTATACCCGTAGATATCGAGCAGGTGAAATGATCACTTAGCTTCGCATCAAGCATAATAAATAAGAAAGGCTAAGCATCGCCAAGCCAAATCTGTGCATTTCCTAGCTACCCGTGCAGAAATGTGACCGGGCATTCCTTACTTTGTGTCCGGCCCTGACCAGACTTGTCTTTTCTGATTTACCTGACCGGGTCCTCCCATGGAACGAAACGGGAAGATCGCAAAGTCATTTTTACGGCTTACCCTCTATGTTTGGAAATTACAATCTTCTGGCAGAACATTAGACATGTTCTGAAAAATGGAGCCTGTCTTTAAGAACTAAAGGAAAGCTACTTTGCTTTTCACCTCATCAAAGATATTTAAAATTGATTAGGATGAAACTAATACATCTGTTGTAATTTTATTCACCATTAAAAGCATTCATTTCATCAATGATGATTGACGAGGATAACAATGCTTATTATTAATACCGGGACTACGATAACTAATAATTTGAGCATTTAGAATAGCAAAATTATTTTATGAGACAAACAGTAAAGCAGGTCATTCGTGGTTTTTGAACGCCTTGTGACGATGTTGGGAAATATCAATGTTCTGGCCGGGAAGACATTACCTGAATGTATTTCGCCAATAATCCGCCAGGTGGCTACGAGCTAAAAGTTCGTAGGAGGATAAAAGTTCGCCCTGTTAGTTGTACCACGTACGGAAGTGCTATGCTTACAGCGTGCACTTACGCTTATGATTGTGCGATACTTGTGAAATAATCCTTTGCACTCTAGGACTTTTTCGTTTGGCTAGTGATCTGTGTACGTTTTTCTGTCTCTTTGCCTATTAGGGAATGCGAGCAAGCGTATGTATACGATCATATACTACCTTAGCAAGTAGATAACCTAAAAAAAATATGTTGTCGAAATAATAAACTGAATATACTCCTGATTTTACCTCCTCAGGGATTCCAAAAATGCTGAAACATCATTTTTAGTTTCGTCGTTAGTTCCTGGTTATTTCCTGGTTATTTCCCGATATATTTCTTACAAGTTTCCTGGTCGATTACCGCTTGTTCTCTGGCCCGTTCCTGATCAGTTCCCCAGAAAGGATCGGGACCTAGCCTTAGACCCGTTACATTGCAAACCTATTTCACGGTGGTAGGCCCGACCAGAGCCTGATATTATCTAGGGAAGTCAGATCAGGGGCAGTACACTTTCCCGACTCAAGTTTCTACAAGGGGAAAAATGTAAAAGTGTAGATTGTGTACTCGGAGCGCACCCATGAAATCTGTCAAAGAATCACAGCGACAGAGGAAGGTGCCTAATTTGTGCAAAGTAACTCGAATATCATATTCAATAAAATACGTATTCCTCTCTGTCACTCATGCCGTACATTAAGAAATTTGCTCTTACCATCTGACATACGTCGATACAAAGGCCATGGATGTGAATGGATTTGCACGGTGGAAAATTTTCAAAAAGTCTTTTTCTTGCATTAGCCCATAGTATAGACGGTTATAAACAGGGACCTGGCATCGCCGATTGATCGTAAGTAGACAATTTATATGAAAATTCGGCAGTCGAAACTTTAAACACGTTTTTTTCTAAATAAATGTTCTAAATGCGATACAAAGGAAAGTTTACAAGAAGAAAGGCGCTTGCTAAAAGACTGAAAGCTGTGGCAGCCATGTGTCAAGCAAATGCGGCTAAACGCGATTAGAATAACCATAACCTCAACGATCTGCAATAAAAATTCGCTGTCGAAGGACATCGGATCGTGGATTTACAACATCTTGCCGACAGTTTAAGTTGTATTCGCTGTAACAAAGACAAATACATGCATAAATTAAACAAATTAAATATCTTTACAGAATAAATTTATTTCACATCCGTCTCAGAATTACTAGAACTCGGGGGAAAAAACACGCTAGGAGTTCCCAGACCACGCGCCGATTAGCTGGCTGCAGCGTAGACTGTTGCCATTCCGTTACAAATGGTTGGGCCCGAGTTCGGTGCGGAATAAAATTACCACTTTTCATAGGTCTATATCTCCGAAACTAAACGGTCAAAGATTGTCATTTTTTAAAATCAATCCCACAATAGAACTGCGTACACGTGTGTTTTTATTTTGAAATCCTGAGATCTGTTTAGAACTTATATCAAGAAATGCGAGCAAACTCCTATCGGTTTACATGTTAGGTATAGGGATCGCGTACAAAAGTACCCATATTGAATTGCAATGATCTCATGAACTAAACGGTGAATCAGATTGAATTTTTGGGCATCAGTCCATGAAGGTCATATCTATACCATACTTAGATTTCAGGTAATTCCTACGATTTTACCAAAACTACAGAACTACCTTAAGAAAAATTCACACGTTTAAGTATCAAGCGGACACCGATATTAATTTTACTTGCATCGAACATAAGCAATGATACATTTTTAGCGTACAAGGTTCAAAATGATTAAGGGGTTACCCCCACTTGCGATTTTGAAAAAATCGATTTTGTTTATTACATTTTTTTGAAGTATAAGTATCTGAGAATATGTCCTGAAAATTGCAAGTCGATCCGAACAAAATTGACTGAGATATGAGCGTTGAAAGAGAAGAATCCGTTGTGTCAACGACCGGAAATTGAAACTTTAAACGCGTTTTTCTCAAAATGGCATTTCTGAAGTCGGTGACCAAGATTACTTGAACACTAATGAACCGATCTTCTTGAAATTTTGCAGGCTTATTTAATACATAAAAATGTAGTCTTTGATCGTTCGATTTTTTTTTCGAAAAAAAAAAATGGCCGTTTTATAGCCAAAAAACGGCCGTTTTTTTTCGTTAAAATCGAACCATTAACTTTGACTGTCCGCCATTTTGTGAAAAATGAATATTTTTTAAAATCCTTCGATTAAAGACTAGTTTATACTTATATTTTGACTAAATCCATCCCTATTTTTTTTTTCAGATGATCCACTTCGCCGCAATGTTGGTCACCGCAAACCGTGTATATAAAAACATTATTTCATTGACGGCCATTTGCCACTAAACAATGTAATATTTTTCAATAAAAAAATTACTGAAAGTTCTTCAAGATGTGTTCTTTAAGATGGTATATTGATCGATTAAAAAAGTTTTGTAGTTTTGTTTAAAAAAATTCATGAAAAAGGCCTTTTTTGCGCTACAAGTGGGGGTAACGCCTTAATATAGTATAACGTATGAAATTCTTAGAGATATCCGACGAATAGAAATATTAATTCAAGAGATTCAACAAAAAATATTTAACTTTGGGTACTGCGATCTAGGCATTTGTTCGGAGATAATGAAAAATGTATATCTTCTTCAGCGGCATAATCAGCAGAACTATAAAGGTTTCAGGAGAAGCATTTCTAAATAGATTATTTAAACAGCTTAACACCAAAGGCATATCGCACTTATTTTAATTTACGAAGCCTTTGAGAGAGATGGCGAATAGTTTATTACATTACATTACTCGTAGTGGCGACTTTTCAGAGAAAATGTAAAAATGTCTAAATCTACTAATTGGCGCACAATTTTATATTCCAATACATCGTTGGGTATAATAATCGACTGTACCGTATGTTTATTGAGAGCTACTGTAATTTACCAATGATTCAGAACGGCCCTGCTTATGCCCTCACAAAATACGGCCCTCCGCGAAAGGAATACCTTAAGGCGAAGTAAAGGATGTACCACGTGAAATATAATTGCGACAGAGATAACGGAATTTTTTTAACAGAGATTTCTCGGGGATAAATAATATTTAGAGAAAAATAACATCCTCAAGCTCTACGTCAGAAAATTCTTCAGATCCTGGTGCTTTTTGGGTTTTTGGTTTTTCCTAAAAAAAACTTGAACATCTGCGAGAAAACTCGGTTCCAAAATTTGTGATCGAAATATTGATCTTGTACATTTCCTTAAAATTACCCTATCCAATAAATATTCAATGATCCTCTTCAACAGTAGTTACAAAACCTAATAATTCGAATTTTCATGAACTGCGCGCGTCCAAGAATAGTATTTTTTCGCAATTTATTTTAAAAGTGCCAAGAAGTTGCAGCGTAAAAACCAGAAAAACGCTGAATTGTGATGACGTTGAAGTTTGCATCGTTTGTATGCAACGAAAATGATTTTTTTCTATTTTTTTATTTTTTATTTTTCAACAGATTCTTATTTGGCGATCTACAACAAATCAGAAAAATACGATTTTGGATAATAATGAAAATGATAAATCGAAAAGAATTTTCGTTGCATTCCTACCAGGCAAACATCAACCCTATAAACTGAGGCTAAAAAACGGGAAGAAAAAATAATAAAGTAATGTCTGAATAAATGAAAGTGATGAATGCCGCATTGCGAAATAGTAATTTTTTTAGTCCACAATCAGAAGAGATATTCGTGGATTATGCGTTTCCCGCACGCTCCGCAGCGCACCCGCGGTCGTGAATTGTACTACAGGAGGCGTCGAGATTCAAATTTCGGGGATCCAGTCGAACCTACAGTACCGGATAAAAAAAGTACGCCCGGTTTAATTTCCATTTATGTGCTATTCTCATTCCAAATATCATCAATAAACCAGACCTTGAGCAGCCATGACGAAAGTTCATTGTTTTGCCTTTACGCTGCGGTTGAAACAATATTAGAAATATTCGAAACCAGAAAGAGAACGATTTCAGCGTGAAGAGTGCCTGTTATATACTGGACAAAGAAAGTACACACTCAAGGTTTATACATTCTCATCAGTCGCAACAAAGCGATTTTCTCCTAACGAAGCTTAGGAAGGTAAACGGAATGTAAACATATAGATTTGACGATTTTTCGGCCAGTTCTTGATTTTCTGTGTTCGAGTAATACACTGAGAAAAGAAAATCGTTGAATGTGCAAAATGCATTTTGTTGTTTCGAAATTTTGTTGTTTTAACAGTTGCTCAGACATGCTAAACAAGCTACAGTTAACACCACTAAAACTATCAATTAGATTGACAAAACGTGTTTTATGCCAACCAAAAATCAAGTTGAACGTATTTAAAGATACATCTTGTTAAACCAACTGAATTTTGGATGGATGAACGAATTTTTTTTTCAGTGTAACAACAAATCCGCAATGCCGAAAATTGCAATTCAAGTGCGAGAACTGGTGAATAAACACCAAAAAAAGGTAGTTCTCAAAGAGAAATTGGTCGAAAATATGACATAAGTGAAGGTGCAGTGAGAAAAACATGCGAGACGTTCAAGAAATTAGGTATAGTCGGCGATAAAAATGGACGAGGTAAAAAAATAAAAACAACTGCATTGGACGATCGCAAAATTATCAGGGAGGTACAAAAAAATCCGACGATTAATAACCGTGTAATTCTCGAAAATACAGACCTGAACATTTCCGACCGAACAGTCCGTAGGAGACTTCGAGGAGCAGACTTAAAAAATAGTTTTGCACAACGTCGCCCTCTGATTCGCAAAGCAAATAAAATCAAGCGCCTCGAGTTTGCAGAAAAATACGTGAACAAGCCGATTTCGTTTTGGAACAAAGTTGTTTGGAGTAACGAGAGCAAGTTTGACTTCTTTGGGCATAAACGACGATCACGCATTTGGATTAAGCGGGAAGAACAGCTTCTTGAAAAAAAATATTCAAAAGACTGTAAAACACGGAGGGCGAAGTGTTTTAGTGTGGGGGTGTTTTGCGTGGTCAGGAGTGGGAAATTTGATTCTAATCAACGGTATTATGACCGCCGATGTTTACATTGATATCATAAACGAAAATCTGGAGGAATCGCTGCTAAAGATCGGTCTGCAGGATGAATTCATCTTTCAACGAGACAACTATCCTAAACATACGGCCCGAAAATCATCGGCCTTTTTCCGTTCTTCGCAGATCAAACTTTTCGATTGACCAGCACAATCGCCAGATTGAAATCCTATAGAAAATCTGTGGTCTATTTTGGACCAAAATGTTAATAACGGCGACGTAACAAACAACGAAAAGTATTTTGATGCTTTGTGGGAGACCTGGGACAATATCGACGAACAGTAAATTCACAATGTTGTAGAAAGTATGCCTCGGCGATTACAGGCTGTTATCGAAGCAATAGGTGGTCACACAAAGTATTAGATGCGCGACGCGATGATATATTTTCTTTTTTTCGTTGGGTGCGTACTTTTTTGTTCAGCCTAAAATGGCGTCCTACGCGTTGAAAGTGTTTTCGTTCAGCTTTTAAATACTTTTTATGATGTTTCAGTGAAAATGTAAACGTGAACTTATAAAGTATCGTTGAAACAGCTGTGGAAGTACTCCGTTAACTATTTTCGTAAGTATAATAGCAGCGATCTTGAATTTTGAACGAGGCGTACTTTTTGTTGTCCGGTACTGCACTTGCTCGCGGAGATTCAGCTGTTTCCGGTCGTGCCGCGTCTTATTGATGATCAGGGAACATCAATTGTGGATTTTTCGGACATGGCGTGGACGATAATGATCCCGAAGTTTTCATGATTGGAAGGCAACGAAAATTCCTTCTTTTTGGGCCGTTGACTTTTTGTGATTCAAGTTTATGCTATGGATTTAGGCTACGTGATCCTCTTGAACGTTTTTTAGTATCACTATTGACTTCCGCAGCTTGGATCTTCAATCAAAATACTTTTGATGATCAAAATGAGTTGTTGAATAACACAAAGAAGAGACCATTGGGCGGTGAAAGGACAAGTCGAGGCCAAGATCCGCGGTAGATCCACGCAGGAGTGCACACACCTCTTGCGTTGTCCAATTAGTATATTATTATCTTGCGCCGCGTTCAAATACAGTGAAGTCTTGTTGCACCTATCGCAGATATACCCGCGTATCCACCCAGCAATGAAAGAAAAGCAACATAACAGGTTTTCTTGCTTTCGCGCTGACTAGCCAAGCGCGTTTCTCCAACGTGCGTCGAACTTTTGCTCTTGGGACTCCGGGAATAGTCAGGGATTGTCGTAAAACTTGCGAAAACTTTCGTTCGTCACTCGCTCGATTCTCATATCCGGCTTCTCTCTGAAGGTCTGGTCACAAAAAAGCTCGGGATTATCGAGGTCGAACGCGACGTTATCGGGTGGACTAAAGTATCGTGTAGTCCATTTGTGGTACGTCTAGATCGTTCTTGAGCATCTACATCCGTTAATAATTTCCTGAATACTTGTATTATTCAACGCTGCTGCTTAAGTTAAATTGTTCAATGGAAACATTGAGCCTAAGGGCCTGAACGATCTCTAGATCTTTTTGAGACGGATCATTCAACGCCTGTTATGGATAATTTACAAATTGCTTTGGTTTGTTTGGGTTTCTTTTTTTGGCAATTTTTCAGCATTAAAACTGCTTTCAAGGTGTATCTTTTTCTTGAGGTAGGCTGGGTATAGGGGTCTGAGTTTGCTGGATGTCACACGAAAGTAACGCTACCCCCACTCCCCTGCCACTGTGTTGTAGTAGAGTGGGGAGAGCTGCGACGTGCTGAATGACTGTGATTGGTTGAAAAACTCCCCACTTAATTCTTATCATGTTATTAATTAAAAAATTATATTACAACTTATATTACAAATATATTACAAAAATGATTTCATAATTATTATACGAACAAACCCAAACAAAGCTAAACAAACCCAATTATATACCTCAATGTATCAATATTCTTCGAAAAATGACAATAACCAACTCATATTATATACATGAACCTGTTTTTGATCACCCGAAAATTCTGATTATATTTTCAATGTCATGAAATACGTGCACTTCGTGTAATGTCTTTAGATTTTTACATTAGGATTCGTCTTTCATACGATCAAAGATGACCAACGCTGAGCTCGACTTTGTGATATAAAATGATATATGGATCGTATCACACCTACAACGATCGAGCATGTTGTTGAAGTTTGCATCGTTGGAATGCAACGAATCCATTTTTACTGTATTTTCATTATTATCTTAAATCATCTCGCTGGATTTAGGTGGTAGGTCTCTAATGAGAATCTCAAAAAAAGTTTTTCATGGCATTGTTGTGCCAAAGAAAATTGGAAATTAGAAAGAAAATTCTTTTCGTTGCGTTCCAAGTATGCAAAAACTTCAATATCATGATCGATCTTCGACGTAGCCATGTAACTGACTTGCTGACAGTGACTTGCTTTTATGATTTGCTGTAATTGCGAACACTCTTCATGCAGAAACTTATTCAATACCCTGAGCGATGTGCATCCTATCATCATTAGAGATAACGATGATCGTCATATATCATTACGATCGATTAGAGATGTAGCGCATCCCTATATGCCTATGTATTTTCATAAAAAGATGCATCCTCTTCTAGTTCTCCATTAACTATAATCAGTCGCTTATTTATCAATCTTTTACACGATTTATACGGTTCAGATCCTCACTGATGTTGAAAACCAATAGTATAAATACAGCAATATTTATTTCTATACAGGACAGCCTGAGAAATAACGTTTCAAAGGAAAATCTAGATGCGTCGTATCAACACCTATCCGAATCACCCCACGTCCGTTCTACTATCTTTATGAGTTTTCCAGTAAAAAAGCATTTTTTTTCTCTTTTGTGTGTGGGTACTTCGTTCCCAATTTGGTTCACTTGTGGTATCGTTATAAAGTGCACTGTTAAGCAACAAATAAATTACCAAATAAACACTAACGTTAATGCCTTTAATTCTGATAAAAGGTTTAAAATATAGTTTCGCGAGCAGTCACTACATTTCAGATGGAAAAAACAACCTATACTAGTCTAAGTGACTCCCAATTGCTTTTAAACACTTCTAAGAGGAAGGTACATAAACAAAAGAGAAGAAAATACAATCGTGCTATCGCTGAAAAACCCCGTAATTGGAAAAAATAGAAGAAAGGTTTTTTTTAGGGGATGAAAGGGGATGGGCATGGATTAATGCCAAACTACAACCCCTACGAGGTCGGCGCCGTGAGACGCAATGTGCAGAAAAATCCAGGCTTTAGTTTTGTCCACAGTGCCGAAGTCGTGGAAGTTCATTTTGAGAGTGAAAAAGTGGGGTGAAATTTTGAAAAATCAGTTTTAATTCAATAACTTTTTTAAAAAAATCGTACCCTTTTTGTTCAAATGGGAAAGTTGTGGCCCTTGAAAAGACGCGTCGATCAAGTATTTGACCATCACTCTCCGATATCATCTTCTCCCGCCAAAAAATGGTTAAAATACCAACAAAATAATTGTTTATTGAATAACTCAAAAACAATGGATTTTTCGGGTATGGTTTAAATGTACGAAATGTAGAGAATCATTTTCTCTATATTTTCGTTTCTATGGACCATAGAAACGAATTTTGATTTTCCAACACCCCTTGGAGGTTGGAAATTCAAAATGAAATTCTGAGATTACTATTGGCTGCACGAATTCGGCGCTGTGGAAGAATTTGTAGCTTGAACCCTCAGCTACATTTTTGTCCACAGCGCTAAACTCGTGTCTCTTTATTTTCGGTCAATAGTTGTCCCGGAATTTCGTTTTGAATTTTCAACCCCTGAGGGGGGTTCGAAAAAACAAAATTCACGAGTGGTCCATAGGAACGAAAATATAGAGAAAATTATTCTCTACATTTCGTACATTTAAACCATCCCCGAAAAATCGATTGTTTTTTAGTTATTCGATACACAATTTTTTTATAGTTCTACAATTCTTTTGGGGGTGAAGATATTTTCGGACAGGGTTGATCAAATACCCGATCGACGCGTCTTTTCAAGGGCTACACCGTTCCCATTTGATCAAAAATTGTATGAATTTTTCCTAAATAGTTAACGATTGAAAACTAATTTTTCAAAATTTCACCCCACTTTTTCACCCCCAAAATGAACTTCCACGACTTTGGCGCTATGGACAAAAATAAAGCCCGGATTTTTCTGAATATTTTGTCTCCCGGCGCCGACCTCGTGGGGGTTGTAGTTTGGCATTAATCCACTCCCATCCGCCTTTATCCCCTAAAAAAAAACCTACACCCCGATTTTTAAGCAAACTTGGATTTGGCACCCGCAACGCCTACAAAATCACCTGTCAAATAACTAGCCTTCTTCTAATTTTTCTGATTCCAATATACAGCACGACTGTACTGTGCAGGAAAACTGAAAAAAAACAATGGCTTCATCTAGAAAACTAAAAAAATGGTGGAACATAACATGGGAGTGATTCGGATAGGGAGGAAGGCATCTAGATTGTCCTTTTGGACGTCATTTTTCGTGCCATCCTGCATATCAAGTACTATCAAACGCGCAAGTGGTTGCCATTTGTAAATGTCATTTTGCAAAACGGACTTGAAGATCGTGATGAATTGGGGTGACCCGCAATGTTCAACAGCCTTCTAAAATTCTCTGACGGGGTTTACCGATTTGATTCCTACATTCAAACAATCTCCGAATGATAAACTTTTGACTTGCTATCACAATCCTTAGCACCAACATAGCGAAATGTGCTAGTCCTTCGCGTTATTTTTGCAGCCTCGGTCCATCTTGACCAAGGACCGCCCTCCAACGATTTAATGACGAACCACTCACCGGGTACCGGAGTGAGGTAGATGATGGTGGCAACGACCGATCCAAGGCCCACGAAAATAGCGAATCTGAAGAACATGATTGGACGTGCCGAACCCGTCAGCGTCTTGCGGACTGGAGGAGATCGACTTCTCTCTAAACGATCACAACTGAGCGCGCAATCTCTCGAACGATCTCACCGTACTAACGTGACTTCTCGTCCAGCATCGGGAGTTCAAGTTTTGCCCGGGACGAATTTGTACTTTGGCGGTGGAAATGAGAAATCTTTGCGCAGCCACGAGGAAAACGGACTTGCGTCTGGCCTCGTAGTTGCGAATACACTAACGGTTTGTACCATGGCGGCAAGTTCATTGCCAGAGAGAGAGTTGATCCGAGCGATTAAAAAAAAACGGAAAAAAAGAAAGGCTCCTTACTATACCGCAGCATACGATCGTTTACGCTGCATACACATGTGAGAGACACAGGCGGATTCATTTATGTGTTTGTGTGTATATATACATATATAATGTGCACGCTATGATAGCCATCAGGATAGTTCGAGACAGCGCGCGAGAGGACGGGCATTCACCACAGGCCCACGTGCGTTTGTGATGGGTCTACCCCCCCCCCCCCTTCTCCCGCCCCTCGGCGCGTCTTACTAGAAATGCCACCGGAAAAAAACTTTGGGGCCTTGCGAAATACCGACTGTGATTGCGGAAGAGAGAGCAGGAGAGAAAGAGAAAAAGAGTGTGAGAGAGAGAAGAAAATGCGGTTTCAATTTATCTCACCGACCACAACGAATCTAATCAAAATCAAAGAAATTTTGAGTTTCTCACTTTTTACTCATAGAACCAAATTCTTGGAAAAAAGAGAACGCCATCTTGTACTTTGGTAAAAGCCGAGCTGATTTTTGCTGTTTTCTTAAATCATCGTCTTTTGGGAGAAAGTTCGGGAACGGAATTTGCTTACCGGCTGAGGGGGATTGGCACACCGAGACGATTTATCTCGCGCTCAGTCGGTAAGAATGCAATGGGAAAATTTTCGAAAGAAAAAAGAAAGAGTGTGGGAGAGCGAGAGAGAGAGAGAGAGAGAGAGAGAAAGAGAGAGAAATGCGGTTTCAATTAATCTCACCGACCACAACAAATCTAAACAAACTCAAAGAAATGTTGAGTTTTGACTATTTACTTATAGGACCAACTTTTCGAAAAAAAGAGGACGCCATCTTATACTTTGGTAAAAGCTGTTTTTTTTAATCGTCGTCTTTTGGGAGAAACTTCGGGAACGGAATTGTCTTACCGGCTGAGGGGGATTGACACACTGAGACGATTTATATCGCGGTCGGTCGGTAAGAATGTAGTGGGAAAATGTTTGAAAGAGAAAAAGAAAGAATGTGGGAGAGAGGGATGATTGATAGATTGATTGTTTATTATGCCTTGGTTAAACCTTTATGCAACGAGGTACAATTTAGAAATGTAATAATATGAATAAAAGTTTTAAAAAAAGACAGAGTGAGAGAAAGAGGGATGCAGTTTTAATTTATCTCACCTTCCCAAACGAATCTAAACAAACTCAAAGAAATGTTGAGTTTGTCACTTTTTACTCAAAGAAATTTTGAGTTTGTCACTTTTTACTCAAAGTATCAACTTTTTTAAAAAACGAGAACGCCATCCCGTACTTTGGTAAAAGCCGACGGATTTGTGCTGCTTTTTTAAATCATCGTCGTTTTGAAGAAATTTCGAAAACGGAATTTTCTTACGAGCTGGGGATTGGCACACCGAGACGATTTATTCCGCGCTCGGTCGGTAAGAATGCACTGAGAACATTTTTGAAAGAGAAAAAGAAAGAGTGTGTGAGAGGGAAATTGATTGATTGATTGATTGATTGTTTATTATGCCTTGGTTAAGCCTTTAGGCAACGAGGTACAGTTTAGAAATGTAATAATATGAATAAAAGTAAAAAAAAGAGAGAGAGAGAGAGAGAGAGAGAGAGAGAGAGAGAGAGAGACAGAGAGAGAGAGATGCAGTTTTAATTTATCTCATTGACCCAAACGAATCTAAACAAACTCACAGAAATTTTGAATTTGTCACTTTTTACTCAAAGTATCAACTCTTTGGAAAAACGAGAACGCCATCTTGTACTTTGGTAAAAGCCGACGGATTTGTGCTGCTTTTTTTAAATCATCTTCATTTGAAAGAAATTTCGGAAACGGAATTTTCTAACCGGCTTGGGATTAGCACACCCTGACGATTTATATCTCGCGCTCGATCGGTAAGAATGCAGTGGAAAATTTTCTCCGGGGTTTTTCACGTTTCGAGGAAACGACAAGATAGAGACTGGTCGTCATTTCACAGCGCCATGATCCTCTGGATTTCGCGATATATCAGATGTTTGAGACGAAAATTAAAGTCTTCGAAAGTGCCTTTTCTCAAGGTAATGCGAAACTCACCACTTTTAAATCGATATCACGACTGTGCGAGTTCGTTTTAACCGATCGCAGAGCGCGCTCTTACCGACGAACAGTAACGTATGAGATGTAGTCTTTAAAGTCACACTTTTTTCCACGTTTGCCGTGAAAACGATAATCCATGTTTTTGGTAAGATTCCCACGTTAGATGTACAATGAAATTTGTCCAGAATTTGCCATTGCATTCTTGTTTTTCAAATCGCGGCATCGAAGCGCGCGCTCTTGTCGACTCGCGGCATTTTTTCGCCGCCCGATGGCGCTCGAGACCGACGAATCGCCCCACGAAAATAACACAACGCTCACTCAAATTTTGGAAATCTCTTCCAGAATCTTCGAACAATTGCCACAAACCGCGGAACAACTAACAACGTGCAAAAAATCAAATTACCTGTTCGTAAATAGTTGTCAGATTCGATAAGGAAGTCCTCGTATCGGTGCTGAGCTCGTTCCGGGAACTCGTGATTATCTACGATGACCTTTGATACTGTGCGTTTCTCAAACCGGCCAGTCGATATTTTGACAGTTCACGAAAGTCCTCGAAGTACGCAAAATCATCGAGAATAAAAATGCTTTAAAAAGAAAAGAAACAAACAGACCGAGAGAATAGGTTCTTTGGGAAAAAAAAAACATTCGCAAAAAATGCCACAGCCAAAGGTAAATACGTCTTCAAACCGACAAATGAATAAACAATCCAACCAATGGATAAATTTAAAATCCGAAAAATTCAAGTACTTCGTAATAAGTAGACGATTAATTACCGAGATATCGATAATCAATGACTGAAAAATCAATAATTAGCTACTCAAAGATCGATTATTAACAACTAGGCAATCAATAATCAATTACTGAGAAATCGACGACTAGCTATTCGAAAATCGATTACCAATTACCTAATAATACTGAACTATCCAAAGATCGATAATTACCGTTCGTGTACCGGAATAACTCGCAAGAAACTTAAGGTCATAGAATTTTGGCTTCCCTGACTACAGAAAGGTGGCGGCTGGGCAGTTTTGTCGTCAGCCTTCGAGGAGGCGGAGACAACGGCACCTAGAAAGAGAGAGAAGCGAGAGAGCGCCCCGGCGTTGGACGTCTTTTCCACGCCTGCCGTGCCGAAGTTGAAGAGACCGGAGGACATCCGGAGCTTGTCCAAACTGATGGAAGCCTGCGAGCCTAAAAAGGCGGCTGATCTTTCCGTGAGTAGGCAAAAACAGAAGGAAATCGACGATTGGTTCGCCGAAGAAAGCTCTCCCCCGAAGCCTCGCATTTTGGTGATATCGGGTCCGTCCGGTTGTGGCAAAACGGCAGCCGTCAAGCTCATAGCCAAGGACAACGGCTACGAGATCGTGGAATGGACCACTCCCATGGATTCTGAGCCTTTCGAGAGCTGTGAGTACAAACGAGCACACGTTTCCGTCAAATCCATTCACGCCGCTGTACACTTTGAATGGAGAATTTTTTTTTCTCAGTACTTGTCGCTCGATTGTAATTAGTCGACGGAATTACGGTGATTCACTTAGGTGGATGTTTATGTTGGCATTGGTGGAATAATAGAATATTGCACGTGTTCCAATTTTTTAAGGGAAGGTTCTGCCTTGTTGGGCTGAAAAATGTTCGATTTTTCACCAATTTTTTATGCGAAAAGTATTAAATATAGAATGTTGATATTTGGCATGTTGACTAAGCGGCCTTTATCGAACATCAAAGTATTTTTAAAGTTTGACAAAACATGGCGGTGGGAGTGGGAGGAGCCATGTATGTCGGTGCACGGGCGATGACATTCTTCGCTTGCGGACATCCTAAGTCCCGGACAAGTGATCTGAAGCAAAAAAATCAAACATATTTTTACTTTGTACAATATTGTGTATAAGTTGACCTAGAATCAAAAAGAAAAAATGAAAAATAAAATAGTGAGCAAAAAACTGCAAAAAATTTTGGGAAAAAAAAACAAACTTTCGATCGCTCACTATTTTTTTTATTTTTCAATTTTTCTTCTTGATTCCAGGTCAACTTATACACAATATTGTACAAAGTAAAAATACGTTTGATTTTTTTGCTTCACATCACATGTCCGGTACTAAGGACTTCCGCAAGCGAAGAATGTCATCGCCCGCGCACCCACATACGTGGCTCCTCCCACTTCCACCACCATGTTTTGTCAAACTTTTATAAATATTTTGATGTTCAATAAAGACCACTTAGTCGACATACCAAATATCAACAATCTATATTTCATACTTTTCGCATAAAAAAATCGTGAAAAATCGAACATTTTTTGGCCCAACAAGGTAGAACCTTCCCTTAAGGGATCATCACAATGTTGCGGATCAAAAAATAGGTGATTTGCGCGTTTTTTTCCCGATGGTTGAAATACGCTTATCAGTATAATTTTTTAATGTCGATTCAAAACAGTCATGAATAACAGAAAATCAATGTTCAAACGTTCATTTTGATTATTTTTTTAGCTGTTGGAAATGTCTTCGATATAAGAGGAATCCTCACGGTTGTGGCCGGAAATATTATATGAAACAAAATTTGTAGAAAGATTATTAAGGCCTTAGACCTTAGTAACGGGTATAAAATCATGTGCGAATTTAATAATTGTTTTTCGTATGAAAAAGTGATTCACTCATAAAATCAATTGCACATCTATTTAGTATGAATATCAAGCTGTTAGAAAATATTTTTTTTTTTTCAATGTAAAAAATGGCCGACTACTCGAAAGTTTTCGAAACAGCTTTTTTTCCAATTGGCGTGACAAATAACTTCAACAATTTTCACTCGATTAACTTTAAAATTAAAAGTTACGTCCCTAATGGCACTTCGCAGAAAAGTACGTACGAAATTTCTGATTAATCGAAAACTTTTCATTTTATGAGCAGTTATAACGAAATTTTTCACCGAAAATTCATTTCTGAAGTTCAAATATCTACGACTTTTAAATAAAACAATATTTTTTAAATTCCGTACGTACTTCTCTAGGTATTCTAATTTAGATTGTCGAGAATTTTTGTTATTTGTTCTAGGTAAAAAATTGTGGATGCTAAATGTCACGCCGCGGAGCGCCTAAATAAAAGATGACAAAAGAAAATATTAGTAGTCGGCCGTTTTGTACATCGAAAAAAAAAATGTATATATTTTCTAACAGCTTGATATTCATTCTAAATAGATGTGTAATTAATTTTTGGGGTGAATCACTTTTTCATACAAAAAAAATTGTTAAAATCGCACATGATTTTATACCTGTTACAGTGGCCCAAGGCCTCAATCAGTATGAAAGCCGCTATCTTGCTATGGAAGTTTTATTTTAAATCAAAATTGACAAAATGGCGGCGGTTTGGGAAAAAAAGGATCGAGTTTAGCCTTTTTTTTCGACAGTTTTACGTTAAATACTGTGATGATCCCTTAAATATTTATTGTCATAGTTGTTGATATTACAAATATGTTTAACCTCGTCGGACTAATTTCTCAGAGAGACGAGACAAGACGAATGACACGATTTTTTCGGATCGCGAATTTTGTGAGACGAGACGTGACACATGTATATGTGTATAGGAAACGGGGAGCTCTCCATGTATCGAATAACGTATAAACATTTCAAACTACATAATTATTTGCAATGCCCCATTGTCTCGCATGCTGCAAGGACTGTACATTTTTTGCATTCTTATTGGATTTATAAGGTAAATCGGGCAGAGAAGACTTTCGCTGACGAAAGAAGAGAAGTAGAGAAGCGGAAAAGAATATTCTACTTGAAAGAAGTTCGAATTGTATTTTCTAATGCTGAAAAAATATAAAAAAAGATTTATGAGATCGGGGATTGAATCGTTGGATGGCAATGAAAATTTGTATTATTCGCCATCATTGAAAATGCGGTGAATAATTTGGAAGGATGTTGGTGTTGGCAGTGTTTGAACGATAAAATATTGTATGTTTTTCCAATTGCTTAAATGTTTCTTGCCTTATTTTTTTTAACATTCTCACTGGATTCGCAAGATGAATCGTAAGGAAAAATGCTTTGACTAACGAAAATAAAGACATTGGGAAGTGGAAAATAATATTTCACTTGAAAAAAATTAAAATTGTATTCTTTGCTGCTTAAAAACGTAGAAATGATTTATGAAATTGAAGTTTGCATCGTTGAATCGCAATGAAAATGAGTATTTTTGAAATTATTCACTGTCATTTGAATTCCAGTGAATGATTTGGGAGGATATTGAGGTTGGCATTGTTGAAATTCCACCTTATTTCTTGTTTTCCAATTGCTCAAATATTGCTCGCCTTATTCTGTTAGCATTCTTATTGGATTTATAAGGTAAATCGTTCCGAAAAAAGACTTTAGCTGACCATAATAAAGAAATAGAGAAGTTGATACGAATATTCTACTTGAAAAAATGTCAATTGCATTGTCCAATAAAATGTACATAAAAATGTACAACTTTGAGCATTTTATATCAGACATTTAGAATGATTTAGTGTATAAATTATTATGTAGATAGAAATGACGCCAGCATGTCACCTCCATTACGACTCTAAAAATCATCCGATTTTTAGAGTCGTAATTTTTAGTTTAAGGGGAGATATACATCTGGAAGCCGGAAAAAGGTCATTTTTGTGAATTTTTTCAAGGAAAACTATTTGAAATTTCAGATTGGGGTTTTAATTATCTAAAAATATATACATTCATAAATACGTTTAATTTTCTTTATTTAACAATATCAAAAATATACAAGGATATTGTATGATCCTTGGAGCGTCGTAAAAAAATCTGCGTATACGCAGGCGTTTCTTCAAAAATCATCTGAAAAAAAAACCAAAAAGATTATTAAATTAGATACCAAATCTAGTACTTGTCATAGCCGATTTTGAAAATATCTATTTATGACAAAATGGCGGACGTTTGAACATAAATAGTGATTTTTGGGCCAAAAATTAGTTATTATTTTGCCTATAAAACAAAAACTAGGTAACGGAAAAAAATCCTATGACAAGTACTAGATAATGGCGCATAGAATAACCACAAAAAACCTCAAGGCAATCGGTTTATTGGTTTTCGAGACATTTTGGGTACCGATTTGAAAAACGTAGTTTTGAGAAAAACGCGTTTGAAAATTTGGGAATGAAGAAATCATGAAATTTGTCAAATTACATGGAATCATCGATACCAGGCCCGTAGTGTAGGTCTTCTACGGTCTACGGAATGTTCATAGCTTCTAAATCCTCGACCTCGACCATCTAGGTGTATATCTCTCCTTAAATCTCAGTAACTTGCCTCGAAATTAAACCAGTATACTGGGATGTATTGTTACTTAGTTGTAGACAAAAATCAGTTGGTTGTTTACTATTCGCGTTCGCGAAGGGAATACCTTAAGAGGGGAGATATCTTTGGGTGAGGAAAAAATATCTGATTTCCACGGTCTTTTTACGAAAGATTTTTTTAGCATTTTTCGAGACTTATGGTATGTTTTATTACTACCTTTGGCCGTTACATGGAATTTTTAATTTTTATTAATCTTTAAAATGAGGGAAATATGGCATAGTCTTCTAAACGGGTTGCGGCCGATGTTGTCAAACGGCGCGAAACCTAACGTCTGTGGGATTAGTCTGAAAAAAAACCAACGAAGATTTTTTATTCATTAACACTCATGCGCAGAATATAAACTAAGAAAAATCGAGAAATATTGAAAATTGATGTAAATATGCTTTGAAACAAAAAGATTGCATTTTCAAAAAAATGGCTACATTTTGCAATAAAAAAAACTTTTTTCGAAAAAATTTCCGGTTGTCTTTTATAAGGTCATATTTTTTTAATCTTTTATAAGATCGAATCTACAATAAGGTTAGAAAGATCCATACACAGTTTCATCAGAAGTTCGATTCTGGTTTTATCCATACCTCCGCCGTTTCTAAAGATTAATAAAAATAAAAAATACCATGTAACAGTAAAAAGTAGCAACAAAACATACTTTGCTTCAAATGGTGAAGAAATGTAACCTTTAAAAAAAAATCATGAAAATCAGCATCAATTTTTCTCGCCTGAAGGTATCTCCCTCCTTAACGCAGTATCAAGGAATCTATGCACGAATTGCCAGTGACGAATTTTTGTGCACGTAGTTTTACGTTCCTTCATCGAACCTATAATCGGATAATTTCATCCTGCTCGTAACCAGACCAAGACAAAGTTTTTTTTCTTTAATTTTAATTTTGCTACACTCTTTAGAGACGGCTGCATGATCCGGGCATCCTTGAAAGTCGCAATATCGCGACGCCCCATCCTATTTCAATGAATTCTGTTTGCCAGACGCCTCGACTCGACAGAGCGACAAATTTTTGGATTTTCTGATAAGAACGACGCGCTACAGTTCCGTGTTTCAAGGCAATACCCGGCGTCTCCTGCTCGTCAAAGACATACCGAATGTCTATTTGATAAAGCAGGAACAGTTCTTCTCGCTCCTGGAGTAAGCTCATTACCATGTAGACCTTTCGAGCTGTACGATAGACGCGTGGGAGGAGAAGAAATTCACTCTAATCTGATCGCCTCGTTTTGATGTTTGGACAGGAATTACTTTACGTACGGCAAGGAGCCCTTGGTGTTCGTTTGTACCGACGGTGGTAACACGAAAATCCTCAAAACTTTGTTCCCCTCGAACGTGAAAGAGCAATTCAACATCGATCATATCAAGTGAGTTTTTTGGACTCCCTTACAATATTTATTTATCAATTACCAAAAAAAAACCAAAATTTATCGATTGGCTGATCTTTTTCGAGGTAATTGACGTTTTTATTCAATGTTACAATTGCCTACTTCGTTCTCGTTCGGTCAGCGTGAACTCCACGACGCAAACGGCAATTAAAAATATGCTCAAGCGAGTTTACCCGATATTAAATTCACGGGCGAGCGAATTCATCCACGTGAAGCAGAGCAACATCGACGAGGTCCTGGCGAACAGCGTCGGTGATGTCAGAAGCTCCATTCTAAATCTTATATTTAATTCACTCAGAGGTACGTACCGCCGCAAATATAATTATAATGGAGACAACATTTTTTTTTTTTTATCAATCGTTACGTTTAGACTTTTTGATTAAACGCTGAAAATTGTTGTTGCCAGTGGCCGAGAACAAACACAAACACGACTGCGAGACACGCGAGGAAAGTTTGGGACTTTTGCACACGATCGGCCGTGTCATAAATCCAAAGAGTAAGAATCGCGAGTTGGTACACGAGCTTGCCACCTTTTCCATTAATATTGAGGCGTTACATCCGAGTACAAACAAATTCTTGACCTTGTTTTTTATTTTGTAACTTTATTTTGTAACGATATTTTTTATTCGAAACAAATAACATATTCTTGACTTTATTTTTAGTTTTTAATATATATAAAAAATAATTAAAAAAAAACATGTTTCGCTCAAATGAGTAAGAAACAGTCAAAGTAGATCATCCGTTGATTACCGTAAAATGGGGTTACTTTGAACACGTTTTGGAAGTTTTTCGTAGATAACTTTTTTTTAACATTCTAAATTCCAAATTGTTTTGCTCCAATAGAACAATGTGTCCTCTGGCTGTCAGATGTTTGTGATAAAGTCAAGCCCCACCAAACCGCCACAATTATATATATATATATATATATATATATATATATATATATATATATATATATATATATTAGGAGTACAACTTTGCAGTGACCGTCTTTTTCAAAAGTTTAAGGCTTTATTATAAAAAAGTGGCTACATATTTTTTAATCAAAGTACTGCCCGTCGCTAGCTACGACCTCGGCCCATCTTTTAGGTAGCATTCGAATCCCGCGTCGATAAAAGTCTTGGTCCTTGGAGGCAATCCAGGAATCGACCCAATTTTTTACTTCTTCGTAAGTACCGAAGTGCTGGTCAGCCAAATCGTGTGCCATTGACCGGAACAAGTGATAATCGGAAGGGGCAATGTCTAGAGAGTACGGCGGGTGGGATAAAACCTCCCATTTCAGCGTTTCCAAGTACTTTTTCACGACATTTGCAACATGGGGTCGGGCATTGTCATGCAGCAGTATCACCTTGTCATGCCTTTCGTTGAATTGTGGCCGTTTCTCTTTGAGTGCCTTACTCAAGCGCATCAACTGACGTCGATAGAGTTCCCCTGTGATGGTTTCGGATGGTTTGAGTAGCTCATAGTTCACAACGCCCAGCTGGTCCCTCCAGATACACAGCATCACTTTGGATCCGTTAATATTCGGTTTGGGCGTCGATGAACCACCGCCGACACGTTTTCTCACTAATAGAATGCTCCCCGTAAGCATCTACAAGCAAACGGTGGGCCTCAGCCGCAGATTTCTTGATGTTGAAGAAGTAAATCATAACCTCCCGCAAATGCTGAGAATTCGGCTCGTAGGTTGCCATGTTTGAGTGCCTATAACTTTATAATGCATACATGTATCCGTTAGCTTTTTTAAATTGTTTACATTGGCAGAGCATCTAGTTTAAAATGCCACTTTTTTTATTGAGCTAGGGCCACTACTTCGGCCGCAGTGGCTCTCTAAGTAAAACGGTCACTGCAAAGTTGTACTCCTAATATATATATATATATATATATATATATATATATATATATATATATATATATATATATATATATATTAAGGAATAACACCACTTTGGCGGCAGAAAATAAGGCCTAACGTTGACAATTTATTTTCGGAGTATGAAAAAAAAACGGATTTCTTTTGAGAGGGCTTATTTAACACATATTAAAGTATTACAAAAAAAAATTATAATTTTCATACAGAATGGCGGCAACAGAGCCCATCTTGAAAACGTGTTTTTTTTATAAATAGCTTCAGGGGAGGACGGTTTTCTCGTAAAGTATAAGAGGGAACAAAAACCGAAACAAATTATAATCTATATATTATTAGCTGTGGGACTACGTAGGGATTTTTTTTAATCGAATTTTTAAAAAGTGGCGCACTTTGAAAGGAATAGATCGATTTTTTGCCCAAAAAGTAAGCAGTAAATTGTTTAAAAAAAGGGTCTTAAGTGTAATAAAACAAAAAACGGATACGTACGCCCATAGAGAATGTAATTGTGAAGTTACTATGAAAATTTAAAATCGATCCATGCAAAGGTGTTCGAGTAATCCGCTCTCCCAGTTTGAAAAAAGTGGTTTCGAGAAAAACGCGTTTTAGTCGATAGTTAAACCTTTTAAACAAAACATTCGCGACAGAACCAATTGCATATTGTTTTTATGACTCCAAAGTATTTTTAAGAAAAAAAAAAACGATTTTCCCGAAATGTGAGAGTGGTGTTATCCATTAAGTGTCAAAGTAATCTCTAGTGTGAGATTTCTTTGACAAGGCTTTGAAATGCAACTTACGTCAAAGATTAAGGTTTACTTTGACATCATTTTGATTTAAAAAAACTAACATTTAATACATTGTACATGGAGTTAAATGAAAATCAACGATTTCTTACAAATTGTCATCTTTATTAAGGAAACATTTTACATAAAAATATCAAGTACCTAGGGAACTATTATAGACACTTAATCAGTCTTATAATTATCATTGAGATGAAAATCAACTTGAGCAACGATAGAAAAAAAGTTAAAAAATAATTCGAAAATTTTTAAAAAGAACCGTATTTCGTTCTGTTAAAGTAGCCCCAAAAACTTAAAAAGTTACCCTCAATGTCAATTCAACCCCGTTTTACGGTACGTATTTGACGAAAACCCTTAAGGCGTTACACCTGAGTAGAACAAAATTTTGAACACTTTTTTATCGGATTAAATGACGTGTAAACATTACAAGAATGATATACAAACATTAGTATAGGCGAAGATTTTTTCGAATGTATAGAGCTCTTTTTTCGAAGAGCGCTCCGAAACGCATAAAACAGTCTATACGGTGAAAGTAGCGGTTTGGAATCGTTAAGTCCAGTCGTTGTACAAAAAATATACAATGATCTAACAACGGAAGACCTGCTGTGAAAATGCCTCCGTGGGTATACGCAGAATTCAAATGAGAGCTTCAATTCCGTCGTGTGGACGATAGCTCAAATCAGCTTTGGAACTTTAAACCCGTTTTTCTCGGAACCACATTTTGGAAGTTGAGAGGACGCATAATTCTCGTTTTTATAAACAAATTTAATATTTTTCAGTGAAAAGAAAAATGTGTTCCAAATGAAGCCATTTTGCAAAAAAAAACCCATAATTTTCGATAATCTTGTGTACTTTTCTAGCTAAACTAATGTAATTGACGAAAACCTTTTTTTGTTCTGGGTGGTAATCCATAAAAGTTCTGCGTCCTCCCACAAAACCCCCAAAAAACGCTCTCAATGTAGATAGTTAGTATTAGTGTAGTCTTACTAAGCCGCCATTTTGTATTTTTTCACAATTTTTTTTTGTATACGTCAACACACGTAGCATGAACCCCCCCCCCCCCAACCTTATCTACATTCATTTTTTAGTGGTTTAAAAAAAATTCCCCAACGAGTGGCATTTTTCGACGAGCCACATAGATGTAACGCCTTAATACAACCACTGACTTTTTTTAACACAAGTAAAAAGGTTTCTGAAGTTCCGTACATACTGAGAACCCTCGAAAGTTCCCCCAAAAAAATATGCTATTGAAGTTTACATCGTTTGAATGCAACGAAATTATTATTATTATTATTATTATTTCATTTTGCCCCAATTTCTTTTTACCACATTAGAGTACAAATACCATTAACCCCTTAACTGCCATTGTAGAAAATTTGCTACGTTCACTTTGACCCCGTCGGTAAAAGCGTAAGGACGCTATAGCGGACAGTTCTATCATACTTCACAGTTCTATCAATCTATGCTAGATGCAGCTACAAATGCTGGGATAGCTTGAAATTCAAACGTAAACATATGAATTATGTTAATATGGCAACAATGTTGTCGTGAAAATTTACGACGCTGGCCCCAGTATATGATCTGCCCGCTTTTTGTCCAAAAAAGTAAGTAAATGGACATTCTTGAAATATTTTTTGATAAAATTGTGTAAAGGAAGATTGACTGGACGAACCAGGCTTTGAAGATTTTTTATTGAATTAGAATAATAGTTCGAACCGAGCGGGTGGAAATGTTAGTAGCAAATTTGCTACAGTCCGAAAATACTACTTATCGGCCCTTATCGAGAAAATTATGGTTGGATATTCATATTGAACCCTTTTTTAGCTATACTACCAAAGGAAATGATTTTGAGCCATCCAGAAATAGGCGTGGCCGTTAAAGGGTTAAGATATTTGTTAACATCCTTATGAAATATCCGTAACCTAAAACTGCCAAAGAAGAGTTTAGATAGTGATAAAAATAAATAAAAAAGTGAAAAAATAAAGCAGAATTTTCGTTGCACTACGATGCAAATTTCAACACGATCGAAAAATAAGAGAAAAGTGGGAATGTCTTTTTAAAAAAAACACATTCTAGATCACACAAGTGACGATGCTGTCATTGTTCTCGAACTTCATTAGGAATCGAATCCGGCAACAGTTGGAAATTCGTTCACGACCCGGACGAGATCGCCTCGAGCTTTCTGTCCCAATCGACGGTTTTCCTTCACTTCCTTCACGAGAATTACATGAACACGATGTCCGGGATCGAGGAGGTTGAATTGTGCGCCGACATAATGAGTCTTTCGGACATGATCACCCACGAGTGGCAGGTGAGCGATTTTACCGACTATCTTTTATCGGTCCATTCATCGAACAAAATGAGTTATTTTATTCTGAGCGCGAGCTGATAATTTATCGGCAATCAGGATGCCAGTTTGGTGAAGCTGAACTTGTCACTCTGCGTACGGGGCGTTATGGTTCACAATAAAAAGCCCGTGACCGGCTGGAATCCAGTGAGAAAACCACGCTCCGAAGAATCGGATATGTGAGTTGGACGGTTTAATATATTTCGTACTGAATAGATTGCAATGTGACAAGTCATTTGACTCTTTTGTTTCGTTCGTTGCGCAGATCGAGAAATCTCGGAGCGGCTGAGGAACGCTGGTACAAATCGATAATACGTCCACGACAAAATACCAATTTTTCCAATTTGGACAATACGGTGATAGAACAGAACAGCGACTAACCGGCGAAACTATTGTTAATGACTAATAATAAATGTTTATACTTTTCCAAATGGTGTTCGAATTATTCGGGATCTAAGGATATTTTTTGATAATCTTCACGTCTTTCGCCGGATGTATTGGGATGTTGAATAAGGGGGCGTACACAAATTACGTAACGCAAATTTCCCAATTTTTGACCCCCCTCCCCTCACGTAATGGGGCCGTAACGCTTGGCCAACCCCCCCCCCCCCTATTCCGTTACGTAACGGGTGCTTTGTCGTCAATAATTGCGATTTTTTTCATAGACACAACTAATTATGAAAGGACCGGGATTATACTCATTTTATGAAATATATATTCATCTTTACACCAATTCAGCTTTATACCAATTCTTATGACAAAATCTTGAAAATTAACCGAGGTATATGCCTTGATTTGACGACGAAAAAAAAATCTCTTGATTGTCCCATCGCTATCTTTATGAAAGGTTATCTGTAAAATGAAAGTCAACAATTTATCGATATCTATACAAATGTATATATCGTTATCCTTATTCGTTTTTTGTTTTAGTTTTTTTTTTTACAAAATTCCGATAGTTTGGACATTTTTTTCTATTTTCATGGCCCTTTTTCTGTTTTCAAGCAGTCTTCAAAAATAGTAATTATCATATGTTAAAAACGCGGATACGTACAACCTTAGTCACTGCGATTACAACCATGTATTTGAAAAAATTAAAAATCGATTGATAAGTTTTTGAGTATTCGCTCGGACAAGGTCGAAAAACTAGTTTCGAGAAATACGCGTTCAAAGTTTTCGTTCCGTGTTTCTCAATATAAAGGTATGTTTGTTCTAGAATATTGACACTTACATTGAAGTATCCAGTCGCAGGCGATGTGACGGTTCTTCATCTTCATGATAGTTCACAAAATAATACGAGCCTGTACTTTATCTATTGTAAATGATGCCATACCTGTAGGGACTGAGGGCACTAACCGGTCGCGCTACCTGTTCTCACTAAAGGGACTATAAAACCGTCAATTTTCGAACTTGTGAATAAAAATATTGCCAACATATTTTTCAATACATGCACTTTCAAAAATTATTTTAAAAAATCCTTCAAATTTTGCTTGGGGGATGTGGGAAAGCTACAGTGCAAGTTCTTGCACAGTGACTTTCCCCCTTAACTGACATTGCGTATAGAAAGCTGTGAGCTGTCTACGGTAAAATTGCACGCGAGGTTTAAATTAAAAACATGAACATGCAGAAACTTGGCTACTTCTGGCAATTTTAAAATCGTGACGTAACGCAAACCTTGACAACCTTAAAAGTACATAGTCTTAGGTGTAAAATCGTGAAAGTACTTTTTTGATTTCTTAATTTATTGCAAAGTTATGAATTTTTAACCAAACTCCTGTTCTGTTTCCCACATTTTCATACAAATTTCAATTTCCATTGAAAAATCTGTTTGACATTTCACTTGACTCACTTGTGGATAATGTTCTAGACACTCGGAGAAGTGAACATGATTTTTTCCCGATTTTTTCGAAGCCTGAAACTATTTGAGAAATTGGTATGCCCCTTAAAATCCCAGTGTTCACACCGAAGGTCTGAAAACCAAGTGTGCACACGGAGGGTTAAACAGCGTTGTGCATGGCCGATACTCGGAGCGATGACCGTTTCGCTGTGCCACAGCCAGCGCATCACCTAGTGAGCAGAAAGATAATAAAGGGTGTTTCAAAATGACCTGGCATTTTAAATTGCGCGCCATTTTTTTTGTGGCGTACATCGAGTACTAATCTTTGACAACTGGCATCAGAAAGTATTGAGTTATAGAGTCATGGAGAATTACACGATCGAGCAATGGATAGAAATTGTTATTTGCTGCATTGTTACTGCATACTTATTGACGACGAAATTTCATGGTCGTGTTATCTCGCGCTGCGGCGATGTGGATTGGCCACCAAGATCATGCGACTTGACGCCATTGGAGTTCTTTCTTTGAGGTTTTCTAAAAGGAAAAGTTTATGCCAATGATCCACAGATCATTCCGGAGCTCAAGGAAATAATTGGACGCACCATTAATGAAATTAGTCCGCAATTATACCAAAATATTATTGAACATTTCGTCAAAAGAGTGAACGTTTGCAACAAGGAGACCAATCTCCGTATTCTGGCGCGTCCGTAAAAGTGAGACAAAATTGGGTTCCGCGTAAGCAGCGCTGGGGAAGTTAGTCATTGTGTGCTATATATACATGTATGTTTTGCGCATGCGTTGTTATCAGCTGTCTGTGTTGTTATTAGCTGTCACATGAGCTAAACATTTCAATTTTCTTAAACTTAATTTATTTTATAAACAAATTTCGTGTAGCTGTAGTAGTGTCTTAACATGTTTTACATTTAAGACGTAGTGCAATTACCCACCTAATTACGAAAAAAAACACCTAAAAAATGCCATAGCAATTTATATCCGATGTAAATATAAATTCCATTCAAATTTGGTTAGGTGGCCGAGATTATAGTGTGTAAAGTATGTAAAAAATGTCAGCCACTGGGACATGCGAGTGTAAATTGCAACCTCACATACTACTGCGTCAAGTGTAGTGCTTCACACGAAAACGGAAAACGCACTTTAAATAACTCATCAGATAAACAGCTCCTCAGCTGTGCAAATTGCAACAACTTAGATCACCCAGTGAAGTATAATTGATGCGTATAGTACAAGTTCATATACAAACGCTCATAAAGTGACAGACATTAAACAATGACAACTCATCGAAATAATTGAAGCGATGAACCCGAAAGTCACATCGGAAATATCCTTTGCATAAGCTATGGCACTACTCACAGTGGCAATAGCAACACAGACTCGCTACGCAGTAGCGAGCATCATCCACAGCATTGGGAGACTCACCGCTACCATAAGCCATCATTTTACATTTATTGAAATTATATCAAGACTTAAAGATGCCGATAACAACAGTCCAAAGTCTACAATCTAAATACTACTGAGATGCGTTTGTTTGTTAAGTTCAATTTTACATACAATGTCAAAAAACTGTCTGGCGGCGCGCGAGGTGCTGTTTTAGTTTCTCTTGTAAAGTTTTATTATAACTGAAATGATTTTTTTAAATTGAAATTATTTGTTATGCCTTTTATCGGTGAATTAGTTTGATTATTGATTACATTTGTTATGAAAAGTATAATACCGCAAATAAAAATAGTAATAATTCCTCAAAGCTATTAACGTTAATTTGTTTATTGACGGTTGATGGTTTTTTTGTAACTATCCAAAAAGGCATTCTAAAAATATTTGCAAAGTCATAATACATTTTTCGTAATTAAACAAAAATGTAAGAACTTTGTAAAATTTGTCATACCAATTATTGCATTAAACTAAATAGACGAACTAGATCGCAAACAAACAATCTTAGATGTTTTTTTGGCAAGCGTCAACAATTAGCCGCCATGACAGTCAGTTTCACCACATGCACTCGCTGTTTTACAATATTTTTGATAAACTAAGCACACGGACGACGCCTACAGACCATATTTAACATCACGCTTTTGGGTCAAATTTACGGACGTTTCTTATACCGTCCATAAAATCACCATACGAAGATTGGACTCCTTCTCTATAGTCTCCTTGGTTTGCAAACAGGGTCGAGGCGGCCATTTATTGGATATTGTGTTCCACACATAACCTCTATATTTATACCTTACATTAAAATACTTAAGTAAAATGTCTGTGCTCCAGAGAATCAGAAGAATATGAGGCCGTCCATACCGGTACGGGTTTTTCACAGTTTCCCCGTACCTTCGGCAAAATTGGCAGAGTATAGCTTAAGACGGCTGTGGACGGAACAGAAGTTAGGTTAGATCAACGAAGGGCGATTAGGAACTGACAGGAAAGGGTTCCATTGGGAACGGTAATACGTTGAAAACCCGCAAGAATATACGTTGGAACTCAGGAAATAAAGATTACTTTCCAAATATTGTTCACGGTATTTACGCGCGTCAAATGTTTTTCTAACCTTCGCGTCTTTTAGCTGATTCATTTTAATATCTACAGTCGTTCGAAACTATTATTTTTCCTCTACATTCTTTTTCACTCATTCGTAATATTTGGAATTTTTCAGTTTCGCATCATGAATTCGCACTTTTCGAAACACATTTCACATTTCGAGGTTTCAAATAATGGGAAGTGGATTCAGCGATTTCTCTTTTATTTTTCTTAGACAGAATGGCTCGAACCAAAATACAATAATCAATGCCACATCGTAGAACTTAATAACTTAATTGTTAGCCATGTAAAACTCGACCCAATATGGGCCCCGAGGTAAACAACGATATTCTTTATATTTCATTTTGATTTCTTCTTTTCTCCTTTTTCGTTCAATTCGTATATTATTTATTTACATACACCTCAAACTTTTTCCTTCTACATTATTAGTAATTTTTTATATATGTATATGCGTATGTGTAGTTAAGATAAATTAGAGACGTTGATTTTTAAAGTACGTTATTATAATACTGCAGTTTAAATACGATCGGAATTTTTTTTCTTCATTTTCACAATATCGAGAAATATTCATATATATATATATATATATATATATATATATATATATATATATATATATGTTTTTAAACCTTTTATTTACCCGGAAATATTTCTATATCTGAAAATTTTGAGAAAGACGGATTCTTTTTTCACGGATCTTCTAATTTAGATAGTTGTAAATCGAAAAAAAACCAGTACTCGCACAGGGATGGTACAGTGATTATTTTTCGTTCACTCAGGAGGAGTAAAACACCGGCGAAAGAAAAAAGAACTTGTGCTTGCGGAACAAGTAGTATGTGAAAAATTAATACTTTGCAAGTTTTCTTTGAATTTTCAATATTTACCTAAGTACATTGTTTTATTTTTCTTTAAACAAAAACCGGTGAATACAGAATTCGATTAATGGATTTTTAAATCTATAACTAACGCGACATTTGACGATGCATTAGGGCCCATTTTTTTTCTTCAAATTTCCTATAATGAAATACAATTATACGATTTAGAGGCAATCGCGAACGTCGATGCGGAGAAAAAAGTATTGACGATTATTATTTTTCGTTTTATTTTTCATATTGTAAAGTTTCGATCTATTTTGTGTATGTGTTTGCGCCGATTATTCTGTTGAATATATACATAAATATATTTTCGACATGAAGTTGCAATCTATTATTTATATATATATATATATATATATATATATATATATATATATATATATATATATATATATATATATATAATAGATTGAAACTTTATGTTGAAAATGTATATATGTGGAATCTAAAATATCAAAAAAGCATAAGATAAAACGGAATGTGGATCAATGTGAAGAAAAAGCGAGTGGAAAGTCTGAGAGTGCCGGACATTGGTCACCAAGGAGAAGTTTGTTTGAAAAATTCGAAAGAAAAGTGACGAGAGAAAAAAGAAAGAGTCGCGATCGAAGGTGGACGTAAAAAAGCGATAGAAAAAGGAGAAGATTATTAAACGATATCGTTAACAAATTCATTTGCGATCAATTCACAATTATTATCTTTATCTGCTTCACAATGAATATCATTATAAAAAAAAAAAGATCAACGGGACTCTCATCCTACATATGTGTATATATGTGTGGGTATGTATGGATTTTTTTCACAACAATGCTTGAGGAACATCATGGAACGCGAGCTTTACTTTTCCTCTTGACATTTCTGAAATATATTTAATGACGTTGGTAAGATTTTCTTTAAATAGAACGGAGGTTCAATGAAATCGATGAATGGTTCGTTATGTTTCGAGCAATTTGCGTTAATCCTTAGACGAATGCCTCCGGCTTTTTCATTGTTGGTCGACATGCTGATCTTAATTTTCTTTTTTATTCATTACTTGACTGTGCCACGTGTCGTCCTCGTCGTTAAGTACTACCGACGCAATCAGCAGCATTCTGTTCAGTTTCATTGTTTCTTTTGTTTTCGTTCTTTTTTTTACGATAGAATACATGAATTTCTCTTGCCCTCGGAACGTTCGCGAATCTGTTGAAGATGCTGCAATTGAGCGGCCGACGGTACGTGAGCGCTACTACTTCGCGAATTGAGATGTTGAGGCGGTGGCAAAGACTGTCGACGTCTGCGTCTCAATGCCGGACTCAAATTGTACTTGACCTTTGCCTGTATTAGCAATTCTTTGAATACCTGGCTTACATTGACGTTTTTCTTGGCTGAGACCTCGACGAAACCGTTATCCCACTGGGTCACTACCAGTTCCCTCGTTCTTTCGGTATTCACCTGGAACTGCATAAAAAAAGAGAGGAAAGCTACAAAAAAAACACTGGTTGATTGGTGATTGGAAATAAAGGGTGGGGTTCAAAAGGTCGAATGACCAAATATAGAATGACAAAGATTTCGAAACGACAGAATTATGAACTCTCAAAATAACAAATGTTAAATTATTCCAAATGTTATCCTTTGACCGATGACGAAATCGAATTACTATTACACCAAAGGATTATTTATTCGAGAGATCATTTTTTCGAGAACATATATTGAGATAGTCTGCAGTTTGAGTCATACAAATACAGATTCGAGCAATCTACAACATTCATATCTCCGAAGTAGAAAAAAGTGAGTAACTAATATTCGTAATACCGTCTATAGCAAAAAGCGATATATCGAGACTAAAAACTTCGAATGTGTAGATCTTAGAAACGCAAAAGATCGATGGTCCGAAATGGCGAATACTTAAAGGGCGAACATGGCATGGCTGCCTGACCCGACTGACCACCAACGCCATCTGCCATCTTCTTTCTGTAGGGTAAGCAGTATTGCTCGATCCCAAGTTTCCGCTATCCGGACCGTTCGCCATTTTGAGCCATCGCTATTTAAACTGATCGACTTTTCGGTCCTTCGCTTTAATGAATTCGAAATTATAAACCGTAGTAATATTTACAATTCGACGATTTGATGTCTGAAATTGTTTGGTGTATATATACAGGCGAATCGATATTATATCTCTCATTATTTTGTTAAATCTGATATTTGTTTTCAGTATAAATCAACTTCGAGATTTTTGTATTCACAATTTCGATTAACCATTTTACAGTCTATCATAAGATTGATCTATCTATATTGGAACGTTCCCCATTACTGAATTCGAAATTTCGGTCCTTCTGAATATTGATTGTTCGAATTTCCGATCCCCACCCGAAATGAATTTGACTGGATTGAAAATTGACAATTCTTTAAGGTACATTAGAGATTGGTCATGTCGGGAAGTGATGAGTATCAATTTTCTACGAATTTATATTTATTTTTGAAGCTCGTCCAGTGGCGATTATTCCACTATTTTAGGATTTTGAGGACTCGACAATATGACCGGAATATATGATAAAAACGTTGCGAATTTTGCGGATCACTCCAATGAAGCGTGAATCAATGCTGAAAGATGCTCATTTTTTACCCAAACCAATTGAACTTCGAAATTTCCACAAGTTTCGTTACATCGTTTTCGAGTAAAAAAGTATCTTAAGACATGGGGAATTCACTACGATCCGTTGTAAAAAGAGATTCCGTCTCGTGAAAAGTCCCGACAATGAAAAAAATTAAACTTCAAGAGACTGCGAACCTCGCCACCAAGTTCCTCGTCGTTTTCGAGCACGAGATCGACCTTGTTTCCAACAACGACGATCGGGACGGCACCTTTGGTGTTGAGAATCTGCGTGCGCAGTGTCTCGACTTCCTCGAAAGTTGTGGTGTCGTTGACATCGTAGACGAGTACAAAAGCGTCCGCGGATCTTGTCGAGAGTTCTCTCATGGCCGGAAAGTCGTAGGAACCAGAGGTGTCGAGTATATCGAGGGTCAGCTGTATACCGGACACGTTGAACTCTCCGTGATGCATCTCCTCCACGGTCCTCTTGTACTTTGGCGAGAAGGTGTTGTACAAAAACTGATTGATTATTGCCGACTTTCCAACCTTCGCCGCACCCATCACGACTATTTTGTGGCGGGCCGGACCGTCAGTCGGTTTCCCACCGGTTTCCGACTCGGAGAGTCTCTCGTTTCTGGACAGAGACAAACAATATCATTTATATACATATGTACAAGCTATTTTTGAGCTTTAAGCGTTTAACAATGAAATTTCGTGGGACGGTTTGAAATTGCCGCGCTCGTGACTAGCGGCCGCTTGCGGACTAGTGCGTTTCGGCAGAGCGCATGCCTGGTAGATCCGCGACGACGCGGTTGCGCAGGCGCGCTGGGCCACCGGCAGACGGCGCGAAAATTTGAACATCAAAGAATTAGAACCTAACCAAGTCGTCGAAATTGCCTGCGGTGTTTCTTAAATTCTTCTTGCCCAGATAGATTGATGAATCATTGACCCTTGGCTCCCATAGACCTCAATTTATCACCGAAAAAATTGATACAGCAATTATAAAAACATCTTAACATCGGTTTAGGCAAATCTTTCAAATTGGATATGGTATTCCAAAAAATGCTACTTGTTTAGATAAATCGGCCAATAATTGAGTCCTCGTAGCATCCCGAATAACGAACACTCATTCGCCTCGATCTATTTATAAAAGCAATTGATATAACCTTCATTAAAAAATCATTACTTCTTCGCTACATACTGGAAATAGTTTACAATTCCAAGATGTTTGAATCGATCGAGGCGCAAGTATGTGAGCACGGGAATTAGAGACAAGGGTGAAATATGAGGAGCGTACAGTGAAGCACACCAGAGAGAAACGAATCACCGTTACGACGCGTCGTGGAATTTGCCTCAATTAATTCATTAAGGCGGCAGAAGCGACCCGGAAAGCTCATGGATGAACAAATTTCTGGCAAGCTCTGTGCCCGCAACAGCAGGAGTGGAAAGGTGGTCTTAAGAAGGAGGGAGTCTCCGCTGTTGAGAGAGACTTTGTGGGATTCGAGAGAGCTGCGTCTTTGGATTACGAGCACCCGGCGTTCGTAAATTAAGTACATTTTCCACCCCCGCCGCCCACGTTCAGCTTCGTTCCATTTTCTTGTTCTCAAATATTTTATACGCCCTCGGCTGGTTTTAGCTCACCCCGAAGTTCTGCATGCGCGGCACGACTCCGGCAATTTGTTAAGTTCAAAGGGAAAAGAAACTTTGTTTCGTCGAAAAGACTAATTTCCGGCGGTTGGTCAACATTTTGCCGTATTTCACAATTTCGGTTTATCGCAGGGACTCGCCGTCGGCGTCAAGCAACGTTGGGCCAATACTGGGAGGGGTAACCGCACAACCGAACACCCCATTTACCAAGCGGAACACAGTTTTACTGACGTCACAGATGGTGAACACAACTGATACAAAGAACGTCACTGCGGTGTCTGCCTTCGATCATGTTGAAACTCTTGTGTATAGTAGAGTATCAAAAACTATTAGATACATTTTTATTTCGGCGGAAGAATAGTTTTAAGGGGTGACCCCACCGCTTAGAGTGAAGTATGTCCGATTTTAGTGGAACGAAAACGAAAATTCCGAAGCAAAACAATCAGAAATATACGTCGAGTTCATTGAAACAAACCAAAAACTAAGGGATGAACCTTAGTTGAGAGCAAGCTTAAGGGGGTTCACCACATTCTGTACATTTTCGACCATTTTTTATTGAAAATTGAGGGTTTTGGAGGAAATTAATGGTAAATTCGTATTCAGGGCATAAAAATACATCGATAGGAACTTTTCAAGAAAAAACATGTAATCCAATATGTATACCCATGTCAGCTAAAAAAAGTTTCATCGCTCAGTCGTCGCTCACTTATTTTCAATTTCGATTTGAAAGTTTCCTCTCCGCGCATTCTCTTCGTAATCATTGGCTTGAAAAACAGCCGCTTGAATTGCCGAGATGCAATTATTTTTCGATTTCGGGCAGAATTTCAAAATCGGAACATCGATGTTTTGCAAATTTTTCCGGGAAAACTAATTGAGATATCGGGATAAACCAATCGGTATTCCCTAAGTCCTAACCCCCCCCCCCCCCCCCCCCAATAATAGGGCTGTTTGAAATTTCGGGACTTTGGCAATTTTAAAAAAGTGGTCAAACGGATCCAATTTTTTTTTTACGTTTACACCATTTCTATTGTCTATCCGATGGGCAATTTTGTTCCAATGACGAATAACAGAGAACTTTTTTCGAAAGCTCAAAATTCCGCTGGACGAAAGCGGAAAACGTGTTTCCATATACAAAATACGATCTTCGCATCTCAGCAAAAAATAGGCTTCCCCACTCAATCGTTGCTCATTTCTTTTCCGTTTCGATTTTAAATTTTGTTCTGCGCGCATTCTCTTCACACTCATTTGCTCTAAAAACTGCCGCAAGCTTCGACGTACTACGATTTTTTTCGATTTTTCGCAGCACTTCAAAGTAGGACCATCGATTTTCGTGATTTTTCCATACTCTAAACGTAAAGTTGAAATTTGTGAAAATATTTATAATAAACAGATAGATTTTAAAACCAGAAGAACACAGTTGTGATAAAGAACTTCCAGTAATGAGTGGTTCACCCCCTTAAGCTTGCCATCCCGCAATAATGAAAGAATACTCAACTTCAATTTTATCCGCCCTTCAAAGTGTTACCCGTTTCATTCAATTTAATGCACCCTTTTTAATGCGGGGTGATAGAAACAAAATTGAGCGATTCTTCAGCGGAATATGAAGTTGAAGGACTATTATATGGTGCTGGAACAGCTGACTAGTCAGTAAGTCACAAAATCATAGGTGCATCCCGTGCCGAAACTTTAAACGCGATTATCTCGAAATTTTTTTCGCACACGTTTTTATGATAGGGAAGACGTAAGAGAGTTGACACGGGGGTAAGTTGAAACAGTGTCAATGTGTCTGTAGGTGTGATGGCTAGCGAGCTAGCAACAATGCCATTCTTTCATTGCTACGACGCGCGCCACTTGTCAGTTCGCTCCGGTGCTCTTGCGAGTTCGGTTGCGACACATTGACACCCGCGCCAAATAAATTGGCAAAAGTAAGTACTTGTCGTATTTTTCATTAAGCTTTAGTTACCTTGTTTATATATTTGATGGTATGTGTTATGCATTGTTTGGAAGCTTACTAACTTAGCATTCGATTTGTCATATTCAATTTGTTGTGTTTCAATACTCTTTATCAATAGTGAGTTCCGAATCAAGTGGCATCACATTTTTTACACCTACGAGGGTTGAAACAAGGTGTTTCAACTTACCTCGGTTGCAGTAATGCTTTCATACGTTTATATTGTGTGGTGGGTTTGCAAGGCTAGCATTTGTTTTATTTCAGATGCCGACTAAATATATTAGGAAAACGGATAGAAGCATGGCGATCCGAGAAATATATGAGTTCGCCGCTGAAAAGGTTACTCTACGGGACGAAAGATCAAGCATAAAGAGAACGTAAAAAGTGAAGAGGAGGAAGAGTATTTTTGCGTGTGTTGTATGGAATCGTATTCAAACAGCAGGCCCAATAAAAAGTGGGTGCAATGCCTGGAGTGCAAAGCATGGTCGCACGAAGCCTGCACTGGTGGAGAACTTTCATATGTATGTCACTATTGTTTGTCAGAATAGAGAGTGATTTGCTTTCTTGCAAAAAAGTTTCTTCTTCAATTTATTTTTTATTTTGCTATATTTTACTATTTATTTCCATGAGTTTCGTGAGTTTATATTCGTTTCAGTTAGAACTTATAAAAATTTGTCAGACTGAATAACAAAGTGACCCTTAGATTAACGTAGAGGTCAAGTTTTTTTAAATTTTTAATAAAGTTTTTTGATAACAATGTGTTTTGACATAATTTATACCCATATTTTGTACCAATTCTCAGGCGTCTCAACTCACCTCGATAGCTGTTTCAACTTACCTCAATATGAGGAGAGTTGAAACAAAACGACTTATTGTACTTAAATGGTTACCAGCACCGACAGAGATGGGCGCGCGGTCGGTTTGCGGTCTCGGCGGTCACTGAAGTTAAGCACCATTGGAGGCTGCCAATACTTGGAGCGGTGACCGCTTGCCCGTGCACTGGTTTGCGCGTCAACCTCTGAGTGGGAGGCCGATACGTGCATTAGGAAGAGGGTGACTGCGGTCAATACTCTGGGGGAAACTCTGGAAGGATTGTGAATGTCGGAAGGAATAAAGGAGGGAATGTAAAAGGGGAAGGACCCCGTACCTCTGAGGAATACATATATATATATATATATATATATACTTAAATGGTTACCCGTTACATAATGATTCCTGGAGTCATTTCTAGTCAAAATTCGATTAGTCGATTAAAAAAGCTACAAAACAACTTCACTTTTACCCGAATCTCTTGTTTCGATTGCGAGATATGGGGTGAAATCTGAAAATTATTTCAACCCTCCTAGGTCTTCCCTACTTATGTCCAAGTGATAAATCAAAGACCGACTAAAGATTATCAAAATAAACATGTTTTTGGCTGGGTCAAAGTTTGAATTTTGTTCCCAAAAAAATAACTTTTTTGTTTTAAGGCCTCCATTTTAGCCAATTATCATTATTTTTCCAATATTATTGATTTATCAAGTGACCACATGAATATACTAATCAATTTTTTAGCGCAGACTGTTTTAGATAATTGTACGAGATTCTGGAGTGTGTACCACATTCCCCCTCCCTTCCGGACAGCTTAACAGCGACTGGTTATATCACCGCCTTTTTTCACTTTTTTTAAGCAACCAAAATCGTTCTGAAAACTGGAATTATGCAATAAAAAGTACCCTGAAAAGATATATACATTCCTTGCCTTCCTAAAAAATCATGAAAATCAACTAAGATTTGGCGATCTATAGGGAGTGCCACCCTCAATTCTTTTTTCCCCAATGTTCCTATGGATTTCTGATCATTTTGCAATAGAAGAACTTTTGTTTTCGTTTAACTGAAATCGGTGGTCTCCTTGCGTGTGAAACTGCAAAATCAGCCCTTGACATGCTTCACTCTAAGGGCTGGTTTCACCCCCTAAAACCGTTCTTCCACCGATAAAAAATACGCATCTAATAGGTTCTAATGCTCTACCATATAGGGAAACTCGGTGCAAGACGAATACGAATAAAGATGAATCATAAGCTTAGCTACAAGTGTGTTCGAGCATAGTGCTTCCGTTCAAGTTTGGAGGGGCAGCGGAGAAGTGAATGAGTATGAAAGTATCAACTGTGGCAGAAGCACGTATCTCGAGTGAGAAAACAACATCGATTTTTTGAGAAAACGAGCCAATTTTTGGTCAAGTTTACCATCGTTTCAGTTCATTTGAATTGCTGATATTGATTAGAGATAGCTAGGTAAACACAATGAAAGTACTGTTTATTAATATAACAAGAACAGTTGGTCAGAAATTTTCAAGGTTTTTGTGTGGTTTTTTGTTGATTCGTTGACCATCTAATGGGGCAAAATGAATACAAACTATCGCAAAGCCGCAATATTTTACAACGTACCACTATTTACGTTAGAAAGGGTGAAATGAAACTAGTAAAGCCTTTGATTCCTTTTCAACCGGTGTTTCCAACAGGGGAAGGAAAAGAACTTACGAATGATTAAAATGATATGGAAGCAAGATTATTCGGACTAAATACTACAGAACTCAGACGATTAGCTCATCAAATTGTTGGTATTGAGAATAAAAATACTTTTATATGCGAAAGATGCCAATGATTAGTGTCCTATCATTCTCCCAGCGCTGTTTCATCTTGCCCCGCATACGGCGTAAGATGAGAAAAATTAAAGTTGAATTAAAAACATATATTGTATGGTAACAATCAGAAAGACTGATGTGTTGCTTCCAAAATTAAAAGATTAAATAGTGTTGATTAGTTAAAATAATAATTAAAGTTGACTAACTCATATGTGTATCGTTTTATTTGAACATGATCTTAGCGTTATCATCTTGCCCCTATTTCCCTTACATGAACTTCGCTGAAATCGAAGGCGGGCACCAAAGTGATGTTCCCTGTTAGAGACTTCGGAAAATCGTCATCAGTACTTCGCGCATATTCACGGCCCGATATTCCCTGTACGTATTCCTTAGGCCCATTTTACGTTTCTTTAAACTGGCAAGTATGTGCGAAGCTTCGAAATATTCGGGCAGATGAAGTACAAAAATGATACGTGATCGAAGGTCCTGGACCCCTCGCCGGGCCACTCTTTGTTTCGCATCACCGTGCGACTCGAATATTATCGGGGCTCGAGGAAGAATCCGCTCCCACATATTACTACGTGCCTGACAAAGAAACAGCTCGTGCGAAAGAGGGACCGCTAGATTAAAGCCCCCGCGATATCTGGGTTGAGAAAAGCCGAGGCCTATAAGCAAAAGAGGTTGAGGGTTGAGGCCATGCGGAGGGTAAATTAGAGGGAGGAGCTAGACGTGAGTTCAGAATTGAAGAGCGATGAGCCAAGCCAAAGGCCAACGGTTTCAAGGATGTACTTATAGTGCCGGATAAATAACGAACGATTAAACGTGTCACAGTCAAAATAAAATGCAAGAGGCCAGGCGTCTTTGAAGCATATTCAATTCGGGCAAGTACGGTTTCGATTACGGCGGAAATACAGTTACAACGATAAAAAAATCCATTTAATTTTTTTTTCTTCAAACAATAGAACTATATATGGAGAATATTTTCCTAAAGTTTCAAAGCGAAATTCGAAAAACTTCAAACGTTACAGCCCGTCAACGCTGTGCCTCACCGCTCGGATTCAGCGCAGGCGTGAACTTCAAACGCGTTTTTCTCAAAAATGCATTATCAAAATTGGCGTGCAGGATTACTAAAAAAATTATTAAGCCGATTGAGTTGAAACTTGGTAGAAATATTGATAATATTGGTACATTCTACTTGACGAGAATTGTTTTTAAAAAGTTGGAACAAAAGCTACTTTTTTCATCCACATTTTACAGAAATGTTGATTTTTTTTGTAAATACGTGCCATTTTTTTAAATTTGCATTTTCTCCATTTAAATTACCGTCACATAGAAACTATACGTGTTCTAACTGAAAAAATGTTTGAACTTTTTTGCAAATCAAAGTCTACGGGAAGCTTGACTGCACGCCGATTCGCAACTCCCGCGGCGACCTTGCGTAACACTCTGCCACAGCTCCTTCATTCTGATGATGAATTAACTTAAAAAAATGGTTTCGTACACTTAAATATACTATTGAAGTATACCTTAAGTATGATAATTGTAGAATAATTATTTCCTAGTTTAAAGAATTCCTCAATATTGCTCATTTTTTCCCTGTCTAAATGTATATCCCGCCTTAATCGAAGTGATATATTAGCTGTGCAAATAAGTTCTCGGCCTTTTTTCACGATAATAATGATTTATTTATCTAAAATCAAAGTACATTTAAATCGGGAAAGCAATCTCCGTTTGCTTCCACACATTTTCTCCACCTGTCAGGCAGGTTGCAAATTCGTTGGCGGTAAAAAGGTGATGGTTTTGAGTCGATAAAGTGGACAATGGAACTTTTTACTTCATCGAACGTTTTGAAGTGGCCATCAGCCAAATAATGTTGCCAAAACTTCCCAGCTCTACGAATCTAAAGCGTCTCTGGTATTTTTTGCTGTGTGTGGTCTGGCATTGTCATGCAGCAATATGACCCGCCTGAGTAAGGCCGTTTTGAATCTCGTCGAGCTTTTTCAAACGACTGGAAATGCCTTGTTCGGTCACTCCTAATGTAGTAGCAAGCTCTGATTGCGTGTGGCAACGATCTTCATAGAGCAACTGCTCCAAATCCTCGTCTTTAAATTTTTGGTCCTTCTTCTCTTTCGCCATCCTCGGGATCGAAATTTCCACTCCGGAACCTTTGAAACCAATTCTTCACGATACTGATGCGTACGGCATCTTCCCCATATGCCTGACATTTCATCTCCTCAGCCTCGGAAGAATTTTTTATTCTATGGGCGTATGGGTGGTTATGTTAATCTTTTGGTCCAGTAAAATAGTATACTAGTTTGGTATTGTATGACACCAGACCTGGAAGGAAATTTGTTTTGTTCTAATATTCAATACAGCTGCTTTTATTCTCAGACCGGGAACTTATTTGTACACCTAATACGTCGCTTGTATGCCAATAATACGAGCCATTAAACACTGAGCCTCATAACTTTCATAAGCAAGATTAATTTTTTGACCATCTGCCCATTTTAATTTGCCGTCTGCCCTTTGAAAAAAGCTGTACCATCAAACGATCACCAATAATTGTATAAAATTAGGACCCGCAAAGCTTTTTACTCCAGATAAAATATGAAATTTTCCTACCGAGCGTGAAATGTAATTTCGAAGTTGAAACAACTTTTTTTTCGCCGTCACCCATTAATTTACAGCCAGAGGTAAAAAAGTTCGCCCGAACTTTTGGCAATAAACGTCGCGTTTTGGAAATTTATTTCAGTTCGAGAAGACATTTTCGTTGTTGGGAGAGCACGAAAAAAACCTGCCGACACCCTAATAAATCGTTCTGATAAATTTGGCCACTGTATACTCACACACGCGCATATATATAAATGTGGCTCCGCGTTATATATAAAATCGCGTATAAAGGCTACAATAATCGTATCACGGATCCCCTTAATCTTTTGCGTCTCTGATATCTTCTTCGGACTTTTTCTGCCGCGTGTCAAACTCTATGGGCGGATTTAATTCAGGACGTGGATGTAATTTGCGATGATGCTAGTTGAAAGGATGAGACTGATGACGCAGGGGTGCGAAAGAAGGGAGGTGAAAAACCGTGGGGAGGAATAGAAGGATGTTCCAGCGTCACGCGATGCTGGCGTATCGCGTTTGAGGAGTTTAGGAAAGTTGCGGTGTACTTATCCTCAAGATGGAAGCCTCATTCATCGTGGATTTCCATCATTCTCGGAAAGCCCTATATTACGCACTTGCGGGGTTTCCTGTCCAGTGAGGTGCCCTTGCATAGGGCGGAAAAGAAAGAGTACAACGGTTTTCCGCAGTTTCCCTGTGTCCCAGGGCAGTAGGAAAGAGCTTGGCCAACACTCTGAGGGTGCCTCCGAAAATCTTGAAATAGTGGACGAGGGTGGAGTGAAAAATAAAAGGGTTAAGGCCGTTAAAGCTCGCAAGGGTGTTCGAAGAAACGTTGGAGATGAAAAAAAGTAGCCTGGTATGCTGATGCACCAGAAATCCGTAGGAAATGTTTTTAATATTTCGATATAGTTCGACTGCGTGCCTTTTAGAGGAAGGAAGAAAACAAACAGTCGAAGCATCGCTCTCGGATCCTTTTGGGTAATTAACATCACCAGGCGATGAGTGATCAGCCCATTCTTCATCCAGCGTACTCGTAACAGATGCGTCTCATTCGACTCACCTAACGTTTTTAGCGGGAGTCTCCTCCTGACCCTCCTTGAGGGACGACGGTTGCAGGCTGAAACGCCTGCGAAATTGATGACGACTCTTCATCATCGATGATCAAGCCGGTTCTGCAAAAAAACAAAGAGGTACGCAATTTTTCATAAAACGTTACTCCAACGAGAGACCCCTGCTTTTATGGCCTGGTACTTGTAGCATAAAAAATTAATCCTGCATTACAGAAACACTGGAAATTTAAGCTTGTCAATTTTAGGCGATGATTTGGGGTAAAATTCCTTGGAAGAGGGTCAATAAAATAAATACTTGCTGATGAAGAATTCGAAAGGATTTTTTATTTTGTCAAACAATTTGTATGTTTTTAAAATAATTTTTGTTTTTCCAAATGATTCATATATTTCCGAACAATTTGTACATTTTAAAATTATTTTGGTATTTCGAAATAATTTTTATGTGTCGAAATAATTTGTATATTCCATAATAGTTGAGATTTTTAAATGGTTTTTATATTTGCAAAAGGATTTGTATATTTCGATAAAAATTTGTATACTTCAAAATAATGTATATATTTCGCAATATATTGTAGATTTTAAAATAATTTGTATATTTCGAAATAAATCAAACAATTGTATAAATTGTATTTCAAAATTAATAAATTCCTGAGGTCTATCGCTTTACGAATGAGGATTATAAAATCCGGTGGGCAATTTAACCAATATTGACCAACTTTTGGTTCAATCCGAAAAAGGAAGAAACAAAAAACGTTGATACCTTTTCCCCGCAATATCTTTCCATTCACAGCTATATCACCCGTTCGTGTTCTTAGCCATCAAGAAACTTCGTGAGTTTCGCCGGTGAATGGAAAACTCATCTGCGGCGGATTAGAACGATGCTCCGTGCATCTATATATATGAATGTGGTTGTATGTGGGTGCGTGTGGACTGGAATAAGGGTCGCCCGGAGTATAATGATCGTCGCGGTTCGTTTGGATGTTACATCCATATATACATCGCATAGACGACGTACGATATAATTATTGAGAAAGTAATTACGTATAGAGAGCGTACGATCGATGGTTACATCGACGGAAAAAGTCGGATTATAACAGGATAGCCGAGGTATTAAATATGACAAGCCAATATGAGGGGATAAACCAAACAATGGAGAGAACGTTAAATATTTAACTTCTGCGTTGTCGCGATATATTCGTAGATTATTCGATTAAGGGAGACTACCAGTCTACGGCCCGAAAAAAGGTAAATTTCGACAATTTTTTACGGTTACCCAGTTGATCGAATGAAAATTTCGTTTCCTGGACTTTATTCTACATATGCTCGAGTTTATGTACAATTTTTTTTCACAAGATTCTGTAACAAAATGTCCGGGCTGAAGGTAGATGAAGCGAGTCACCTTTATCTGACAATGTTCTACGGCCAGCAAAGGTTCTTCAATTTTTGTGCCGGGAACGAAAATCCAAAATAATTCCAGTTCTAGATAAGATTTGCCATCGCACTACGTAGGGAAATCGAAAAATATCGATTTTTAATTAAATGGTGCATAATTGAAACGAAAAATTATTTCACGTCAAAAAATGGCCACAAACGTTTTTTTTTCCAAAAAAGTTTCCAACATGTGAAAATTCATTGCGTACTTCGATGTAAAAAGGTGTAATAAGGTTCCAAAAAAATGGTCAAGTCGGTCGGTGAAGAATTGGCGATGTAATGTTGCCGGCCACAGGACACTATCAGACAAACGTGACGCGCTTCATCCAGCTTCAGCACCGCCACATTGCTATAAATCTGATGAAGAATTTTGTAAAGATGCTTGAAGATATGGATAATAAAGTCAACTAAACGGATTATTTTATCTATCAACTGGGTACCCATAAAAAATTGTCAAAATTCACCTTTTTCGGGCTCTGGACTGATAGTCTCCCCTCAAGGGACCCACAGGAAAGGTCGCGAGGTCAAACTCTCCAATTTCGATGAAATTTGGCATGTTTGTAGAATCGGTAAAAATAGGCGACACGTATTTTTTCATGTCAGCGGAACCCGATTTTTAAGGGGTGAACCGCACCCTCAAAAATAGGAGTATTTTTCCTTTTTCGTCGATAACGTTTTAACGGTACGAGATATGAAAAAACATTCAAATTGCAGCAACCTTTATTTCTCCGTGTACTATATATTGAAGATGAGAAGGATAACGTTATCGACGAACAAAGAAAAACACCCCTATTTTCGAGGGTGCGTTTCACCCATTCAAAATCGGGTTCGGCAGATATAAGAAAAATACGTGTCGCCTATTTTTACCCATTCTACAAAAATGCCAAATTTGAGGAGGCTGTTCAGGGTTTTTGCGAGGCAGGCGGCAAGAGGAGTACGCATATGCTTAAACACGGCCGCCTGTAACGGCTTCCAACCCCGAGTAATCAAATTTTCGTTTACGTAAAATAAATAAATTTCAGTTTTTTCGTTTACGTAAATAATATAAATTTACGTATATAATACGTATAATTACGTATATAATATAATAAATATATAATTACGTAAATAATATAAATTTCAGCTAATAAATATGTGCAATGCATATAATTGACTGTTTAGAAATATTATTAACCTATTTTGTTTATTTACATCGCGAATAAGTTATTAACCAGGTTGAAATGTGGCATACGCGCAACTTAGTTCTCAGTAACTGGTATCACTGAACTCAGATTCGAAAGCCACATCGTAAGCGCGGAGTTGCCAAACATTCTTTGCAAATTCCGTTTTTTTCTTGTTCGGCGAAAATGAAAATATGGAAGGGAAAAATGCAAACCAAAACACAGTACAATCAACGGTTGGAGCAAGTACGAGGGTGGGGTGAAAAGTTTCCGGCCTGACCAAGAGATGGTGCTACTAGGTCTAGTTTTGGATCGGCGTCCTACAGTACCATTCCTACCGAGCTTGTATGTACGTTTGAGAGCACATTGCGCGAGACGCTTCCGTTGTTTTCGTAAAAATGGAAAAATTGGAAAAACGTGCTGTCATCAAATACTTCCATTTGAAAGGTTTTACACCAAAACAAATAAAAGAAGAGATGGATTCAGCACTAGGAGACTCCTCCCCATCACATTCAACTATTAAGCAGTGGGTTTCTGAATTTAAAATGAGTCGTGTGAGCACCTCTGACGAGCCTCGCTCAGGACGGCCCGTTGAAGTCACAACTTCAGAGATGATTGAAAAAATCCATAAAATAGTGTTGGAAGACCGCAGGTTGAAAGTGCATGAGATAGCTGAGACCTGTAGGATGTCAGCTGAACGTTTGCGAAATATTTTGCACAACCATTTGAACATGGAAAAGCTGTGTGCAAGGTGGGTGCCGCGTTTGCTAACGCTCGACCAAAGACTGCTTCGAAAAACCATTTCTACCGACAATTTGGCGCTGTATAGGCGTAATCCAAACGAATTTTTGCGTCGATTCATAACTGTTGATGAGACATGGGTCCACCACTACACTCCTGAAAATAAAGAACAGTCAAAACAGTGGGTTGGAAAAGGGGAACCAACCCCAAAGAAGGCAAAAACAATTTTATCGGCAAACAAGGTTATGGCTATTGTTTTTTGGGATGCGAGAGGAATTATATGCATTGATTACCTTGAAAAGGGTAAGACCATCACTGGTCAATACTACGCAGAGTTATTGCAACGTTTGAAGCACGAGGTGCAAATTAAACGACCTCATTTGGCGAAGAAAAAAGTTTTGTTTCATCACGATAACGCACCAGCGCATTCGTCGATTGTTGCCATGTCCAAGATCCACGAATTGAAGTTTGAATTGATGCCGCATCCTCCCTACTCTCCAGACTTAACCCCCAGCGACTATTACCTGTTTCCTAACCTCAAAAATGGCTTGGCGGAAAAAGATTTAAGAGCAACGAAGAAGTCATCGAAGCTGTAAATCAGTATTTTGAGGAGCTTGACGAATCTACGTTTAAAACTGGTATAACTAAATTAGAACACCGTTATGAGAAATGTATCGTGTTGATGGAGATTATGTTGAAAAATAAAGCAAAAAAAAATGTTTAAACATCTTTTTTCTTGGTCAGGCCGGAAACTTTTCACCCCACCCTCGTACAACCTCGAAAGCGGCGGAAAAAAGTAGTTTAGACGGAAAAAGAATGCGCAGTTGAGGGGCGACGCGTAATTGATTTGTAGGTTATGTCGAAACACGTGCACTGCAGCTTCTGTAAAGAATGATTCAAAATATTTAAATACTCTTTATGAAACTGCGGTAAGAATTTTATAGCAAAGAAGCAATAGTTGGTGCGTTTCAAATTTTGGCGCCTATTCAAAATGGCCGACTTGACAGCAGCGTTGCCACGTGCCGTAGGGCGCTTTATCGTTTTACGCGAATCAGCTGAAATTTCCTGTTTTATTTCACAAATATCTCGATAACGAGGCAGCAAAAACGCTGTACTCTTCGTTGAAATTATTCATAAAAATCTCAAGAATTTTTTCCGCCTATTTCCATTCACTTCTTACTATTTTTATTACGTTGCTACAGTCGTATTAAAGATCTCCTGAAGCTTTTGCCATGTCGCCCGTGTCTAAGAGCCGAACTTCAATAATTAATTGCTCAACAATCACGCAGACGAAGTACTTGAAATTTTACACGGAGTCGTAACACCTGTTCGCAAATATCATCAATAAATTACAGCAAATTCTTACTATTTCTTACTTACAGAGTAATCAAGTAACGACGAAAATTGAATGTGCCATAATAGAATTTAGATCCTGTGGAATGTGTTGTTTATTAAAATGGAATGTTTCTGTCCTCGTCGTACGATGTTGTTACATTTTCTCCATCCTCGCGAACAACATTTTCCGCACATTCGTAAATTCGAAGCCCGATAAAGAATAAAGTTATATCGACAGATCGCGTTTACTATGTAACGGGGCACTCTACGTGATGAAAGTCGCCCATTATTTTTCTTCACCCCGATACCAGAGATATCGATCAGCTTTGCGAAAAGCACCATATTTTATTCCGCGGTTTGAAATTTGTGCTGCATCTCTTACAGTCCCTTTCATTCGATAAATGTATTTCTTCTGGATGAAAGAAGCACCAGGGGCGCTAAATCCATTTGCAGTTAGATGAAACGGGACGGAGAATTCGAATTACATGAGGATAGTGAGTACGAGATCAGGTGGAAATTGATACGTTCATCAAAAGCTGCATATGGAAACGAGACTGAAAGGATTCTGAGAATCCATTCACTCGTTTCATACCCAACGCTATCGGCATTCTCAAATCACGTATATCGGTATTTCGACGCTTCGCTCTCAAGCTGCATTTTTGCAAGGTCCGCTTTATTTCGTTTTTTTTTCTCCACAGCGGCGCGTATTGAAACGATCTGTCACCAAATCTGCGCGCCTAGAGGTATACATGTGTGTAGAGAATTTTTCAGAGAGCAGCCTCGTATATCCTCTTCTATTTCCGCTCAACAAAGTGCGAAGATTTGATTTGGATTGCAGATTTATCGAATCGAGAGCAAAGATCGATTTTTTTAATTCAACGAACAAACAGTGCACGAATCATTGCCACGGCAGTAAGAGACGCGCTACGTCGCTGAGCGGTTGCAACGACCTATCACACTGCAAAAACTAGGCGGGGTGGACGTGTGTTCAAAGGATGTAGATGTAACACAACATCAAGGCTAGGGTTGCCACGTTGATTCTACACACTTGTGCATTTGGTAACACGTGATGTGTTACAAGTACACACGTAATGGGGTAAAATTACACACGTGAGGGCGCAATTTTTACGCATTAAATTATTACACACCTTCGTAACTGTCCCCATCAATAACACGCTGATTCGAACACACATAAAGCGTGTAGAATCAACATACAAGACGCATTTTTACACACATTGGACGAAACAAAATTTAGAAGCTATGAACATTCCGTCGACCATAGACCTACACTATGGGCCTGGTATCGATGATTCCATGTAAGTTAACAAGTTTCATGATTTATTCATTCCCAAATTTTCAAACGTGTTTTTCTCAAAACCACGTTTTCCAAATCGGTACCCAAAATTTCTCGAAAACCAATGAATCGATTGCCTTGAGGTTTTTTGTGGTTATTCTATACACCATTATCTAGTTCTTGTCATAGGATTTTTTTTTCGTTCCTTAGTTTTTGTTTTATAGGCAAAATAATAACTGATTTTTGGCCCAAAAATCACTATTTATGTTCAAACGTCCGCCAAATCGGCTACGACGAGTACTAGATTATATTATCTAATTTAATAATCTTTTTGGTTTTTTTTCAGATGATTTTTGAAGAAACGCCAGTGGGTACTGTATACGCAGATTTTTTTACGACGCTCCAAGGGTCATACAGTATCCTTGTATATTTTGGATATTTTTAAATAAAGAAAATTAAACATATTTTTGAGGGTATATACTTTCAGATAATTAAAAACCCAATCCGAAATTTCAAATAGTTTTCCTTGAAAAAATTCACAAAAATGACCTTTTTCCGGCTCCTAGGTGTATATCTCCCCTTAATTGCGAATTATTGATCATATGTTTCAAAAATCACGTTGGTTACGCCATCACGTGAAACTCATTAGTTGATTTGATACCGATTGAATAAAAGGTTAATTGAAGACTACATTTGGTCTCAACTTTTTGTTTCATTTGTAGATCATTTTTGAGTTCGTCACGTGGAATAACCTGAAATTGCAATCTATTTTCCAAAGCCTCGATAGCTGCATTGAATCTTTAGCGACGTATTTTTCTGTCGAGGCCATCATCGACAAGGAAAAAGCGGACGTCATCGTGCAGCTCTATGAGAACGTTGCCTATGCGAAGACAAGAAAAGCAGTGACACCGCTCATGATAGTAATGGAATTCGTTGCCATTTTAACATGTTTTTATATAGAATACGATCATTCGCAAAGTATATTATCAATTTTCAAAATCGGAAGACATATTTATCAAAACTGTGTATGAGGTATTCCAAGTGTTTTCGAACGGCCTAAAAGCCTGACCTTCTTCAATCTTTTTCAAAGTTGGTGACGTTTTTGTATCATATATTTTGCGTACGTGGCATTTTTTTAGATTTTTATCGGCTCGCTAACCCGGTTAACTCGGAGATAAGATTTTACACGTGATATAATTTCGAACGATCGTATCGTAGTGATCTTTTCGGCGTACGAAGAAATGTCCTCTACAAAAAAGATGCGTTTTTCTATGAAGTATTTTGGAAAAAGTTTTCAGAATTTTCCAAGTACTACAACACTAAAAAAAGAAAAATCTTTCATTTTTTAATTTTTTAACCTCAATGATTAGATTGATCCTGCGGAAATTTATACTGAATTTTATTTTATTAGTGTAAAACAACACGTGTAAGTTTCATACTGGGCTGGGCTTGCGTTTTTTTGCCTACTTTTTTCCCCTACTGGAATTTTTTTTGCCTTCTGGATTATTTATTTGGAATTTGGAAAAAAGGTATGTTATTAAGCATAGATTGAATTTATTTCGTGTACAGTTATATTGAAGAAAAAAAATTATCAATTTTATCGAGGTATAATAAAGCCTCTATATAAAAAATGTGGCGCAATGGCCAAATCGATAACATGACAATGGTTGGCCTGAAAAATAAAAATAAATAAGTTTTTGAATCTATAAAAATGTAATTTTCGTTGTACGTAGCCATTTTGCGAGAAAAAAAAATCACAAAATGGGGGCGTTAAAAAAGCGTAATTTCGGCGAATTTTTCACTTATATTCGGCGGCTTAACAAATTATAAATTAAGAAAAACTCACTAAATCTGTAACTTCGGCAATTGTCAATATTTGAACTTGAACATTTTTTAAATATTCTTGAATATGTATAATTGGAAAAAATGCAAAAAAAATTGATCAAAAGTCGATTGAAAATCTTAAGCAACGAACTCCTTCGCTTTCGCAATATTGAATCTTTGAAAATTACGATCGAGGGACTAACTCAATCAACAACTCAAACAAGAACATTAGAAATAAAAAATACACGAACCATTTTCTTTAAACAAAAGTTGAGTATTTATTCAGCGAATTTATTGAGTAAAAAAATAGGAAAAAAGGTAAAATACAATTTCGAAACAATTGACTACTTCCGGCATTTCTCAGTCTTTGTTCTATCCGTTTCTGAATGATTAAAAATGTGTACGTTTAAAACGTCGTTAGAATTAGGAAATAAATCGTTAGACGATAGAGACAACGTTATTGAAAATTAGTCCCCGTGTCGAGAAAGGTTAAAGCACTTGACACGGTCCTTCAATCATCGTATAAGCGAATGATTGCGACAACGGCGCGGCGCAAAAGCTCGGACAAACGAACGATGGAAAAATGGAGCTGGCGGACTAGCGCGAACACTTTTTTCTCCCTTCATACACATGGCGCGTGTATACGATGCTTTGATTGGAAAAATGAAGAAAAAAAAAGAGCAGAGTTACCGATAAACATTGCGCATACATACGATCCATTAATTCGAAAAATGAAAAACAACAGTTCTGGATGAACCTTCAACTCTTGCCCTGCAGCTGCCATCTGTATCTGTTGGTATCGGTTGAATAAAAAATTAAGAGCGACGAGCGCTTTTTCGCTTCGTCGAACCCGTCAAAAATGTTTGTATTTTGTTTCTTTGTAACTTCGACCACTCGACGGGTAATTATTTTATGAATTTTCAATATCCAGTCGCTACTACATTGATACTGGACCGATAATTCATTTTTCAATTGAACTTTTTCCATCTCACGTGAGATACGTGACGGGCTTCAAATGCACCGAACGTTCGCGCACGTGTCGGACTTACTTTTAGTTCGATGGAAAAAATGATAAAACGAGAAAATGAAAGGTACGTGAAGGGTCATGATTTTTTTTTTCTCGACCACATTCACCTGGCGAATTCGCGATGCGATCCGGAAAAAGAAACAAAAAATGCGATCCTTGGGAGGTGGAGGACACGAAGGTGCTGCTGGGTGTTGGAGAAAAAGACCGCCGGAAAGGTTCGTAAAGTGTTTTACGGAGGGAAAGTGTATGTCAATGGGGAGTGGATAATGGAAAAAAAAATGTCGTCGCACACAGCCAGAGGAATGTATGTACTCGAGGTAAATAGAAGAGAAAAAGGATCGAGGGAAAGCGGAACATTTTTGTCACCCCTCTCCCATTGCTCGCGGGTTTATTCAACCTGATAAAGAGCCACTTTTGAAGTTAATTTAGAAGACTTTTTTCCCAGGCATACCGTGACTTGCGACGTTCTAGGTTTTCATTTTCTTTCTCAATATACCGGATATTTCACGCGAGCAAATGTTTTACGCGATTAATTTTCAATTTTCATTCATACGATTCAACTTCGAGGATTCCTCGTTTCACCCCTACTTCCGGCTGGTCGTCCTTCACTCGGTATTACGTCCCACAAAAGCCTTGCAGATTCATCGAACACGCGTCCATGATTTTTATATTAAATCCCAGGCTAAAATGTCGAGTGCCGTGTCAAACGCGATCCCGGAATGTGAGAAAGGGGGGAGGAGGGTATCGAAGCACGAAAGAAAGGAATTTAAACGTGATAGTGAAAGAAATAAGGGAAATGAAAATTAGAGAAGTAAGAGAGATAAAAATTAAAGAATTGAGGGAAATGAATATAAATAAAAAATGAGGGAAAAATAAGAAAGAGCCGGGTTGAAATTTCGAACTTTGAATGATCAGAACACTCAAAACTCCAAAAGAATACTACCCCGAAAGATCAAAACTCGGAAAGAATTTTACTCGAAAGGCCAAAATTCCGAAAATCAAAACACCGTCAAAATAATTCGGCTATGGAAGTTTTAAAAGTTTTAAAATTTGTAATCAATCGGAGAATTATTTAAAGAATTTGTCTTATTAAGAAGTGATTTTACGTCAATTTTGAAATTTGTCTAGACAATGTTATACGTTCTACATCATTTACAGTCAACTGTGTAGATTTTCTAATTACGGAACATTAAAATTAGGAATTTCATACCTTCGGGGCATTCAAAGTTCGGAATTTCAACCCGGCCCCGTCAAGATCATGCCAGCGAAAGTCTACATAGTTGACTGTAAATTATGTAAAACGTATAACATTGTCTACACAAATTTCAAAATTGAAGTAAAATCACTTCTTAATGAAAAAAAAAATGCTTGAAATAATTTGTCGATTTATTGAACATTTTGAAAATTCTTGAAATAATTCGTCGATTTATTGAAAATTTTGAATATTCTTAAAATAATTCGTCGATTTATTAAAAATTTGGAATATTCTTGAAATAATTCAACGATGTATTGAAATTTTTTTAACTTTTTGAAAATGTTACATATTCTTGAAATAATTCATCGATTTATTGAAAATTTCTGAACTTTTAAAACTTCCACAGCCGAATTATTTTGACGGTGTTCAGATTTTCGGAGTTTTGGTCTTTCGTGTGAAATTCTTTCGGGGTAGTTCGTACACAGTTGACTGTAAATGATGCAGAACGTACAACATTGTCTTATCAAATTCCAAAATTGGGGTAAAATCACTTCTTAATAAAAAAAAATTCTTGAAATAATTCGTCGATTAATTGAAAATTTTGAAACTTTAAAAACTTTCATAGCCGAATTATTTTGACAGTGTTCAGATTTCCGGAGTTTTGGGCTTTCGTGTAACATTTTTTTGGGGTTTGATCTTTGGGGGTGGTATTCTTTCGGAGTTTTGAGCGTTCTGATCATTTAAAGTTCAGAATTTCAACCCGGCCCCATCTTGAATTTCGGAACCTTAAAATTAGGAATTTTAAACCGTCGGAGCATTCGAAGTCCGAAATTTCAACCCGGCCCCGAAAAAGCTTTGTCTCTTTCTCCTTCCTCCTGCCTTTTTCTTTGTGAATTGATTTTTAAGAACTTACACCTAGTGGACATTTTTGCAAATATCGATTTCTCGTTTTCGACGGAATCTCAAAATCCAACATTTCAAAAATATTCTCTGAAAATTTCAAGTCGATTCGTTCAAGATTAAGAGGGTACGGGCGTTTATAAGTAGGTTCCGTGAACTGGCGAACTTTGAGCGCATTATCTCAAAATTACATTTTCCAAATCGATGACCACGATATTTGAAAAATAACTGCACCGATCAGTTCCGAATTTTACAAGCTTGTTTCTTTTTATCAACGAAAATAAAGCATTTTTCACCGAAAATCAATACTTTCACTTTGGACTTCACTCATTTTTTCGAAAATCAATATTTTATTAAATCCTTCATCCAGGCACAAGAAAATTTCATGCAAAAACTAACCGTTGTGTTTTTTGTTGTTTCCGATTATTTTTTTCCGAGCACCCGTGGCCACCACGACGAACGTTTTTGAACAGCGGGCTGCCCAAGCCATCGTATCTACCACATTTAGGTATAAAAACTTTTCCATACAAAAATTGTAAAAGATACTTAAAACTTTTTGCGAAATAAAAATAAATTGAAAATCGGCAAAAGGTTTCCCAAAAATAATTCAGGAAAATTTCTGTTTTTTTTCTGTCACGAGCTAATTCAATTAATTGTATTTCTTCCCCATTAAAAATATTCGATTTCCCAATCTTCATTGTATTCGTATTTTTTAAAATATCCAAACATTTCGCGTGCGATTGGACGAAGAGAAAAATGTTGAGGGTAGTTGATAAAGGACGAGTCTTCCGGGGCGCGTTTGAATAAACGTTGAATGATCTCAGGTACAAAAGACTGCGAACGTGGAACTGTGATCGAGAAATACAGGGACACGCTTTGTGCCGTTCCATGCTCGGAATTCCCCGTGAAAGTGCGCGAAGAAAAGGCGAGAGTGCCAAAGAAACGTTTAACTCGTAGCGTGTACCGTGAATTTCCCATTCCTCATTTTTCCCTCTGACTGACGTTTCCCGTTCCTCGCTTCCGATGCTCCCCGATGTTCCGGCAATATTCAAGCCCTTGCGACGAATCCTCAATTTGCATTTTAATTGCTACACCCCCGCAATCCACTCGTCGCGTCTTTTTTTCCCCCATCTCCACCCTTTTCATCTGTTGTACGGTCGCTCGCGATCATCCCCTATTTTCCCGCTGAGGGAGCGTCAATTGTTCGCTCTTTCGTTATTCCCGCGATACTCGCTGGGCCTTCGAAATGCGAGGGATGGTTCTGGCGTAGGTGGGACAGTTTTCAGTGGTGCGAAATTGTTCGATCATTCGCTATAGCGCGATGGAATAATAATATTGAGCGCGTTGGTCGTATCATTGGTGTATACTTGAAAATATAAATATTTTTGACACGTAAACACCCGCAAGGATATGCGTTGGAACTGAGGTATTTATTGAGAACTCAATAAATAGATAAATAACATATATATTTGTTTTCAAATGTTAAAAAATATATTTTTTATAACTTTAAAAATAATATTAACCCTTCGCGGTCACATGGGGTCCAGGGCACCCAACGCGGGACATTGAGGCAAAATTACTATGAGTTGTGGACGGCCAAGGGGGCTGGCCTGCCTTGTGAGGGTGCTTTGGAGTGTCCTTTGTAAATGCCGATTAGGATCGGACGATTCGCGACAGCAGTTTCGTCGTGGTAGTCGATACAAAAAAAGTCGGGCATGCGCTGGGGTCATTTTGACCCCCATGCGACCTGCCCGTGTATTTTTTCCGTAAATAGGTGGTCATTTTTTCGTGGGATCACTCTACGTAATGTAAGTATGAATATGAGAACGGTAAAAAAAACTCTATAATATATCAATCACTCCGAAAATCATAAAACCATTTAGAATGTACGACAAGCACAGAATTTTCATCTGTGTCGACTGTGGGGAAAAAACAACTTGATTTATTTACGATTTTTTAATATTTTTTATTGTTTAATATCATTTTTTTATGATATTTGTTAAAAAATATTTATTTGTATCTTTCATATATATTATGCTTACACTATGATCTCATCATTTTTCGAGCGGCTGTTGCGAATAATATGCTCATTTTCCACGATTGTCATTCTTTTTTTACAGCGAAATTGGCCCTCTTCAATTGTCCAAATAAATACCTTTTTTGAAACGCCCACTATGAAGCTATTTTTTTCCGTAAACTATCATATTTCAAGAGTATCAGCCTACATTTTTATTGAAAATTGCAAGAGCATTACATTGAATTAATGATTTTTTAAGTAAAAAATGACTTTTTTTCGCGCATTGAGCCCTTCCCGATTTTTTTCCGCCACTTTAAATCTCGATTACAATATTGTACTGAGAATGTCACATTCTAGAAGGATCAAACTAACACCCTGAATTGTGATAAGCCAGTCGGAACAATAAAATCAACGTGGCAATCGTTTAAACATGGCTGGGGTCACGCCGACCCCATGTGACCAACTAAGTTTCAGGCCCAATAACCCTTCGAGGTGTGACCTCGAAGGGTGAATATACTTTTTTATTATTATTTTTTTATACATATATTTACTCTCCATTTATACATTTATTCATGCATATAGTATTATTTTATTAAATATATTTAATAAACGAACGAATACGTAATGAAAATATAAATTTAAAAAAACATACCCAATCGGATCCGTAATTTTTTCTAAAACATACACATACACCAACGCTCATTGAAGAATGAAATGTCAACAGGATGTCGACAATAATGATCGAAGGATTAGTTGACGTCAAATTCGATATAAAGTTCCCCCTGAGCAACTTCCCTCGTACCCTTCACTCATTTCCTTTGTCGTTCCCTCGCTCACTCTTTCCTCTCCGTCCCGTTGACTCGAATCCAACCTTCGTGGTGAGTACATGATGAACGTGACGGGGTGAAATCGCACGAGATACACGGGCGATACAACATTTCCGCCGGAAGTCCGAAACCGAGGAACCTAAGTGAGTTCGTCAGAGCCACCGCGGGATCTTGTCCCGTAATTGAATTAACCGAAACTTCTCCCGCTCGTCGATACTTTACGCAACTACGTGTATCGCAACTTTATTCCTTCGCAGCTCATTTTCCTCCCCATCCGCATGATGCGAAAATCACAGAGGGGAAAAAAGCAAAAAAACTTCTCTACGAGAAAATCTCGGGCGTGACTGGAATGCGTGAAGGGAATACGCAAAATTTGGATTTTTGAGAAATATGTTTATCCACCCTGAAAAATGTTTTATGCAGTCGTAAGAAAAAAAAATGAGGAGGATTTAGCATTCGGACGAAGAGTGATTCTCATTCAGAATATTTATTGTGGGCACGTAATATCATGAAGGGATGGGATGGTGAAAGCCCACGAGGGCATACGAAGAAACATTTGAAGAATGCCCGAATTGTAATTGTGAATTATATATGTATGGCCTGAAAAGGGACGTCCGAAAGGAAATCCAGATGCCTCGTATCAATATCTATCCAAACCACATCCATGTATGTGCTACAATTTTTTTTAGTTTTCGAGATAAATGATTTTTTTCTTTATTTTGTGCATGTACATTCCTCACGATTGTTTTTTACTTGTGCCATCGTGATGAAGTGCACTGTTAAGCAAAAAATAAATGACCAACTGAACACCAAATTAAAGGCTTTAGATCTTGATGAAAAATTTAAAAAATTGGTTTGTGAGGATCGGTCACTAAAGTTCAGATAGAAAAAAAAACGTTTATACTAGTCGAAATGACCCCCGATAGGTCTTAAAAACTCCAAAGGAGAAAGTACGTACATAAAAGAGAAAACAGGTTAAAACCTATGCTACAAGAAAACTCGAGAATTTTTCTTTCCTTTTTCTCTTTTGCGTATGTCCTTTCCTCGCGGTTGTTTTTCAACTTGCGTTATGTTAATAAAGTGCACTGTCAAGCAATAAATAAATGACCAACCGAACACTTACGTAAACGCCTTAAATTATGATGAAAAGTTAAAATAATTGGAGTAAGTTCACTAAAGTTGAGTAGGAAAAAAAATACTTACACTATTCTAAATGACTCCCAATTGATTTTGAAAACTTTTAAGAGGGAAGTACACACATAAAAGGGAGAAAAGAATAAACACACATGCCACAGGAAAGCTCGAAAATAAATTAAACTATACTTTTTTCTCGAAAACCAAAAAAGATCGTAGAATACAGTGCATGTTTCGGGTAGGATATTGATACGAGGCATCTAGATTTTCCTTTTGTACGTCTCTATTTGTATATATATATATAAATGTTTACTAATTAGTCGTTAATTATTGATAAGCAAGTAGTAAACGTATAAGTACTTGAGTAAATCTTGTGTGTGTGTATGTGTATATATATATATATATATATATATATATATAAGACTGGCCCCAATTTTTTTTTCAATTGACACTTCTGTTGAAAATGTTGTTGAGAATGATAAAAAATGAGTGCTGACCAAATTTTAGCCCTTTATATCAATATTTAGAGGTCCCTCATCGCGATTTACTATTTCCCATTCATTTAACATGGTAAAAGTTTTGTTTGCCGCTTCTCAGCTTTATCACTCGCCTACGAGACAACACAGAAATGCCCAAAACATTGTTCGATAGGAAATTTAATGCTCTACAAAAAAGGTCCTTAGCCTTCATACAATGAATTCCTTCGTTCGAATTTAATCCAACGTCAAAGTTGAATCTATGATAAATTTCATGATGTTGTAAGATTTTTGGATCTTTACAACGAAATTATTGATTTTTTTTCTTTTTTTTCTGATTCATTTAAAAAAGTATTGTATCCTTTTCAAATTATTCCCTAGGCAGTTTCTAAAATTCTTAATAGATTTAAATTTATTATTATTTAAAAGTACATTAGTACTATAATTTATTCTTAAACCGAATTCAATTCCCATAGCATGATAAATAAATATCTAGGGAATAATTTTAAATGGATACAATACTTTTCAAGATGAATCAGAAAAAACAATTTAAAAAAATCAATAATTTTGTCGAGAAGGTCCAAAACTCTCACAAAATCATGAAATTTATCATCGATTCAACTTTAAAGTTGAATAAAATTTGAACGAGTGAATCTATCGTATGAAGGCTAAGGACCTTTTTTGTAGAGCGTTCAATTTTCTATGAACAATATTTTTGGGCGTTTCCGTGTGTTTACCCGTAGGCGAGTTATAAAGCTCAGAAGCGGTAAGCAAAACTTTTACTATATTAAATTAATGGGAAATAGAAAATCGCGATAAGGGACCTCTAAATATTCATATAAAGGGCTAAAATTTGGTCAGCACTCATTTTTTGTCATTCCCAACAACATTTTCAACAAAAAAATTTTTAAATAAAATTTCCATTTTTTCTGGGCCGGTCTAATATATACACATACATACACACAAGAATTACTTAAATACTTATACGTTTACGACTACCTATTAACTACTTATGTGCTTGCTACTTACTCATCAATGATTAACGAGTAATTAGTAAACATAGATGAAAAGAAACAATTCTGATAAATGTTCCATGTTGATGCGGCTTTTTGCGTATTTTTAGTGCTCACCCTGTTCTCTTTTAAAAAATATACAGTGCATCAACTCGGAGCCTTGCTCCTCCATTCATCACGAGACTGGCCATTGAGTATTTTTGGCGTTCGACCGTGAGCAACAGGTGGGCTAATTGGCCCGATTTGCTACGCGGTCCACGGCTAAAAAAGGAACGGGGAAAAGATATAACCACGTCTCAAATCGGGAGCCGATATATCACAAGTGAAAAAAAATCGCGCAGATCAGACAATGTCAGGATATTTCTTCAACGTTCTTTTCTCAGGCGTGGTGCTTTTATTCGTGAAACATTTAGCGTTTCATTTGCCCCAATTATCTCACACTCAATCCTTCGTCATCATGGTCTTTAGGACCGAATAGTCCTTGAACTTTGACCAACGGTCAAATTTCGATTGATCACGTTCGTCTGCCTCTGTCGAAGTATATACGTGTGAGTTCGTTTCTTTTTCACAACTCGAGTAGGTCCGAAACGACTTTCAGTTGACTTAATCCCCCCGTCCGAAGCCTCTAGTCGTTGATCGATTCACCGTGCCACCATTTATATCCTTTCACCCTTCGGTTTCGTCGCACGGAAAATCTAAAGTGTCGCCCTCCCAATGGAATCCCATCGATACGAAGTATACACTTATATAACTCGTACTGCCGGCGAATAAATCGCTCGAAGACCCTTGTCAAACTACCGAAAGTGGCCTTTGTGAGATAAAAGAAAACATAAATTTATACGGTCAAGAGGAATGTCAGTTGGACTTTCTAGTTATCGTCTTTCGCTTCTAATCGCAATTTCAATGTATCATTGTCATTTCTTTTTCAGAAAAGGAGTATAACTGGCGGTCTTGAAAAAACAAAGATAAAAATAATTCAAATTGACGTACGATAATAATCGCTTGACAACTGTCAAATGGTCCTGGACACGAGACGTTTTTCTTTCATACATTTATTTACGAGAGCAGTTAAGGGGCTATACCAGTGTGAGACTTAAAAAAAATGATTTTTTTGCCTTTTTCGACAGTTTGTACTTTCAATAATATCATTATTATTTATATAATTTATATCAATATCATTTTTAACCGCGTTTTTCTCGAAATGACATTTTTCAAATATGCTGACATTGTAACTCAAAGAGCAATTATTCGATTGACTTGAAACTTTGAGACACGTATTTTTTTTTATCGGCGGAAAAACGGATTTAAGGGGGGAAACCGCCCCTCAAAGAAAGGCGTGTCGAGGGGAGATTTTGCAGTTTCGCCCAGAAGCAATCCACCGATCTGAATGAAACAAAACCGAAAATTCTTCTAATGAAAAGCGATGAAAAATCCACTATGAAGATATTAAGAAAAAATTTAATTAGGGGGTAAACCACCCCTCAATTTGCCTTTTTTCACCCGACACTTAAGGGGGTTGTATGCAAATTAATAAAACAGGTATCATTTTGAAGGGCAATTAAAATTAAAGTTGACGGGTTTTTGCGTTTTGGCGGCATAGCAAATTTAAGGGGGTAAACCACCCCTAACAAATTTATTTATCATGGTCGTTTTTTCTGTGTTTAAAGTATATCCGCTGATTTTAAATATTTCTATAAGCTACAATTTAATGTTTTACCATATGTCAAAATTATTACATTCGTCTTAAGGGGTAACTACCCCTCTGACGAGAAACATCATTGAAGTTTCCGCTTTCGATTTCGTTGAAACTCATATATGTGGTAAAGCATTGCAAACTATTGAACATGTTTTTTTTGTATCGGCAGAAAACGGTGTTAGGGGATGAAACCACCCCTCAAAGTTTCTCCCACAAGCAGTCCACCGATCTGAATAAAACAAAATCGAAAATTCCTGTAATATTAAGCGATGAAAAATCCACTACAAGAGTGTTGATTAGAAATATAATTAAGGGGTAAACCACCCCTCCATTTGCCGTTTTTCACCCCACGCTTAAAAGGGATGTATGAAAATTAATAAAACATGTATCATTTTGAAGGGGAATCAAAATTCAAGTTGACGCGTTTTTGCGTTTCAGCGAGACAGCAAATTTAAGGGGGTAAACCACCCCTTATATAAATTTGTTCATCACCGTCGTGTTTTCTGTGTTTACTATGTATCCGCGGATTCAAAATATTCTCCCGCGTTTTTAAATTAATAAGTTTTTAAATTTTTACATTTTCAGGGTAAACTACCCCCTCTAATTGCTTTTCGTTTGAAGTTTCGCGAAAGGTTTCACGAATTTCGTTAAAACTGTTTTCATTCCATCGGTAATAACAATTGTATGTTTGTCTGTGCAGGCATATTCGTTTTGAGCTTTAGGAGCGGTACTTTGGGAGTGGGGACGTGGGGCTACCCCTTATTCATAAGGCTGATATTTTCGTGTCGAAACGCTTCCGATTTTAATATGCACGTCCATTAAGCATCTCCATAGGAATAAACATACACTTCTGTGTATCATTAATTATGATAATTTCCAGAATAAGTTATAAGGCTCATTTCGTATATTTCGGAACGATGATGCGCCTGGATCAAGCGACAATTTAGCCAGCGACGTAGTTTTGTAGAGGTATGTATATTTTTATTATTTTACCGTTTATTTAATTAAACATATTAATGAAACTGAGGGTTTTATAGTAGGTTAACGAACATGTTTTAAATATATTTTGTCATATTTTATTTGGTAATCATATCATCTGATTTAATTAATAGTACTTGTGAAAAGTATTGCAGTCATATGCCGTCAAATCATTTTCTTGTGATATATACTTTTTTTTCTAGTCTATCAACTATCAACCATCAACAATCATGGCTCATAATTCCGGCAATAATGATAATCGTCAAAAAAATGCTTTAACACAACGATTTTTTACACCATGCACATCTGATAATGGCCAAATTATTGCAACCGGGTATTTCACAATGTGTGTTCGATTCACCAAAACCAAAGGTAAGAGGATTTTCAAAATCTTCTGATTTCTTAAATGAATGGTAGTGAACAAATTTATGTTAGGGGTGGTTTACCCCCTTAAATTTGCTGTCTCGCTAAAACACAACAACGCGTCAACTTGAATTCTGATTCCCCTTCAGAATGATACCTGTTTTATTCATTTTCATACAACCGCCTTAAGCGTGGGGTGAAAAACGGCAAATAGAGGGGTGGTTTACCCCTTAATTATATTTCTAATCAACACTTTTGTAGTGGATTTTTCATCGCTTAATATTAGAGGAATTTTCGATTTTGTTTCATTCAGATCGGTGGACTGTTTGTGGGAGAAACTTTGAGGGGTGGTTTCATCCCCTAACACCGTTTTTCTGCCGATACAAAAAAAAACATGTTCAATAGTTTACAATGCTTTACCACATATATGAGTTTCAACGAAATCGAAAGCGGATACTTCAATGATGTTTCTCGTCAGAGGGGTAATAAACCCCTTAAGACGAATGTAATAATTTTGACATATGGTAAAACATTAAATTGTAGCTTATAGAAATATTTAAAATCAGCGGATATACTTTAAACACAGAAAAAACGACCATGATAAATAAATTTATGTTAGCGGTGGTTTACCCCCTTAAATTTTCTATGCCGCCAAAACGCAAAAACCCGTCAACTTTAATTTTAATTGCCCTTCAAAATGATACCTGTTTTATTAATTTGCATACAACCCTCTTAAGTGTGGGGTGAAAAAAGGCAAATTGAGGGGTGGTTTACCCCCTAATTTAATGTTTTCTTAACATTTTCATAGTAAATTTTTCATCGCTTTTCATTAGAAGAATTTTCTTTTTTGTTTCATTCAGATCGGTGGATTGCTTCTGGGTGAAACTGCAAAATCACCCCTCGACACGCCTTTCTTTGAGGGGCGGTTTCCCCCCTTAAATCCGTTTTTTCGCCGATAAAAAAAATACGTGTCTCAAAGTTTTCGATGCTCTATCACATATATGAGTTTCAACAAAATCGGAGGCGGACACCTGAGGGATGTTCCTTGTGAGTACTCTTGAATATATTTACTCTACAATGACGTAGGATATTTTTGATTGGATGAAAACTGACGATTTGGCGTTGAAAAAAACGATCATTTTATAGGCAAGAAAACAGAATTTTTTTTACAGCTACGCCATTTTGTTAGACTTTTATATTCTTCGAAAATCCTGCATCATCGTGCAGGAACTTTTTTTTGGCGTCTCCGAAGGCACCGCATAAGTCGCTTGGATCTCAATATTTTTCTATGAAAAAATTATGTAATATAGGTCAAATATAGCCAAATATATTCTTAATTTTCCGAAACATTTAATTGAGTACTTTTCTCCCAAAAAATTCCCGAAAATCACCCAAATTTTCAGCGTTCAGACAGGTATAGCCCCTTAATTACGAAAATATTTATGAGACGGCAGTCGTATTTATGCATGGGGTAAATTATCGATTCCTTGTCGCAACTAGGAATAACAAAAGCGGCACGTAATGTACCGGCTGAATATTTAAGGGGTTAGGCTGCTGTGAAAAAACGAAATCGTTCGTCGCTTGAGGCAACTTAAATTGAAGAGTAAGGTGCAACATACGGTGCAGAAATTGCAGATTGGAGGTTAAGGTTGTTGCTAAATCATTTTTCATGGGTGAAGGGAGAAACGAAGTTCCTATGCTAATACATTGTGTGACGTCACCGATGCCAACTTATTGTTGCGAAATATCAATGAACGGTTTTCAAATGTACGGTAGATAATCGCAATTATTATTTACATATCTGGTAATTTGAAGGAATTTGGATAATGAGAAAATTAAATGTTGATGTTGAAAAATCCTATTAAAATAGACACGAGCTTTGGCAACGTCGCACGGTTCGGTCGTAATTCGAGGCTGTTGGGTTGACGGCAGTGACTGTCACAGGTCGCAATTGTGTTACTCGCGTTTCGTGCCCGTTGGCGTTTTCAGAGGTTATGTCAGAGCAAAAGGAGGCAACAAATGATTCGGAAAAAAGATTGGTGCACCGCAAAGATTCCGATGGAAAAGACGATTTTTCGGTGCTCGTGCCTACAAGCATCGTACTATGCTGACCAAAGCTAGAAAAAAGGGAATATATCATAATAAATTAATACGTTCCCCTTACAAGGAACATCCCCCAGGTGACACCCTTCGATTTTGTTGAAATTTGGATATGTTATAAAGCACCGAAAAGTAAGCGATGCATATTTTTTTTATCGGTGGAAAAACGGTTTTAAGGGGTGAAACGAACCCTCGAAAATAAGATTGTTTTTCGTTTTTCGTCGATAACGTTATCGTTCTCATCTTCTATGTATAGTGCACAAAAAAAAACATTGTTGCAATGTGAATTTTTTTAATATCTCGTACTGTTAAAACTTTATCGACGAAAAACGAAAAACATCGCCATTTTTGAGGGTGCGTTTCAGCCCTCAAAACCGTTTTTCCGTCGATAAAAAAAATACGTATCGCTTACTTTTCGGTGCTTTATAATATATCCAAATTTCAATAAAATCGAATGGTGTCGCCTGAGGGATGTCCCTTGTTAGTCGCATTTGACTTTAAGGAGGTACGGTGATTGGAGCGAGTCCAAAATAAAAGCCCGATTTTTTTTTATACCATTGTCGAGACCTTCGTCCATGCGTATGCGGAGTTTCCAAGAGATTTACCGTACAGTTTCCGAGTTATTAATTGTTAAAGTTGGTGAATTAGTCACACGTAGACGACAAAATGTGCCTGTCCTCTCATATATCGATTTTTTGTGCTACTTAGAGCCAAGACACACGTAAAAAAAACTGAGGGTTGCGTTCGTTGGTTCGTTGTGATCAATAAGGCGCCTTGAATTAGAAAGCCCACCGCAGAAATAAGCAATAAATTTAGAAATAAAGTCGCGAAAAACCGAATTATTCGGAAAGAGAGACGTCTCGTGACGTAACAGCAGCCATCTTGCTCGAAGTGTGGCAACTACTTAATCATACTAAAATATGATTGTGTGAAGCCGTACGTTTTTTAATCAATTATAAAAGGCCGATATTTACTTAAAGTTCTTTTATGTATAGCTATGACATCTCAATCTTTCTGACGACATGTATACGACGCATCTATATATAAATTCAGCATGGAAGAACCGTCATATAAAATGAACGTTCGTTTTTCTATATCTCCAAATATTGTGAAAATTGGGAAAGGGAAAAATAACATAACAATCGATGAAAAATGCTTTGACTTTGGACAGATTGGACATTAGACATTGAGGTTAACCTCAACGCGACGTTTTTCATTTGCATTCGCAATATCATCGTTTCATTTTCTAATTCTTGTCGGACAGAATCTATCTTTGTCTCTAAACTGGACTGTAGGTACAATCCTGTTACTCTCTTGATAAACTTCTACAGTACTTTCATTCTCCATGTTTACCGGCTACAAAAAATAACAAGCCGAGCGCGTGGGACCGATGACAGCCATCGAAAATGCGACGATGCTAAACGTCGACGATATGGCGTACTACTGAAGTCGACTAGTGGAGTATTACGCTAGTTCTCATATTATAAAAATAATAAGTAGCTTGAAATACAATACTTAAAAAATATTTCTCAAAAAATAGGCCACACACATATGTCTAAAACGTGGCGGTATTATGGCGGAAAATAGACTCTTAGTTTACTAGCGTGGTCATCACCGTACCTCCTTAACGTATTTGAAATTGGCGCGCTAGGTTTTCGATTGGCTCTGCTATTCTCATAGATCCGACGTTGCAATATTTTAATACATACTCCTCAACGAGCCTCACTTTTTCGTTAACTGGTCGCATACTTTTCATGCATTTTCATTAATTAGATCGTTAACCTGTCTTTTTCGGTAATATTGTCCTGTACATCATACTGCACACAATATTCGTTTTTTGGGTCACTTTCTTCATAAGTGCAGAAGGTATACGCGAGAAAGTGAAATGATAAAGACGTTGCCCCGTACAACCAATGCGATCAAGTGGAGATTGATGTAAACTGTAAAATGTAATATTTAATAAACGAGTTCTACTTTTGCCAGTATATTCGGAAAATATAGCATAACGATTAGTAAAATTTTCATTAATATCTATTTACATCGAATATTTTTAATCAACAATCTTAACTTATGATCACAACGATAGAACTTCCAGCTGAACTTTAAATACGTTATTCTCGAAACTATGTTTTTTTTTAAAGTGTACACGATTTCTCGACATCGAATAAACGGATTGACTTGAAATTTACACTTATTCAGTGTAGTAGTCGTTTAGTCTCAACCGACCTTTTTCTCCCTAACATTTTTTTAGTTATTAACAACGTTTATTTTAGTTATTTAGTTATTTTAGTTAGTTATTTAGTTATCTTGGTTATTAACAATTTAGTTATTACCAATGACGTCATTTTTCCTTGAAAAAGCGAAAATAATTCCATTTTTTTTATTATTATTGAAACACGATAACAAAAAAGGTCGGTCAATCTTAGCTAATATGATCTATTTTAAGGGAAAAAAAAACTCGTTATTTTTATTTCATGTCGACCGGGTAGCCAAAATCAAGTACACCGTTGAGTCCCTCACGTTCAAAGGTCCTTCACCAGATTGTCAATAGCTTCTTTAATTATTAATATTTTTTAATGAAATTTACTATACAACTTTGTCAATGTACATACAAATAAGTGTCACAACGATTTGTCAATCACTTTACTTATTCTTTCGAAATTACTTTTCATACGATAGTCCATGTTTACGTTGGCGCGAAAAATACGTAAATAATAAGTATCATAGTCTATCTATTCAGAGAAGGAGTGAAACCAGCATTCTCGAAAAGAAATGATCAAAATTATTCACATTTACCTGTGATTAAAAACTTATCACAGGTAAATGTGAATTATTTTGACCGTTCATTTTCGCTAGACAACTTTTTAATGTTTCTTGACACGACACGTTTTTTTTTATCGATTTATTTACAAGAGAAGCTATTTCGGGAAATATTTATGAGTTACCAGTTTTACTTTTGTGCGAAGAAAATTATCGGTTTCTTATCGTAAGTACGAATACTAAAGCGGTCACGCAATAACCAGCTATATATAAACGCAAATAAAACGACAGTCCACAACTATGTCAGCGTGAATAGTACGTAAATAACCATCGCTAGTTTTATTTAAATCTTCTAAATACCCTCATATTTTACTTTTAATGGCAGTTTCATTGTATCGTTATCATTTCCTTTTCGAAGAGTAAAACTAGCACTCTTGAAAAACGAACGATCAAAATTATTCACATTTACATGTGATAATAATAGCTAAACAATTCTTAAATATTCCTTGCCATGATATGTTTCTTTTTCATAAATTTAATTGTGGGAGTTATTCAGGAGTAGGTATATTTACGAGATACAGTCGTACGTGTGGGGAAAATGATCGTTTCCTTATCGTAACTAGGAATAATAAAAGCGGTCACGTAATAACTGGCTGAATATACAGGGTGTTAGGAAGGTCGATGCACAGACTCAAGGGGGTGATAGGTTACCTTGTTAGGAACATATCTAACCTAGGTTACCTTAGTCCAAAGTTTAAGAATTTCGAATGATCACGGTAAGTATGAATTTTGGAAAATTTCTCAAAATTAAATACTAACTCGTTCATAATGTTGAAACAGACGATAATTGGTAACTAAAAATTTATTTTTGTCTTGGTTTAATGTGTATTCAATCGACAAACCCCAATACAATCATCTGTATCTACACAACTAATTAAATGGGACGTGTTGAATGATTAAATACTTGTCAAAAAATAAAAGTACCTCTAATGTAAATGCTATTTTAAAAAATAGCATTAACATAAGAGGTAAACGAGTTAGTAACTAAGTATGGCAATTTTTCCAAAAATCATACTTACCATGATAACTCGAAATCCTTAGACTTTGGGCAAGGTAACCCAGGTTAGATATGTTCCTAACGAGGTGACCTATCACCCCCTTGAGGCTTTGCATCGACCTTCCTAACACCCTGTATACACGAATGAAACGATAGCCCACAAATATTGCCGAGAATGATACGTAAATAATTCTATCTCGCACACGATAGGAATATTACGAAAGAAGACAGCTGAAAGCCGTAGCTCAAGCAGATTACATTCCGCGGAGCTTTCGTTCCAAGTCAATGGATGACCCAATGACCCAGCTGGAAACGAAATCCAGTTCAATGAATCTTGGACCAAGCTCGCCAACGGAGACGATAAAAAGTACATTCGCATCGTTGATATATGCGACTCGGTCAGCGATCCTGCTGCGTACTCCCCAACTTTCCTCGCTCTTCCGACGATTCATTGCGGAAGTATATTTCGGGGCGATGCCAAAATCGAATAACGCATGGACGAGTATTGACCGAAAGAGACGGCTGGAATAAAAATGAGACTGATTAAATTTGTAATAAATCTGCGGCATACGCGAATAGGGAGGGCAAATGTTTTTAGTTAAAGGATTGAGGTAAGAAAAATGTCATAACACGATGACACCGATTGATATTAAGCCGTTTCGGAATATTTGACGAAATGTTGCCATTTGATGAAAATTTATACAGTAAATTCCTTGTCGTACACTGAATGCACCCTCCGAATGTTAATCCTTCGTTGTCACTGTGAGTACTAAACGACCCAGCGTCACCGAGTTTTTTTTTGTAATTATTTCTCTTTACGATTTTTTTTTCACATGTCTCCATCTGATTTTTTGGATAATAATTTTTTGTACTTATTGTGCAATATTGTAAGTATGTTCATGAATTTTTTCATGGTCATCGAACTGATAGGCTTGTCACACTGGGTCAAATTGACCCAGTGTGACAAGCATCGTTCACCCACCAGATGTGACAACGAAGGGTCAGATCGATCGTCTACACCGTTCCCATAAAATTTAAAATTGAAAAAACACTTTTTAACATAGGGCATTTGACTTTATGACACCGATGAAGACATTCTCATAATGTACTGAGTGACTTGAGATTTTTCAAACTAATTTATGCGTAAATCTACCATTCAGTGATGAGCGTAGGCATCTCCCTATGTTAAAAAGTGTTTTTTCTATAGGAAGTCGGACAACTTGTTAGAAAGTGTTGAAAACCATAATGGATGTATACAGCCATGAAAAATGTTATTTTATATAAATAAAGCTTTTTAAGTACCTAAAACTATGTCTGAATGCATTTTTTTTAAATTGCCGCCCAAACTTTACACCACGCCATCTCAGAACGCGTGACGTCATATGTGTGTAAACAAACGACAAGCTAACCTCAAAATCAAGTGTAAGGTGCTGTTTTTTTACGTTTTTGTGATGTTTGGGATCATAATGGAACGAAAAACCTATCGTTGGTGTGTAACAACTCAATGTAGGAATTCTATATCTAGTCCAAATAAATCATTAATAGATCCACTCTCGGGAGATTGCGATTGTCGGCTTTCATAAATCCTGGTTCCATGTTAAAATACGTAAACAAGAGAGAAAAATACGCGCATCTAAACGTTTGTTTACACACGAATGACATCATACGATGTGATTGGTGTTTCGTCTGAGGTGAAGAACAGATTTAAAAGATTTGAATTGTTACATTTTATTTATCGATGAAAAAATATAAATCATTATTATTTAACAAAAATATTGATTAAATGATCGTTTTAATTATATAACGTTCATTCTAACTACATTTTTTATTGTTTTCTGATTACTGTCCAAATGCCTATTGTAAATTTTATAGAAACGGTGTAGAGCGATTTAAAATTTGGAGGGTGCATTCAGTAGATGATGAAGAATTGACTGTATAAATTTGAATCAAACGTCTACTCTCATATTCCTCCGCATATTTAAGTCCTGTTCATTTCTACCCCACTTTAATCACTTCATTATTTGACAACGTTCAACGAATGAACTTTATTTTTCATCAGCTCTTATTTCTCAATTTGTTCGGGCTCATTGTGGTTTCTTACGTTCGGTCGGTTGCCCATCTCCCCAGTGAATATCATCATCTCACGCTTCGCTTGCTTGAAATATCGTTTTTTGGCTCGGGTTCGTGACGAGACGTGAATTTTAAAGCAGACGTGGCCGAGGTTGATGGAGTTGGTAAGAAAAAAATAGTCCAACAAGAATGGTACACCCTTCCATCCTGGATAAGCCATTTGATTTGCCTCGTGATTTTATCATATTCCCTATCGGCCTTCCATTGCAGAGAAAATGACACGCTCACTCCCTACGACCACACAGGTCATGTCACAAATGTGCGTGGCGGGGTGAAAGCCCATTCGCGTTGGACTTCCTCCCCTTCTGGGTCGCCTTTTTCTCGTATCACGCCCACGGTCCACGCCTGAGGAGTTTCGAGCACGGATTTATGATACCAACAGCCGGTGGCTTGCGGAAAAGAAAGGGTGAGAAGAGAAAGCCGGAGAAGCGAAAAACCGCTGATGAAGATCGAGCTGAACCGAATACAGATATTAATTCAGGGAAAATTACCCGTTTTGAATTCATTTAAATGGCGTTTCAAGGGCGGGGTAAAGTATTAACATTTTTTTTCATTTTTGTTTAATTTTTTAATTGAATGCATAATATATACAGAATATTGTGTTAAAATTTCAAGTCGATCGGAGTAAAATTGACGAAGTTATGAGTATTTGAGCGTCTATTGCTCCATGCCGTTCTCTTCTCTTCTGCGTTTTTCAAACCGTTTTTCTGAGACTTGTCATATTTGAAGTCCGTGTGCATGATAACTCAAAATCTACTGGACCAATCGCTTTGAAATTTTGCACAGTACTTCTTCACATAAATACCAGGTCTTGACGAGAGCTTTTTTGTTTTTTTTTAATAATTACTAATTTTTCAACAACAAATTAGCCGATTTTTTTAGCGAAAATCGGGTTTTTGGCTCCCAAGTGCTACGAAAAATCGAAAAATCGAAAAAAAAAATCCTCCCGTCATTACCTCGAGAAACATCTCCTTTAACAAATGCATTTTGATTTTTTTGTTTCAAATGATTCTGTTGCGAGTTATGGTGCACACCGCAAACCAACTTTTTTTCGAGGCGCGTCCGGGGTTTAATTTTCACTCGCTCAATTTTGAATATTTTGCATTGCAAATTTAGGAGAATGTTGTTCAAATGTTACTTTATCATATGTAAATTTTTCAATAAACGAACACTATTCGTTACGCCAAAGAAAATCTTAAAAACATGCCTTTTTTCGCCGAATTAACTTTACCCCGCCGTTAAAACAAACTGGTCGTTTTTAACCCTTCGAATGCACACTTCAGCTACGAACCTCTGACTGCATATGGGGTCAATCGGACCCCAGGCGTTTTTCCGATCGTTGTATTTCGTTGTAGTTAAGGGGAGATATACACCTAGATGGTCGAAAAAATCGATTTAGAAGTTATGAACATTCCGTCGACCGTAGAAGAACTACACTATGGGCCTGGTATCGATGATTCCATGGAAGTTGACAAATTTCATGATTCATTTATTCCCAAATTTTCAAACGCGTTTTTCTCAAAACCACGTTTTTCAAATCGGTACCCAAAATTTCTCGCAAACCAATGAACCGATTGCCTTGAGGTTTTTGGGGTTATTCTATACACCATTATCCAGTACTTGTCATAGGATTTTTTTTCCGTTACTTAGTTTTTGTTTTATAGGCAAAATAATAACTATTTTTTGGCCCAAAAATCACTATGTTCAAACGTCCCCCATTTTGTCACAAATTGATATTTTCAAAAATCGGCTATGACAAGTACTAGATTATAGTATCTAATTTAATAATCTTTTTGGTTTTTTTTTCAGATGATTTTTTAAGAAACGCCAGTGGGTACCGTATACGCAGATTTTTTTACGACGCTCCAAGGATCATACAATATCCTTGTATATTTTTGATATTTTCAAATAAAGAAAATTAAACATATTTTCGAATGTATATACTTTTAGATAATTAAAACCCCAATCCGAAATTTCGAATAGTTTTCCTTGAAAACATTCACAAAAATGACCTTTTTCCGGCTCGTAGGTGTATATCTCCCCTTAAGGTAATCGTATCGCCAGGCTTCGATCCATTAGATTTTCATAATGTTTTTTTGAGCTTCACTAAATATATTAATTATCATCTCTGTAAAATTTCAGGGTCGGTTATCAACCTAATTACAGAGAAAACATACTAGAACTGCGTATTTTTGTGAAGGAATTCTAAACGACATACAAAACCCAATTTCCGGTCGCTAAAAAAGTGTATATAGTAGTGGGGAATCCGTCAGATTCTTAAAAATAATCAGATTCACGTACTTAACACTTGAAGTAACCCAATGCTCTGAGAAAAAATTACGGTTGTTGATCTAATTTTTATGTAATACCAAGTTTAATTTGAACTGCCAACATTGGATTTATTACCACTTGCTACGATAAGGCGACGTGACAGCAAGGCACCAGCTGACTGTAGCCCTAACCTCATCTCACACATTCGATTTTCCACACATATTTCATTTTCAACCGACATATTTCGCCGACACAAATTTTCCACGCTTTTTACCAGTCGTGGCCCGAATGCAATGCTTTATATTTTCCGCACCTGACATTGTTTTGACGGATCGACGTTGAAAAGCATGGCGGTTAAACTCGCCTAGTTGAGTAAAAAGAGACGGAGATAGAACCAATGTTGCCAAATATCAAACCTAGAAATACTGCGCGAATCGGTGGAATAACGATTTTTTTCATTTTTCTAATTGAATGTGAACATCCGTTAAGCAGTTTACACATGGGCAATTTTAGTTATTACAAATTATTTTTTTTCACATATGCTAAAAATATAAATTGCACTAGTCTCAAGTATGATCAGTGGTATGACCAGTGTGAAGCAATAGGATTACCTTAATGATTCTTATTGTATGGCCCAACATTTATTTTTTAAGAAAATAAAACTTGAGTGCCCAAACATTCGATTAAAGTGGGAGATGCGTTGAAAGATACGTACTTGCATGAAAAAGATCATAACTTTTCTCTCCAAATATAAAAAAAATCGTTTGAGGTTCTTAAAGAGGAAGTTTTGTAGATACGAAAAAAGAATGTGTCGATCATCTTTCCAAAAAGTATATTTATTCGAAGGTTTGAATTTGAACATTTTCGGGATAGTAAAAAATGGATAAAATCAACTCCTTCGGCTTAATTGTTGACAATGTATATTTTCCTAATTTTGTTTACTTCAATGACTTATTATTATTGACATTTGCCGCAATCGACGCATAAGTACACTCGGTGCTCGTTGCACATAGCCCTCCTGCATAACGGACACTTCCTTTTAGTTTTATGATCGGCATTCTAAATACATAATTTATTATAGTAGCGCAAAATAAAAAATATCCATGAGCATTTACTATCGTGACTCACTTGAACGTAGCAATAAAACTCCAAATTTGACAAAAAAAAATGTTTTTTTTCCACTTTTACCGCACTTCTGCACAAACGGGGTCGATTCGACCCCACGTCCGCGTGTCCACCTATAGAGTAGGAGTGGGGGAAATATTCGAGCGCCACACTGCGGATGAATAGATTACCCCGTTTTGCGATACAGTCAGTTAAAGAAATGGGGCCCTCAACGACCCAGTGTGTAGTCGAAGTCTTAAGCCCGTATTCTAATGTCAACACCTATTTTCAGGGTCATTTTTTGGGAATTAAATTTAGAGAAACGGCTGAATCTACAGTATTTGTATTTCACAGTTACATTTATACATCTATGAAGTAATATCTTAATTTTTTTTTTCAAATAATTTTATCCAAAATTGTACAAATTGTACGCGTTTTTCTGAAAACATTTTTCAAATCGGGCGTGTATTTTTCTCGGAAATTACCGGGCCGATCGACTTGCAATTTTGCACACATGTGGAGTATATGTCGAACTATCGTTTGGCTCTCCAGCTTCTTGATTGCTTTATATTTACTATTTTTCCGATCCACAAGAAGTGAACGTGTTGTTGTAAAAATCAGACTACTCTTTTTCAAATGCCGCCATTTCGAAAAATGTACTTTAATTTTTCATTAGAAGGCCAAACGATAGCCTGACGTGTACTCTACATGTGTGCCAAAAATAAACGCCCGACAAAAAAAGATGTTGTGACATGACCTGCGCAACATCAAATATCATCTACAATTTCGGAATACAATGCTCTGAAAAAAATGAAAATTTTACTTCAAACACGTATCAACATAACTGGGAAATACTAATACTGTAAACATAACTTTTTTTCTTTCTAAATTCCCGAAAAGTCATGTTGAAAATGAGTGTTCACACTAGAATACGGCCTTAAGGCAGTAGTCTGGTCTAGAAATTTGACAAAATCGATTTTTTTTCTCGTCATTTTATTATTCCTTAGACCTTTCTTAGTACGCTCGTGAAAACCGTTTATTGATATTTCAAAAATTAACAGAGTAATATTAATTATAAGCAAGTCGCGCGCAAACCTCATCTTACGGTATCAAAACTTTGAACGCGTTTATCTCAGAACTATGTTTTTCAAATCGGCGCCCACGATATGTCGATAACTAATCGACCGATCGAGCTCAAATTTTGCACATACCTTCGTTAGCCTCTTTCTGAGGACTGGTAGCAGAATTGAGTCGAACAATAATTTTGCCCACATTTTATAACTCGTCGAATACCCGAAAATGTATGAAATATCGTTAATCAAAGTTTAACAGGCCACCATTTTGTAACAAATTCTTTTTAAGTACTAATTCTGCTACCAGTGCTCAGAATACTCATACAGATTGAGAATATATATATATATTTTTTTTCAGATGCATACATCACCCAGAGTGGGCGCCTTTTGAGGCGGTTTTCGGCGGACCATGTAGTAAAAAAATAAAAAAAACTACATGAAAATATTTAAAATGATTTTTTTTTAAATGTAGATACATTCTCAAAGGAACAATAAATACATATGTAAAATTTCATCTAGATAACTTCAACGGTTTAAAAGTTATTCCAACCCAAAAATGACGTCAAAAATCTCGCTCTAGACCGGACTACTGCCTTAATGGTCTTCATTTAGGCTTGAAATTATTTTCAAACAATTTCGTAGCTTCTACGTTCCATATAAATGTTCCGACAACGTAGGCAACGATGAGCACAACGTGATCCGTAAAATCTCGAAAAACAAATCGAGCAAATTAATTTCGATATATTCATTCAGTAAAGTTAATCGATTACAATAAATTCCGGCAATTCCCTTAATTACTCCGATTTCTGCGAACGTCTATCAAGGTTTTTTTTCACGCGGCTCAATGATCCTCCGAATAAGAATTTATTGGACTTTCGCAGCTTTTTTCATTCCGGCGTGACGCTTCCCGGAAGTGGCAAGTGACGAATTTTCCTTTTTCCCGTTTTATTACTCTTTCACTTCCTTCATTTTCCGTCTTCTCCGTGTGATCCTGGAAGCGTGGCGTTGTCTCCCGCTCTCATTGTATCGTTTTATCATTTCCCACCCTCTCACCCTCCCTGTCTTTATCTCTGTCAGGAGGGAGCAGCGATCTCTAGGAGCGTGTGCTAGAACGCGAAGTAGAACAACGACCGGAAACTCGGTCCAAGTTGGCCGGCTCCGGTCCGTCGGTGACTTTATATCACGACCCGCGCTTTCGTTACGTACAACGTGCCAATTTCTCGCGAAATCGCGAACGATCCTCGAGCGTGGGAAAAAATAGGGATTCATTTTGCAAATATATTCACGGACCGATAAAAATAAGAGATTATGCGAAAAAAGCGCAAAACGAGCTTTAAATTTTTGCGATATTTTCAAGCCGTTGAGGGATTTTTTTAACTTTTTTTAAAATAATTTTTTCAACGTAGTTTTATTATTTTGCTGTATGCTTTTGTCGTCCGTGGCTGAATTAATTTTTCTTTTATGTCCAAACACGGGAGCAGGGTGTGGAGGGGGTGGGTGGGACAAAAAATAATGAGCGTCGTGAAAATATCAATCTTCAGTTTTTATTACAGTGGGCAAACTCCGCTGCGGTTACTGCGAACAATGCGACGTGCCAGGAGCTTTTCAGTCAGCCACCATCCATATGCAGGGGGTCGCAGCTTTTTTCGGTTGATATTCTTTCACATTTCTCATCCTCGTGTTTATATTTGGAGCCTCTATTCTTCGTCTATGCGAGTATTTTTCGTATGCCAAATTTATTTGTGCAATTTTGATCGCACGCAATTTTCGACGGGTCGTACAATCACACTTTATTTTGTACGAACGAAAATTTAGTTTGAATGGTTGTGCAAATTCTTTTGCGGCATGATACTTGAATTTAACGTGTAACAAGTGAAATGTGATGCAAATATTATGCCCTCCGTGACCGGTTGAATAAACTTGTTGAAAACGTTACCAACGCTTTTTTACAGCTTGAAGCAAGTAGAAATAGAAGGTGTGTGTAAAGACATGGAAAAAGGTGAATTTCGACAATTTTTTATGGATAGCCAGGTGATAGAATAAAAATTCAATTTAGTGGTATTTATTCTACATATTTTCAACTAGCTTTGTAAATTTTTTCACAAGATTTTGGAGCGAAATGGCAGCGCTGAAGCGCTGAAACATTGCATCGCCAATTCTTCACCGATTGACTTGAATTATTTTTTGGAACCTAATAACAACGTGTTACATCAAAGTACGGAGGGGATTTTTTAAAGGCAAAAACTTAAAAAAAAATTATTTTCAGCGTTTTTTAATAGAAAACAATTTTTTTTCAAACATCCACCATTTTACAAAAAATCGATATTTTCGATTTCCCTGCGTACGTCGAAGGCAAATATCTTATCTACTGTTCAATTTATTTTGAACTTTTGTTCCGGGTAAAACATTGGACAACTGTTGCCGGCGGCAAGATACTATTCTAATATCGTCTACGACGGTGACTCGCTTCATCTACCTTCAACGCCACGATTTTGTTACAAAAACTGGTGAAAAAAAATTGTAAAGATACTTGAAGACATAGAATAAAGGCCACTAGATGCAAATTCCGTTCTATTATCTGGGCGTCCATAAGAAATGGTTGCAATTCACGGGGCGGGTTGTAATTCCAAACTTTGAATGATCAGAACGCTCAAAACTCCGAAATAATACTACCCCGAAAGATCAAAACTCCGAAAGAATTTTACCCGAAAGACCAAAACTCCGAAAATCTGAACGGGGCCGGGTTGAAATTTCAAACCTTGAATGATCAGAACGCTCAAAACTCCGAAAGAATACCACCCCGAAAGATCAAAACTCCGAAAGAATTTTACACGAAAGACCAAAACTCCGAAAAACTGAACACCGTCAAAATAATTCAGCTATGGAAGTTTTTAAAGTTTCAAAAATTTTCAATAAATCAACGAATTATTTCAAGAATTCTTTTATTAAGGGGCTAACCCAGTGTGAAACTTTCAAAACATCGATTTTTTTTGCCTTTTCGACAGTTTATACTTTCAAGAATAAGAGATGAGATTTTTATACTTTCGAGATTTTTATACTTTCAAGAATATGAAATGAGATTTTTCAGATTTGCTGACATTGTAACTCAAAGAGCAATTATCCGATTGACTTTAAATTTGAACTGAGTACTCTTGAATATACTTACTCTACAATGACGTAGGATATTTTTGATTGTATGAAAATTGACGATTTGGCATCGAAAGACACGACCATTTTATAGGCAAGAGAACAGACTTTTTTCATAACTACGCCATTTTGTTCGATTTTGACATTTTCGAAAATCCTCCGTCATTGGATAGGAAATGCCTTCCAGTTTAACGGCATTTCTTCCTTTTTCGGTTTCAGGAGGAACTTTTTTTTTGCGTCTCCTAAGGCTGCGCATAAGTCGCTTGGATCTCAATATTTTTCTACGAAAAAATTATGTAATATAGGTAAAATATACCCAAATATATTCTTAATTTTCCAAAACATTTAATTGAGTACTTTTCTACCAAAAAATTCCCGAAATTCACCCAAATTTTAAGCGTTCACAGTGGTATAGCCCCCCTTAAGAAGTGATGTTACGTCAACTTTGAAATTAGTCTAAACAATGTTATACGTTTTACATTATTCACAGTCAACTGTGTAGACTTTCGCTGGAATGATCTTGACGAATCTTGTAATTTCGGACCATTAAAATTAGGAATTTTAAACCGTCAGCGCATTCGAAGTTCGGAATTTCAACCCGGCCCCCATGTCAAGATCATGCCAGCGAAAGTCTACACAGTTGACTGTAAATGATGTAGAACGTGTAACATTGTCTAGGCAAATTTCAAAATTGACGCAAAATCACTTTTTAATTTAAGGGGGGAAATCACAGTAGCACACAAAAAAATAGGCATATTTCCGGGAATTAATTTTGGCTGAATAAAAGTATCAATCGAAAATCTGTAAAGTAGGTTTTATAGCAATACTAAAAAAGTACAAAATGTAATTTTTCCAATAAAAAATATTTAAAAATGGCGGCTGCGCAGCATATGCCCCAAGGCGCCTTTTTTGAGCTCGCCGAAGACAAAACTCGAGCAAATTTTTACCGATCGACTTGAAATTTTGACAGTAGCTTCGAAACATCTTTCTCCACGGAGCTACGTAGGATTTTTTCGATATATTGATTTTTCGCAAAATGGTGCATGTTTGAAAATAAAGTTAAATTTTTAACAAAAAAAAAACGCCATAAAATCGTCGATAAAAAAAAAGTACGCCATGTAAAATAAAAAATCCTACGTAGCTCCGTGGAGAAAGATGTTTCGAAGCTACTGTCAAAATTTCAAGTCGATCGGTAAAAATTTGCTCGAGTTATGTCTTCGGCGAACTCAAAAAAAGGCGCCTTGGGGCATATGCTGCGCAGCCGCCATTTATAAATATTTTTTATTGAAAAAATTACATTTTGTACTTTTTTAGTATTGCTATAAAACCTACTTTACGCATTTTCAATTGATACTTTTATTCAGCCAAAATTAATTCCCGAAAATATGCCTATTTTTTGTGTGCTACTGTGATTTCCCCCCTTAAAACAAATTCTTTAAATAATTCGTCGATTTATTGAAAATTTTGAAACTTTGAAAATTTCTATAGCCGAATTATTTTGTCTTTTGTGTAAAATTCTTTCGGAGTTTTGAACGTACTGATCATTGAAAGTTCGGAATTTCAACCCGGCCCCATCTTGAATTTCGGAATATTAAAATTCGGGATTTTGAACCGTCCGAGCATTTAAAGTTCGGAATTTCAACTCGCCTCCAAATTCACATTTTTCCCGGGCACTAGACTAGTAGTCTCCCTTAATTATACGAGTGTGCATACCCACTGTACACAGCTGGTATCACGGGCATTTCCGTCCAGTGATCTCTTCGAACAGGGCCAATGCACAAAGCGAGATTCAACCTCGTCACATGGCATTTTTTATGGCAGATTCGTAAAGAACATATTTCCTTTGAGAAAGGACGAATTACAGAGTACTCTCGGTTTTACTCTCGTTCCGCGTCCCATGTTCCATTATTCGACGATTGTAAGTGCTTCCATGCTTCTATCCAGACTCAATTCGTTCTTTTCCCGATTTGATTTTTATCACTTTCTGTAAGGAAATAATTCACCGAAGGGGAAATAAATTTGCTTTCGTTTATGAAAATAAAAGATCGTCGTGTGACTATTTCGTTTCGACTTTTCTCGCGTACTCGTTCTACGAACTTCCGAGTCACTGAGCTCTTCGGGGATGGTCAACGGCATCGCATTAGCTCCTGAATTCGACCTCATTTTTCAATACTCCCCCGTACGCATCGGGTCCAAAAGCTTTGGCACAACAAACTGGGTCGACCATCCAACCTACGTAATTTTTTGACACACATACACGCCCATCCTGCAACCGATCCTTTTTATATTTTCCTCTTATGGGTCTTTCTTGACTCCCTGTTTGTCGACGATATTGACCCAATTTGGAGAGTGTCTGACAAAGCTTTCTTCCAGCTTCTCCCTTTAACATTCTGGGCGAATGTGGTCAACGACACAAAGAAGTGGAATGTGATCTCCCGAAAATACAAAATACACGGAATCGTCTTTAAAATCTACCCTCAACGTATACAATCACTTGTATTATATTCAATTATGTTCAATTATTTTCAATTATGTTCAATTATTTTCAATTATATTCAATTATTTTCAATTATTTTCAATTATATTCAATTATTTTCAATTATTTTCAATTATATTCAATTATTTTCAATTATTTTCAATTATGTTCAATTATGTTCAATTATTTTCAATTATGTTAAATTATATTCAATTTTTATTCAATTATGTTCTCTGAACCCTCCCTTACGACTTTTTCAACGATGTATTCAATTTCATTTCTTCTTGGGCCCCATTTCTTTCTATTTGTCCAAAATAACGCTGCCAAAAGGCAAACCGAAAGAAAATTATTGATGAAAAAAAACAATGCTCCACTGAAAAAAAAGGTTTTTGCAGAAAACGACCAGAGCCATCAAAAGTGGATTCAAGAAGAAACGAAACATTTTTGAATTGGTCTGTCAATTTTTTCAGTTTCGTTCCCATTGCCATAATTATTGCTCATTTTTCTTTCAATTTTTCATCCCGTTTCCGGTGTCTTTATGCCGCCTCTTCTAAGCTTGGCGTAGAAACGTACACGTAGTTCGTTATCCTCATTAATTAAAGAGGTAAAGCTAGAGGGTCAGTCCCCCGGGGTGACTACCATGCCACAGTGGATAAAGAATATTATTCCAACTATAAAGCTCCGACCGACTCGTACGCCTCGAGCTCACCGTGGCTACGTTTTGCAAAATGCTACGTAAAAAGTTCATTCTTTTTTTCTTTAAATACCCTCGAGTCTTTTTCTCCACACGAAAACAAGTGCACTCCCGACTGACCAACCGGTGCAAAGGAAAAAAATAACTGTTTTCCGGCGTCAGTATTTTGAAAACGTTTTAAAATTGTTTATGAAATGAAATCACCCCGGGAGATTTTTCTTGACGCGGGATACGTAAATGGAGGAAAGCCGACGATGAATTTTCATTCCGACTTCCTTCTTAATCTTGAACTACTGGGCAGCCTCGTTACACCAATTACGAATGCTGGCCATGCAAACTGTGAATAATTTTTCTTACCTTCTCCTCAACCTTTTATTATCAACGAATTTATGGGAACTACCAATGAAAATATTTGACAAATTGATTGTACTAACTCAAATAAAAATGATCTGTAACGTATAGTATAATAAAATGGCTGAACGATATTTTGGAATTTTTTAAATATTGATTCAGCTGAAAAATACTTTTACATAATTGTACTATATAAACATTATTGTACAATTACAACAAACACTAAGGAAAATATTATTTGAGCTGAAATATTTTCATATCATTCCACTGTCAAAATATTTCAATATTTTTTTCAGATAAAATACTATCGAAAATCTAATTCAAGCTAGAAAAAAAATTCATAAATCGTCAAAGAAAATCTAATTTTTTCGTCATGATAATTTTTTTTCGTTTTTTCTCGACGCAACAAATAATAATTTATCACAAGCACACTCATGAATAATTTCATAGTTAAAAATCGTTAAGAGTAAATGTGAGGGACAAGGTAAAAAATGGTAATAATAAACATGGGAGCGCCGATAAAAATGTACGAAAAAAATGAATGGTCTCGTCTCTTGCTAGTAAATATACTTTATTTTAACACAGAAAACGAAATATTGAAGAATAATAAATTGATACTAGCTTAATTGGTGTCCAGAAGGTATATGTGAACATTTTTCAAATTGAAACGACCGCAACATCTGTTGTGTTTGGGCCATATTTACCACTAATGTGAATATCCTCAAATTCCCGAAAGAGAAAACATCGATCTTCATGAATGTAGTGATTCTGCGGGAGGCCGCTACGGGCAATAACCGTAGTATCAATCATCCGTTGTGAAGGTCTTCTTTAGTCGTATCCATCTTGAATCTTGGTGGGTCCGATGCAGAAACATTACTTTACATCGGCCTCATCGATGCTCATGTGGGTCAGAGTTGTACCATGTGGTTTTTCCGGCCACTGTGGATTCAATTCGTCGACATCGAGATTACGTGATACGATCGAAAAATCGGATTCACTTCCCCATCCGTCAGAGTGGAGCCCTTCGGGCCCTTCTTCGAGGTCCGATTGATCGGCTGCGCGGACTTCCCTCCTGACCACGTCAGGATCTACCTCGGCCACAAAATCTTCATCCTCGTCGAATGTATCGTCAAATTCGCCATCACGAAAGTTGAACGCTTTGGCGTTCACCGAAGAAACAACGATTCCAAAAATCGCCAGGAATATCAGACACCAAAAACTTCTCATATTTCGAGTTTTTTTTTCACTTCGCCTTGTCGGAATTCGTCAAGATTCTATATGCAACGATGTCAAAGCGCGATCGGGCTTATATGTGCTGATGGTTCTGATAGCCGCAGGTGTTCGATGTCAGGCCACGAACAAACGCCATGAAAAATGTGTTGGGGAAATAGCTGAATTTCGAATGACTCATATATTGATGGAGTGATCCAATAACTCATGGTTCCCCACTGACGATACTCCATAGATCTTTCGGTTGACGTGAATTGTATTAGGGCTCCATTTCCTCCTCGATAGGCCAATATTCTTATCGTTTTTTTATGAATTATTGAACGGCTCTTCAGAAATTTTTCCCTCACACATACTTGCAGCTTTCTTCGTATGTAGAGAAATTCTTTTTTTTTCAACATTTTTCAACAGTCCATCAGAAAATTATGAAAAATGGCATTGATTTTTTTACGGTTTTTGGTAGAACAGTGATGAAACAGTTTGAGAATGTAGAAAAAAATGGTTGGGTCTGGGGTTATTGAGCGAAACAGCTGGATAGTTATTTTGTATTCGTTTTTTTTTTTTTACAAATAAGAGCGGTAATTCTTGAGATAAGTGACTTTTCCGAAAAATGAGCATAACATTTTTTATTGTTGCTATTTTCTCATTTATTTGGTTATAAATGATGATATTCAGTCGGGGGAAGCTGAAGTTCAGCCCCTCCCCCCCTCCATAAAATGTGATGGGCTTTGAAGTTCGCGGAAACACGTAAAAAATAGGACATTTTTCAACATTTCGACGCCCATATTAGGTTTGTTTAGATTTTTGAAAAATTCGAATTTATTTTTAACGATTTTTTGCTCGTAGAAAATTGGTTAATGAAAATTTTCAGCTTCTCCCGACTGAATATCATCATTCATAACCAAATAAATGAGAAAATAGCGACAAAGTTTTTCGGAAATGTAACTTATTTAATGAATTGACAAAAAAACAACAATCTATCGTTTCGGACTATATTCGCATATCATAAATAATGATAAATATCAAAGAAATTCTTATTTGTTTTTATTTGGCATTTATTTCTCATTTATATTTGATTGATGATTTATTTGGTGTTTATTATTTAATCTCGGTTTAAGGATTTCTTTTTTAATATTAAGGACATTTTTTTAATATTTATGAAATAAGCAATACTTTAGTGAAAACATTTCATTGATATCTATTTGGTACTTATTATTTGATCTCGGTTTAACAAATTTTTTACCTTAATTCGGAGTTAAAAAATGCCCCTTTCCATAATAAATACTCCAATAAATACTTGAATACTTATAAAGTAAAAATATGATGAATAAAGTTTATTATTTGCAGGATATTTTTTTTACCCTAAGGCGGGTCACCACTGTGACGGGTAAAAAAATCATAATTTTTTTTGCATTCTCTCAAAGTATACATATTCAAAAATGTATCAAATGAATCATAACTCTAGCTATAAATATGCGATTTTCAATTTTAAAAAACCAAAATTTCCGCAATTGCAGTAGCTACCATACTACGTAGGCGATTTTTTGTTTGTTTATAATTTAGGACTTTTACGCCCCTCCTGTAAGAATATAAGGAAAAATTTCGCCAAAATTACACTTTTTTTTAATACCCGCCCTTTAGTGATTTTTTTTTCAAAAACAGTTACGTACAATGAGAACCACATTTATATAGATTTAAAAACTTGTTTATTTTTCTTGTTCAGACCTTTTTTGGCTCTCTTTCCACCCTACACCCTCATTTCTCCGCTTTCTCTCTCCCTCCCTCCCTGGGGTGGCGTGTCGCATCGACTATGCAGCTCTCCTCATAAGGGGAAAAGTCATAAATGCAGTTCGAGGAACTTCGTTTCAGTGGCTCTGTGGTCCGAACGGTAGGTGGGACAATGCTGAACGAACGCATGCAGATTCGGTGGTCAGTCGGTTTTGTTGAAATTCCATTCGCAATCCAGGTCGACGGGTCAGAGGTAGACCGCAACTACCCCTGACACTTCCGAGTGTTTCCCAACAATTCAACCTTCGACCTCGCCCCATGGTTATCCAATCCTATACTGTCAGCCACGGATTCGTGCTTGAATCCGCCCGGGCTCAAGTACGTTCTCGTAGAACGTGAGAGGTAAACGCATCGAAAAAAGTAAATAAGAAAATCGTACCAGGGAACCGGATACTGAAAAGTTTCGATAACGTGATGCAAATCGAGTGAAAAATTTCGATGAAAAATTCCCAAACGTCATTGATGAGGAAATTTTTGCGTGCATGACGAAATGAGTACTCTCAAATCTAAATTCGAACCTTAAGGGGGTGAAACGGAGGTTTGGAAGTTTTTATGAGACAACATAGTTTTTGGTCAGATTTGCTTGAAAATTGGTATAAATACACTCCAATGCAAATAATTAAACATGTGTTTGTTTGGTGTATTTATGTCAACCTAAAACAAACACAGTTACTCATACAAACGTTAATACTCCCCTTTAAAGTTAAATTCCCCTTAGAGGTTAAATTTTGGAAATTGCTGAAATACATGTTTGATTATTTGTATTTTAGCGTATTTATGCCAAGTTTCACATAAATCTGACAAAAAAACTATGTTGTCTCATACAAACTTTAACACCCCCATTTGACCCTCTTAAGGGTCGAATTTGAGGAAATGCTGAAATACGTGTTCAATTATTTGTAATGTAGAGTACTTACACCAAGTTTCAAGAAAATCTGACAAAAAATATGTTGTCTCATACGAACTTTAAAGCCCCTATTTCACCCCCTTAAGGTTGAATTTCGATGTTTACCACTCTTGAAAAAAGTGTTATTTCGGGTCAAATATGAAGGCTGCGTGGTCGGAATTAGGGGCGACATATATCATAATATCCCCGATAACAATATAGGACGCAAATATTTACGAGCGTTTTCCTCGCTTGTGTACATTTCAAGCCCGAAGAAAAACATGCGCCACGTCAAGGTTCGATTAGTGCGTAGTTGTTTTCGTAGTTTCAAAATGAATGTAGGTTAATCATTTTTTTAATGAATGCAAACTTAATTAAAAATTTATTTTACCTTCAATTCTAGGCTTTATTATAAAATAAACTATTTTTGGAATTAGTTAAGCGTGAATTAAAAGTTTTATTTCAAAATGGCTTAATTTTAAGAAGAATTACAATAAGCATGAATCAAATTCCAAAATTTAAGTTTTATTTTTAAATTAACTTTTTTTATAAACAAATATAGAAAGAATTGAATTTTATATTTTAAGATTTTGAATACATTAAGTTTTAAATGAATTTATTTTTTTATTTTAAGTTTGATTTTTTAATGAATTAATTTCGAAATATTTTGGTCCTATATTTCAATGCTTATTTCAACTTTCGAATTTGTAATTTGTTCAATCTCAGTTAGTAGATATATCCAATCGGTAGGGCTGTTCGAAAATAAACGAGAATTGCTTAAACTTGAAAAGCCTAATCGAATCGATCGACCCGTTTTAATTATACCCAACGTGAAATGAAAGTTGGACGGCAATCGAATGATTTCGGGAGTGAGGATTGTCCTAAATTACTCTACAAATGTAAAATCGAAATTTCCCGAAATACACGAGTTCAGCGGAGTTTACGGATAGTTCGTCCTGCTAGTAATATCAGCCATTTCGCCATCAATCAACGTCTTCGAGCGATGGTATTATATTTTTCACCGATCCATACACCTACAACACCTTTCCATCTTTTTTCATCGACCTCGTTCAACTTCCCACCGCTCGAAACGCTCGATGAAAGCAATTAATCGTTTGGGGATAAATACGAATAATATTTGCTTCTATAAATAGCCCTTTGGCATTTCATCGGCTCATTTCTGTCCACAAAAGCCGACTCAAGTTTCATTAGCGTTCGTGTTTCCGATCATGACATAATTGAAATACGCTTAAATCGCCTCTATTGACACAGGTTTTCCACAGTTTCCCTGTGTCCTCGTAAAGGGATTAAAATGAAGGAGTTGCGATTGTAACAGACCTACGGAGCATACGATGGAAGCTTGAAACAAAGTTTCATATCAAATAAAAGTATAATGATTTATTAATTAAGTTCATAGATTAATTGACTTTATATTTAGAGGACATGGACCAACGAGGACATTTCTTCAATACGCACAGCCTTAAAAAACTGTTCCTCCAGTCGACTGAACGTGTGAATAAAATCAAACGTCACCAGGTAGAAAAACGGCTTCTGACGAGTCATTTTTTTTGCACTTAGCGCTATTTATTAAATATCAAAGTTTGTATACCACCCTCGTTGGAAAGTCATATCTGTCACGTACATCCGAAAACGCCAGCATTTTTTACCTTTTTCTTCAATGTGTGCCACCTCGAACAATTTTTACGCTTTGCAATCACTCGAACAAAAAAAATCCCGAAGCTTCGTCGTCATTGTACCCCAGGATAAGAATATTTTAAAAACTACCAGTTCGGTGAAAAATAAGTCGTGGACAAGAAAAGTCAGAGAGTCGACCCGAGCAAACTCGTACAAGGCCCATTGACGTAGCCGGGAGCCCCCCCCCCTCCCGCCGCTCGAAAAAAAAATCGATCCAAGATAAGTGAATTTGAATAATCGATTAATTTTATTTAAGTTTTGCCCACGTAAGAAAAAAGAAATAACTACATAAAACTTGAACGATCTCCTTCGTCGTAATTTCCCAATTTATACAAAAAGTGGCTATTTCAATACGTAAATTAAAATACGTTCCAATTTCACAATTAAGTTAATTGAGGGCAAAAGAAATACATTAGGTTTTCCGGCCGATGCGCAACCAAAAGAATACTGGAAAATAGACATTTACTACCCAGTAATAGAAAATATCATCGTAAATCTAAAACGCCAGTTTGCGAATCTACCGTTAGTTCATGCAGATGACACATTTTTTTAAGATGTATATGAAGAACGGAGAGGATTTCATCAATAAACATTTACAAATATAAACCATACTTAAACTTACTTGCTTAAAAATCTTAAAACATACTTTCATTTAAAAGTGATGAAACAAATGCTGGAAACGTAAAAAAACATATTAAAAAGCAGTACTGCTCTAACTTATATAAACTTTTCCAATGAGCGTGAAGTGCTGCAATGGTACTCCTAGTGAGCTCCACCGGCTGTCAGGAGAGTTTCGCCACCATGAGGCGGATAAGTGACTGGAAGCACAATGCTTCAGAAACAATTCTCCCATATGTCACTGCTGAACATAGAGAATAAAATTGTTAAAAAGAAAATTACAACTAAAACAGTGATGGGCCGATTGTTGAAAGCAAAAATAATGGATTTCTTTTGACTACACCGAATATGTTATTAAGAATTGCAAACTATTAGACCAGTTTTTTTTAATCTGCGGGAAAACGGTTCTAAGGGGGGAAACCACCCCTCAAAAAAGGCGTATCGAGGGGTGGTTTTGCGGTTTCACCCACAAGCAGTCCACCGATCTGAATGAACCAAAAACCAAAATTCTTCTGGGGTAAAGCGATGAAAAATCCACTTAAGAGGTATTGAAAAAAAAATCTAAATTAAGGGGTGACACGCCTTTCTTCGAGGGATCATTTCCCCCTTTAAAACCGTTTTTCCGCCCATAAAAAGATACGTGTCTAATAGTTTTCGACGCTTCATCACATATATGAGTTTCAAGAAAATCGAAGGCGCGCACTTAAGTGATGTTCCTAGTTATTTCGGAGGAAGAAATAATTCGAAAAATAACCTAACGATCCATTTTCCCACCAAATCATTCGTTGGCGCCCCCCAACGACGGATTGAGTCAGGCCTGGTTAATTTCTTTTTTCACTGCATGAAGAGCACAAGAAAAAAGGATCCAGCACGAGAGGTCCGATAACGAATGATAAGGTACATGAATTTACACCTGTCGTGCTCGCCTCGGCTAATCGTTCTTTTTCTACGTTAAGACGTTAGGCCACAGTAATGGGTATAAAATCTAGTACGAATTTTACAATTTTTCTCTCGTATGAAAAACTGATGCACTCATAAAATTAATTACACATCTATTTAGTATGAATATCAAGCTGTTAGAATTTTTTTTTTCGAAGTACAAAATGGCCGACTAGTCGAAACTTCTCGAAACAACTTTTTTTCAATTGGCGTGCCAAATAACTTCAACAATTTTCACTCGATTTACTTCGAATTTAAAAGTTATGTTCCTAATTGCATTTCGCAGAGAAGTACGTACGGAATTTCTGATCGATCGAAAACTTTTCATTTTATGAGCAGTTATAACGAAATTGTTCACTGAAAATTCATTTCTTAAGTTCAAATACCTACAACTTTTGATTAAAACAATATTTTTCAAATTTCGTAAGGTAAATGTCCCAATTATCGAACCCTATCTTGTATTTTTATTATTTCTCATTCACCTGCATGCATTTACTTATTTATAAAAATTTCATTACATATATGGAACCTTTAGCTATCGAAATGTTACCTTACTTGTGCAAAAAAAGCTTTAATTAATAGAGAAAAAAATTATTTAATCAGCAACGGTGACCCGATTTCACGTCTCGTGGTAATTGCTTATCGTTTTTGCTAAGACGCGCCGCTTCACGCGTAAGGGCATAACAAATTCAAAAACTGTCGCATCTCAAAAAGTAAAGGTGTTTCAGGTTCCTCAGAACATTTCTTACAAATAGCAATTAAAAAAAAATTTATTTAATTATTTGTTAAAAAATACGGTGTTCGATCATTGGGACATAGAAAATGCAGTGTGTCCCAATTATTGAACACTCGAATTCTCCAAGATGGCGTCATTAAACCCATCAAAAATCGAGACAGTTAACGTGTCACAGATCGTGTGAATCGGATTTATTCAAATAAAAGCTGTAAGTTCCCGAATAAACTTACCTTTATTCTTTTAATAATAACTCTAAGGTCGTCAAATATATTTTTTATTTGTATTTTCGTGCAATAAACATAAAAAGAAACGTAAAAAGAGAATTTAACCTAAATATGACCTAAAAATACGAATGTAATGTTCAATATTTTTGCTGTCCGATATTTCAGGGAGCCAAGCTGCGACAAAATCAAACAAAAACAGAACATGAAAACGAGGAAGCTGAAAATAAAAATAAAATGAAGTTTGAGTTGAAAAGCAAAAATAAACCAAATGCGAATGAACCAAAAGCCTGTCAAAAGAGACTAAATATATATTTTTGTATTTTTACATGATTAATATAAGATTATTTAAGTGTTTGATTTTGGTTTTATTTCTTAATATTGTACCCAAAATAATATTTTCAGAACGGAAAAAAAATTCTCGAGAGTGTTCAATATTAGGGACGTAGGCACTTTCAGTGTACAATAATTAGGACATTTTCATGCTTCACATTACTTTTTTTTCATTGGAAACCATTTAAAAATAATTTAAAGGGTGATTTTTCGAAAGTAAAAATATCGAAGTATCATTTGAACATGAAAGCGATCGTTTTTTCTCGCTTGTATATTTTTTTCTCACCGAATTCAACCCCCCAGATCCTTAGCTGTTCAATAATTGGGACATTTACCTTACTTACTTCTCTAGGTATTCTAATGTAGATTGACGACAATTTTTGTTTTTTGTTGTAGGTAAAAAATTGCGGATGCTAAATGTCACGCCGCGGAGCACCTAAAAAAACAGAAGAAAATATTCGGCCATTGTGTACATCGAAAAAAAAATCTATATATATTTTCTAACAGCTTGATATTCATACTAAATGGATGTGTAATTAATTTTATGAGTGAATCACTTTTTCATACGAAAAAAATGGTTAAATTCGCCCATGGTTGTATACCCGTTACTGTAGCGTAAGGCCTTAACGGACATAAGTTAAATGACGTCGGGTAGACAGAATGATCGATCCAGAGTCGAGTAATTGGAGTGCGAGTGAATCGGGTGGATCTGAATAACAATCAATGTTGGTGGAAGGTTCTAACGTTGATTGAGGAACCTGTGGGAATACACGCTATACCCGGGTGGCCATGGTAAATTGCCTAGAGTGCAGGGAACACCCGGTGAGAGGTGGCTAAGCTTTCGAGGGCATTCCCAGATTTGCAACGGGTCCTCACCGCGGGTCCAACTTCGTACACGCTCGTCTAGCTCGTGTTTGTTTGGCTTGGTTAGTCACACCATGCGGTTGGGCATCGACCATGCGCATATATATTCGGCTCATCGCACACGAGCTAGCTGCCACCAACCTGCTCGTGATCCTACTCCATCCAATGTTCGTACCAAGCCACACGGTTTAACTTCTTCCAATCGACTCTCGACCGCAGGAAGCGCCTGGAAGCTTCGAAGCCTTGAATAACGAGAAAAGACAGTCGAACGAACAGCGCTGATTTTACCACTGCCCATTTCAAGCACATTAATTGCGCGCCCTAATTTCTTTGCTCTTTTTTCTCATACCTTCCGTCGCCTTGACCCTCGTTAATCTTCCGGCTAAAATGACTCGCGAATGAAGGTAATATTCTTCCGAGAATTGGAGCCGGGATGGAAATTAGTTTGTCACTTGGCCGATCCGAGATTGGATCCAACATTCGGTCGGATATGTCGCGAATGACGGCTCAGAAAAGACGAACGCTGGAGGAAAAATTGTACAGAACGGCGGAACGAGAAATCCGGACGTTCGGTAAATCTTAGCAGTCCGGCACGCGAGAAAGATCTTTCAAGATATCTTGAGCTTTCTTGCGGCTGCTTGATAATAGGGCGACTGATATGGAAGATGCGGTGGGGGTGCAAACAGCACGGAATCTCATTTCCACGGTTATTTCCTAATTGAAAGCTAAGTAACTATGAGGCAGACATTGCGCTGAAAATTCGATAAAATGGAGAAAAAATATTTTAAAAGTATCGCCATGATCGTATTTTTCCACCCCAAATAAGAACTTTTAGATAGATAATAGATAACCATCTATTATCTATTTAAGATTTTGAATAGATGATAGATAACAATCTATTATCTATTTAAGATTTTGAATAGATAATAGATAACAATCTATTATCTATTTAAGATTTTGAATAGATAATAGATAATAATCTATCATCTATTGTTCACCAATTCGCTGAACATTAGAAAAGACGGGAAAAAACATTCTAAAAGAATCGCTATCGTCTCCACTTTCCGCTCTAAATCATTTTTTTTAGATAGACAATAGATGATAGATGATAATCTATTATCTATTTTGCAACATTTTGCTCCACATTCGAAAAAATAGAGATAAAATATTTCAAAAGAATCGCTATGATCTTATTTTTCAGTCCCAATTTTTTTTAGATAGATATTACATAACAAATAACAATCTATTATCTATTTTAGATTTTGAATACATCATTTTAGATAGATAATTAGATTTTAGATTTTGCATAGATTATTTCGAATAGTGGAAAACAATCTATCTATTTTTCGACACTTTGCTGAAATTTCGAAAAAAATGGAGCAAACATATTTTCAAAGAAGCGCCATCAATTTATTTTTCAGCCCAAATAAAAAAGTTCAGATTAATAATAGATAATAGATAATAATTTATTTTTCGACCATTCGCTGAAAATCCGAAGAAAAAAATATTCCAGAAGAATCGCTATAATCTTATTTTTCCGCCCCAAATACATATTTTTTTACATAAATAGTAGATAATAATCTATTATCTATTTTTCAACACTGCTGAAATTTCGAAAAAAAATGGGCCAAATATTTTTAAATAATCGCTACGATCTTATTTTTAGCCGCAAATTACAATAAAATTAGATCGATAATAGATGTTAGCTCGATGGTTAATAGATAATAAAATAATGCATACTATTTCATTATCTATTAACCATCGATAATAGATATTAATCTATTATCTATTTTAGATTCTGATTAGATAATTTTAGATAGATCACAGGTAATAGTTAATAATCTATTATCTATTATCGACCATACGCTGAAAATTCGTAGTTAAAAAAAAACTTTCAGAAGGATCGCTATGATCTTATTTTTTAGCCCCAAATAATTTTTTTGACATAGATAGTAGATAATAATCTATTATCTATTTTAGATTTTAAGTAGATGATTTTCGATAGATTTAGATGTATTTCCAATTTTTTCTCCACCCTTGTACAGATAAATGTCCAAATTATCGGAATCTGCTGATCGCACAGTCGAATCAATTTTTTTCGCCGGTTACTTTCCAAACGAACAATTGTTGAACTTCTCGAATTCGTTGGCGGTTTTATGTAGTCGCTTTCTGTTAATTAAAAGCACTGTTCTCTCAATTGAACTTTCGTTGCCCTTCCAATGACGTTTTTCGGAAACCGCGCGAACAAAGAACGTATAGAAAAAAAAACGTAAAGAAAAGCTGAACGGAAAAAAAAGTGGAGAATACGTTGACAGGGTGGGAAACACGGGAGGAAGACTGCACCATGAGATCGGCGGAAATCCGAGGAGAACGGCCTTCGCTGCTAGCATTTCTCATCAGATTTCATGACGGAAGAGAAAAAAGTCAAGAGTCTCGGACGTGAACGCGAGCGCGAGTGAGAACTGGAAAGAAAGACAGGGAGAGAGTAAAGAGACGAAGTCTCTCCCGTGAGAGCCAAGGAAATGTAAATGAGATTGCATCGAGGCAGAATCTATTAGGCCCTCGATGAAGATCGGTGGTTTTTTTTCTCACGTAAAAGCAGTCACTCCCTGCTATATCGACGAAAAAAAGAGACGCGAGATAGTTCCGTGGTGACAGCGGAGCGAAGGTGGAAATAAAAAAAAAATCAGTTAAATTTACGTCACGTTTTCAAAAGTGAACTCTCTCTTTCGAAATTTCATACAGATCCATGCATATCGATACACTAAAAAATTATTTTTCTTTAAAATGAATTCTATTTGACTTTATGATAAGGTTTCCAAACTTCTTGCATAAATTAATATTTCATTTCTTAAGCGATAAAAAAAAACGCCAAAAGTTTCCGTACCATTGGCAGTATTCAAAACTGCCAAAAGTTTCCGCATTAAGGCAGTATTCTAATCTAGAAATGTGAAAAAATCGATTTTTTTGCATTTAATTAAAGTGTAGCCTTTTAAGAATATGTCCTCAAAAGGAAATATCAGAGTTCGCAATATTCGTCGGAGCTGCGAACTTCAGAAGCTTCTAAGGAAGCTAGAACTGCTCACCGGGAAGAACGAGCTTAAAAAAATCATCACTTTCAAGTCGAGGAAGGCACACTTTACGAGACAAGAATGGCAAATTAATAAAACATGCTCTTAGACCACTTAGATAGTTGCGGTTGTTTAAAATTGCACTCAAAACTTTGAACGCGTTTTTTTTTCTCGAAATTACTTCTTTCAACCTGAACATATAACCTCGACTTCAATCGATTGACTTCAAATTTGGTTTGGACCTTCAGTATATATCCCTCGATCGTCCCTACCCCGGGAATTGCCAAATTAATATTATTACTAATTTCAAAAAAATTAACTTTGAAAAAAAAGGGCAGAAAATAAACTTTTTTCAGACAAACGCCATTTTTAATTTTGTTTTTTCTTACTTGCCACAACGACATTTTTATTCATAAAGAAAATTAGTTTTATTTCTATTTCAGGTGAATGGAAGCTTTGGAATCATGTCAACCGCCTCAACCGTTTTTTCACGGCCATATTTAGAGGCCCATAATTTTTTCAATTTTTATTCTTTTTGCACGATTTTTTTACAGTTCTTGAAACAGCAATAAAAAAGACTAAAAATTGGATCGTAATAATATTTTTTCGTTTTTATCAAGCCCGAAATGCGGCAATGCAGCAAAATGATCGATTTGAATGCAAATTGTCTCGTAGGGAAAAAAATCTCTTATTATGTATACGTATATATGTACGCGTAACGAGAATGGAAACGGGACGAGGGAGTGGCAAATTATAGCTATACTGCAAAATTACCGGGGTGTGGCCTCGTGCTACAGATTATTTTTAAACTAATTGTGAGATTAAAAAGAAGCGTTTCTATGGTGCCTTTTACTCCTCGTTGCTAAACACACTTTCGACCCTTCTTTCCTCTTTTTTTCGTCGCTATAACAGGGTCGGATCTTTTCTTAATGTGCCCATGATGCCATCGCAAAAAGTTTTACTTCGACCCGAGCATAAGACATGAATGAAATGAAGATTGATTGAAACTTAAATGATCTCCACGGAGCATCAGTCCAGCATTATTCATTAAGCAACTTTTGGCTGGCCATAAGTGATGTATATTTTATTTTTTAGAAAATAATTTTAGGGGTGGCTCGACGCAGGGTCCTTCGAAAGAAAGAAAAAGACGTTTTTGATTGCTCACCAGCGTTATTTTATTACCAGCCTTTCTCAAGCAGCTAACGAATTGCTTCAGCTTGAAGGAAGTTTTTTTTACCGAACTCACAGGTCCAATGAGGGGGGGGGGATATCTTAAGGCGAGGAAAAAATTTGCTAATTTTTATACATTTTTTTAAGGAAAGATTTCCTCACCATTTTTCAGACTTAGGGTATGTTTTATTACTACTTTTTGCTGTTACATGATATTTTTTACACGCCAAAAAACTAATCGACTTTCTAACCTTATTGTCTAAAACATGAGCCTAAAAGTTTTTTGAAAATTAAGGAGAAATTTTTTTTTTTTACTGCATAATGTAGTCATTTTTTTTTTTGGAAAATTTAATCTTTTCATTTCAAAGCGTATTATTTCATTGTTTTTAAACATTTCTCACTTTTTCTTGGTTCATATTCGGCGTATGAGTGTAAATGAAAGATTAAAATTCGTTAGCTTTTTTCGGATTAATCTTGCCGACACTAGGTGTTACGCCGTCTGACAACATCCGCCGCAACCCGTTTAGAATACCGTGCCATACCTTCGTCGTGTTCAAAGATTAATAAAAAAAAAATTACCATATAACAGCCAAAAGTAGTATTAAAACATACCCCAAGTCTCAAAAATGGTGAAGAAATCTGACCTGTGAAAAAAAATCATGAAAATCAGCAATTTTTCCTCCCCTAAAGGTATCTCCACCCTTAATCTCGTAAACGAGATGTTTTCTGTTATTTTGTACAAACAATTATTCCTCGTTTTCAAACAGCACATATCACGATACGATTTAGTATTCAATCGTACATCTCAATTGCGTACAATATTCAATAACTGCACAAAATGTACAGCCATTGAAATTTAATCGGGCGCCGTAGATCGTGCCTGATCAGCATGGATATAACTACGCAATAAATTATATATGTATAGAGAAGTGGGTCCGCGATTGTTCGATTTTGTAATCGGCTCTCTCGACCCGATAGTCGCCCCTCGCAATTCGATAGTCACCACGCAGATAATTCGAATAATTAATCGCACACGTGTCCACTTCCAACCATACAAAATTTATACGAAGTCCATACTATGTCGAGCGAGCTATTTTGAGCTCAACGGGCTTTCAAAGCGTTTATATATGCAACGGAAAATATTATAACGTGTCAGAAAAAAAATTGGTTGTTGGAAATTATTATTATATAATAATTACTTTGTATTATTATTAATATTATTATTATTATTACGTATATGTACACACACACAACGATAAATGAAATTATAAGGAAAACAAAAATTGGATCTCAGAAATAATTATTGCCATGTTTATGCAGCAAAAAATAAAATTCTAAAGAGAACTAGAATTGGGTCTCACAAATCATTATTCAGGGAGTGCCTCGAACGTAGAGCAACTCAATTATTTTGCAAATGAAAAAAGAAAAGGCAGCCATGATTTTCCTTCTATCAGTCTAGGCAAAAACCATTTTTGCGACTCTACTTTAGCTGGGGAAATAAGCTTTTATTTCTTCGAGGGAGGACACCACCGTGACGGGCCGAAAAAAGATCGTTTTTTCCGAACTTTTTTCGTCTACCATATTATTTATTTACGATCAGGAAAAAATGTATGTTATTAAGCATACATTGAACTTATTTCGTATAAATTTTCATTAAAAAAAAAGAATGAAACACGTTATTGAGATATGGAAGCGTCTTTGTATAAAAATTGTGGTCGAACGGCCAGGTCGATAACTTAGCAATGGTTGTTTTGAAAAATAAACGAGTTTTACAATCTGTATATAAATGTAGTACTCGCTGTACGTAGCTGTTAAAAAAATATTTAAACATCGCAAAACGAAAGGTGTTTTAAAAAAAGTGTAATTTTGGCAAAATTTTTACTTATATTCGGGGGCTTAAAAAATACTGAATAAAAACAAATGTCTACGCACAACGATAGCTACTGCAATTGCGTGAATTGTAGTTTTTTAAAATTAAAGATCAGACAATTATAGCTAAACTTCTGATTCCGGCCAGGTCGAGAAAAGTTGTTTCGAGAAAAACGACTTGTATTTTGAAAAAAATGCAATATATTAACTTCAAATTTTTTACACATATTCTTGAATATGTATACTTTGAGAAAATTCGAGATAAAATCGATTATCTCACGCGTCAAAGGGGTGTCCCTTAAAATGTCTGGTCTGTTTCTTCAAATCGGCAAATATGCTAATTCAAAAACAGCAGTTTACTATAATGTTTTTTATACATATAATTATAATATCTAATATATGCGCACAATTTGATCCAAAACAATATTTATCGTTTATATTTGCTTATAAAAATCATAAATAATGAATATATAATTTGAGTATATAATTAAAATATATTTTAAACAATTATGTCATATTATTTTTTCTGGTTTAATTCACGGATCACGATATAACATTAACGAGTCAATTGCCAAAGTAATACTTGGCGATCAAGCCGTCTGAATGTTTAATTAACAAAACGCTGCGAGTAATAAAAATAAATTCAAAAAAATAGCCAACATAGCGTGGATATCTCTGCGCGGCAATCGCAGATTTTTTGAGTAGCGCAATCAGGATACAAGTCGCGGCTATAAGTGCTGCGAGATTTAAGGACAAGCATTTTTGCTTCTTTTTACGGTTAAACAACCGTCTAGTTATCAGCGCGAGCAGAGGGAAGGGGAGACCTTAAGCCCCATGACGCGATATCGTCGGCTCGGGCTCTTCGCTGCAATATCCTTTTATCTTTCGCCCCTACGCTCATCACGTATTACCGTGATAAACGCACACGCACACCACCCTCGCTATAGCATTTACGGTGCGCGTGAAATTTTTTTCTCCTCTCATGCTTCATGTAAATTTCGCACTCTCTTCTTCCCCCCGATAATAAAGTACAAGTAATAAAGAAGTCCGTTTTCTCGGCAATCGCTGTGCTTGCTTTTTCACAACGCCCCCTCGCTCTCCTGGCTTTCTTTTAGTTTGGGATCGCCGTTTAAAATGTTCAATTTCTTTCGAATCTCGACAATTTTGCGCATTCGCGAACCTACTTTTGATTGAATTAATCAATACACAGGTGTATTCAATATTCTTTCTATTCATTTTATCCAATATTCAGTCCATTAATTGATTATTTATTTTTCAATTTACCCATTCCTTAATTATTTACATAAATTTATTATTTACTATTTAAATAATTTTATTATTCATTTACATTCAATTATTTGGAATTATTCATTAATATTCACCATAATTGTATTCAACAGCCACTTCATTATTTCCAGTCCCTCAGAGCCCCCCCAAGTGTGTTGCCCACAGCGGCATCGCGGTTGCACGAGGGCACAGGGAAACTGGTGAAAACCTGTCTCGATACAGGTTATATTTTGACTGAGATGCGACATTTTTTCCCAAACTCGATAACCCCATAAATATTTTTAACATCTTATTACTTTTTGAGCACGATGCGGCAGTTCCGATACGAATAGTCGAATACAAAAATCAGGAAAGACGACGCCTCCGCAAAAAAAAAAGAGATAAAGTAAAAGTGGTAAAGGAAACAAAGGTTTCAGGGTGAGAAATCGTGACAGTGGTCGAGGGACAAAGAAAAATGGACAAGGGTAGAGGTAGAGAGTGAGGGAGAGGGAGAGAGTGTGTGTGTGTGTGAGAGAGAGAGAGAGAGAGTGTGAGTGTGAGTGAGAGAGAGAGAGAGAGAGAGAGAGAGAGTGTGAGTGTCAGTGAGAGAGAGAGAGAGAGAGTGTGTGTGTGTGTGTGTGTGTGTGTGTGTGTGTGTGTTTCCAGAATTTCGTTTTTCGAATGGTCTAGGAGATGAAAAAGGTTTTTCGGCTTAGTTTGACAAATCATCGTAGGTTTCGTACGAATATCTATATCACCGTCATGTAGACTATACTTATGTCGAGTGAAACTGAGGGAGCGAGACAGAGAGGGGGGGGAGAAAAAGAGCAATCGTACAAGAGGTTAGTTGAACTAAGTATGGAGAGAAAAGAGAGACAGGGTATTATCATAAAAACGATATCATCCACTCCCAGACCTCTCCTTGTACCGTTTCGCTGGAATATCACAGGATAAATGTAAGTTGACAAGTGGAAGCATCGGACATGTACAAAAGCGAACAGGTACGAAGAAGAAGAAAATTTTATTTTCTCAATGCTCTCACTTTTCCATGACATCGAGAAACTATATTTTCTGTAGGTAGAGAAAGGCACGCATGCTTTAAAAAACCACCTAGGACAATTCATCCAAAAAATCCCCAGCTTTTATCGAACCTAGTGTTCAATCCAAATCTCTGCAAAAACCGGATTTCACAATGAAAAGGCATGCTCGTATCCAGTTTTCGGCAGTTTCCCTGTGCCCTCCTCCAGTGCAGTTGTTCGAGGGGCAGGTGAAAAATGGGGGTTCGTAGAAACCCGGAAGGGCACGCGAAGCAAGATTAGGAATATAAATAATATTTATTGAACAGTACATTCATTTGGGGTACTAAAAATTTTTCAGGGTACAAGGTCAGAAGTAGCGTCGAATCACCTTGTATACATTTACGGACATACGGGTTGAGGGTTGGTGCAGTGAGGAGTATAATCCCTCGGGGATAGGACGACTCGTGAAAAAGGATATAAGACATTATACTTTATATCCTGTGCTTTTTGTCCGTGTACGTGCGAGCATCGACCACCCCGTACACCTTTTAAGAGTCCTCGCCGAGGGCTAGAGTCGCACGCGTAGTTCAGACGAGTCGAGGATCCGAAGGACGAGATTGAGAGAGTGAGTGTCGACTTACCGGATCGCTCCGTTGTATTTTTAGACCGAGATACTGTATAGTTTCAACCAGGATACGAGGAAATCCGTATTGGAGGAAAGCCCTTCCAGTCAAATGGAATTCGAAACGTGCAAACGTTAATTAATGTAGAGTTACATCGCTCGTACCACAATATACGAGCAGTGAATCACAGTTTGCAAAAGCTCAGAAAAGGCTACTTCATTTGCTTTCGAACGCACTTGAGCAAAGTGGTTTTTTGCCAGGGAACGTTGAAATTTTTGGTAATTATCTGCACCTTTCAGTCTTCAAATGGATTTTTCGCTAATTGAACATTAATGGAATTTATTTACGTGCGCACAATTCCCGTCTAGAGAAAATCTACAGATATTACAGAAAGTGCAATTATCACATGGCATTGAAAATGTAATCAGACATTTCGGGTAATAAAAAACAGGTACTTGTGAATATCCATCTATCCATCCATCCACCCATCTATCTATCCATCCATCTATCCATCTAATCATCCATCCATTCATCCATCTATCCATCCATCCGTTTATCCATCCATTCATCTAGCCATTCATCCATCTAACCTTTCATCTATCTATCTATCTATCTATCCATCCATCTATTCGTCCATCCATCCATCTATACATCTATCCATCCACCCATCTATCCATCCATCCATCCATCCATCCATCCATCGATCCATCTATCCATCTATCCAGCCATCCATCTATACACCCATCCATCTATCTATCTATCCATCCATCCATCCATCCATCGATCCACCCACCTATCCATCCATCCATCTATACATCCATCCACCTATCCATCGATCCATCTATCCATCTATACATCCATCCAACTATCCATTGATCCATCCATCCATCTATCCATCGATCCATCTATCCATCTATACATCCATCCAACTATCCATTGATCCATCCATCCATCTATCCACCCATCTGTCCATCCATCCCTCCCTCCAGCCCTCTCCAATCACAGGCGTTTAGCATGTCGCAGCTCCCCCCCTCCCCCCCCCCCAACACAGTGGCAGTGGAGTGGGGGTAGTGTTAGTTTCATATGCCATCCAGCTAACTGAGACCCCTATACCCAGCCAACCTCAACAAACATATACATTTTTTAAAGTATTTTCAATGCTAAAAAAGTACATCGACACTAAGCCCCTTTGGCTTCTAACGATTGTACTAGCGGCGAAGAGGGTGGGCAATATTTTTACTTTTTCTATTTTAGCGAGACATATGTACTTTTTATGCATGTGTTTTTCTTTAACATTACGTAGCTTCTTTTCTTAACATTACGTAGTTTCTTAAAAATTTTCTTTATGATGAAATATTTGCTGCTCTCCTGCTACTGTCAGTCCTCAAATGAATTTTTCACCAATTAAACATTAATGGCATTCATTTTCACGCGTACGATTCTCTTGTAGGAAAAAAGTTCCCCAACTACTACGCTTCTTTGTCTGTCAACAATGTTACTAGCGGCAACGAGGGGGTTGGATAGCTTAGGGAATGTTTTTTCTTTAAATTATTTTAGAAAAACATATGTACTTTTTATACAGATGTTTCTTTAAAATTTCGTATTACATTTATTTCTTTAAAATGTTCTTTGTTATATATTTTCTTTATACCTGCTCATTTCCTGCAGCCTTCAGTCCTCAAATGTATTTTTCTCTAATTAAACATCTGAATAATAGATGGAATTCATTGTCACGCGTACAATTCTCGTTTAGAAAAAAAGTACATCGACTACCAAGCTCCTTTGGCTCTCAACGATTCTACTAGCTGCGAAGAGGATGGGAAGTCGGGAATATTTTTACTTTTTTATTTTAGCGAGACATATGTACTTTTTATGCATGGGTTTTTTAACATTACATAGGTACCTTCTTTCTTTAACATTACGTAGTTCCTTAACATTTTTCTTTGTGATAAAATATTTACTGCTCTCCCGCTACTGTCAGTCCTCAAATGAATTGTACACCAATTGAACATTAATAGAATTCATTTGCACGCGTACGATTGTCTTATAGAAAAAAAAGTACCCCGACTACTGCGCTTTTTTGTCTCTCAACAATTTTATTAACGGCGACAAGGAGGTCGACAAGGGGTGGTTTAAGGAATATGTTTTCTTCCGGTTATTTTAAAGAAACATATGTACTTTTTATGCAGATATTTCTTCAAAATTTCTTATTACACATATTTCTTTGAAATATTCTTTGTTGTATATTTTTTTATATCTGCACATTGCCTGCAGTCTTCAGTCCTCAAATGGATTTTTCACTAATTAAACATTAATGGAATTCATCCTCGCCTGTACCATTCTCTTATAGAAAGAAAGTACACCAACTACTGAGCCCTTTGTGTCACTGACTCTTTTGTCTCTCAACGATTTGACTAGCGGCGACGAGGGGAGGGGGGCCAGTGCATTGGGAAATATTTTTATTTAATTCTAGAGAAACACATGTACCTTCTATGCATATATACTATTTTTAATTTGCATCTTACATTTGTTCCTTTAATTTAATCAATTAATTAATTTTACGTAGTAATAAATGTTTCTCGAGATTTTCTTTCTAATAAAAATGAACAATTTTGTTAGCAGTCACACAAGCGGAACCAATGCACTATCATTTTTTTGTCAAAATGACAATGAACACGAGTATAAATAGAAGTGAACGAGGGTAGTTATTGCCTTCCATCACGTGTCAGTAGTCAAGAAAGTGCCGTCGGAGATCTGGGCTCGAACGAAAATCGCAACGAGCATTTTAATCGAGCAAACCCATACGAAACTATAAAAAAGATAAAACATGAATGTAAACGATACGAAGTATTGCTGGCGTGGGCCGATACTTGGCTGGGTGACCGCTAATTCGCGCACTGGCTTGACCCTCGAAGTTCAGACGATTTCAACGAGTTTTTTTTTTGTATCAAGACGCAACTGAAACTCGATAAAACAACGACCCCGATTTTCCGCAGTTTCCCTGTGCCCTCGTGCCAATGAAATACGGCAATGGATTTAAAAATAGTGGCCGTGTTAAAAAGCTCAAAGAAAATGAATCGTAACCCACCTCGTGACAATAAATCACTCACTTTCGATAAATTCACCCCGATATGATTACATTCTATTCCAACCCCAGCTACACAACGCTCGATTGCAGGGGGTTGAACGGGGGTCATTTTTCGGCCAATCCTTCCCTCGAGCCACCCCTTGTAAGCCTGGCGTGGACAAAAAAAAAGCAAATCAAACGTTTCATGGAACTTCGATAATCGATGCATTTAACGTCGATCCTCCCGCTTTTCGCCTCGGTCTCTCTCGTTTTTGCAGTCCGGAATGGAGCTTACTTGTTCGTTTCGGAGCTTCCACTGCTCTTTTTGCCCTTGCGAAGAATATTACGCGTAGAAACCGATGTAAGCGAGTCCCGAAGGGTAGCGATAATAACACTGGTCGGGTATACGGTAAAAAGCCTCCCGCTCCCTCCGTCCAGGGCGATGTCGTTGACTCTCGCCAGGATCTCTTTCTCCCCTATAGGGAGAGAGGGAGAGGGAGTCTCTCTCTCTCTCTCTCACTCTCCCTCTCGTGTCGTCTGGGGATTCGTTTCGACGTTCCCTTCTTTACTCAACGACACGTTTTTTTCACTCCCTAATCCAGGTCTCCGAACGACTCGTAGAGAGAAGAAGGCAGAGAGAGAAAAAAATAAAGACATACTCTCGAGAGGAAGTGTCGACGACGATCCCCGATTACGACAGTCAAGTCATCGTTCGCCTTTTCCTCAGAGTACTCGTACAACAGTACACACACCCACAGATGTTTATGTGTGTGTGTGTTCAAGATAGGTATAGATATAGGTCAAGATTTATATTAGAAAATGTATGTGTCTTTACACACATACCCACGTACACACACACACACCCACACATGAATATATATATATATATATATATATATATATATATAAATCTTGACCACTTTTCCATCTCACTCAGAGCAGGTGAAAAAAATCTTTATCCCACCCACACCTCCGGTCTTTTGAACTCCATATGTTCCTGCTGCCTCAATGAGCAGCTTTTTTTGGAAACCCGTTTTTTTTAATCCTCTCTCGAATACTCAAGAAATTCTCTCCGAAAATTCGTCACTTGGAACAATAGTCTAAAATGGAAATGAAAACAAATTATCGACTATTGAAACGACAGAGAAGCAAACAAAGTCGAAAGAAGGTTCATCGCATATAATTTGACATGCGAGCACACACGTTTACACCTTGATTGGGACAACTTTTAAGGCACAGCTGTGTGGCTCACCGAAAAATGAGACTTTTTGGGATTTTTTTTGAGCATGCTAAAAAAAGCAATTAAAATGAGGCTTGGTTGGATTATCCTACATGTGTTGACGTATACGTAAAAAAAAAGAGTGTGAAAAAAAATACAACATCGCGGCTTAGTCGTAGCTATACTAAGAGCGTTTTTAGGCGCTCTGGGGGAGGACGGGGATATTTTATGGACTAGCACCTGGAAAAGGAAAAAAAATCGTCATTTATAAATCGACATTTACATTGATTTTGCTGGAGTCGTATACACGATTATCAAAAAATATATTTTTGGCAAAATGGCATCAGTTGAAAAACATTTTTTTCGCTGAAAATCAGTCTTAGTTTGTTTGTAAAGAAGAGAATTGTTGATGCATCGCAAAAATCGTGTGTACTTCTTCGAAGAATCTATCAAAGAAGCTACAGTTGAAATTTCAAGTCAACCAGATGAAAACTGAATGAATTATGCGACCTCCCGACTCGAAAACGTGGTCTGGAGAAAAAACGCGTTTAAAGTTTCAAAGCTGATTTCGGAGCTATCGTCCAGACGACGGAATTGAAGCTCTCATTTGAATTCTGTGTGTATCCACAGAGGCGTTTTTCTAGTAGCTCTTCAGTTGCTAGGTCGTTGAATATTCTTTGTACAACTGGACTAACTAACCGAATCCAAATTGCTAATTTCACCGTCTAGACTTTTTCGTGCGTTTCGGAGCGCTCGAAGGCGCAAAATGAGCACTAAAAATTAAAAAACAAATTTTCGCGTACAATTCCTTCTGTATATCATAATTGTGATGTTTATACATCACTGAAATGCGTGATAAATATAAAATAAGAAGTCAAATCTTTTTCTCTTCTCAGATGTACCTGACAAGGAAAAGATGCGAGGTCGATCTCTCCCATTTCGATGAAATTTGGCATGCTGGTAGAATGGGTAAAAATAGGGGACACATTTTTTTTATATCTGCGGAACCCGATTTTTAAGCGCTGAAACGCATCCTCAAAAATTGGGGTGTTTTTCGTTTTTTGTCGATAACGTTTTAATGGTACGAGATATGAGAAAATTTCAAATTGCAAAAAATTTTATTTTTTTTCGTGTACTATACATTGGAGATAAGGACGATAACGTTATCGACGAAAAACAAAAAACACCCCTATTTTCGAGGGTGCGTTGCACCCCTTAAAAGTCGGTTACCGCAGATATAAAAAAAATACGTGTCGCTTATTTTTACCCATTCTACAAGCATACCAAATTTAATCGAAATCGGAGAGATCGACCTCCCAACCTCAACCCCTTCGTTGTCATTGACGCAATAGTACGTCAATCTTTAGTTTCCTATTTAACTTGCTCTGATTTGAAATCGGAGCCTCACTCGGGGGTTTTTGGGCTCGCTGAATCCGAATTTGAAGTCAAAATTTGGAAATTCAAAATGGCGGCGCCAATATGGCGGACAAAAATCAAAAAGTCTACTCGATTTAGATGAAAATTAGTATTCCGAGGTTCTTGAGGTCGCTTATTACGAATCTGAACTTTAAATTTAAAAGTTCAAAATGTTCAGCCTCATAATCAGTGACCTACACAACCTAGGAGTACCGAGTTTCATCTAAATCAATCTGTATTATTCGTATTTTCATTCGCCATATTTGTTCGTCATTGTGAATTCCTGAATTTTGAGTTCAGATTCGTTATCAGCACTCTCAAAGACCCCAAAGTCTTCAGGTTAAAAAAAAATCCTGCCATTTTGGACACTTTTTGTCGAATTCTATATGCCAACGAAGGGGTTAAGTGAATTAAAATTTTACAGAAACGTGTGCACTTTTTGTGCATGTGTTTCTTTGAAATTTGGTTTAACATGTGTTTCTTTAAGGGGAGGGTAGGGGGTTTCAGCGTGAAAAAAAACACTTTTTTGCGATTTTTTTTTCATCTATATGGATAGAGTAAATTTATTGAAACCTTTTGTACATTGTTAGGTGTCATTTCAAGAATATTCCGTGAAATTTGTACGCGAAAATATCCCCAAACAAGCCGGTCCCCCTTTTTTCTCGAAACCACTTTTTCGAAGTCCGTGTTCACTGCCATTTGAAAACTACATGACCGATTTATTTCAAACTTGGTACACACTTTCTACATTTAAAATACCTCCTCCCAACGGTTAGTTTGAGATTTTTTTACATTGAGGGGGTGTTCCACCCCCAAAATGACGGAACTTTTCATGAAAAATAACACTTTTCACTTTACATGACCACTAAAAATTTAGAAATGAAAGAAAAAATTATCACAGACCGTCGGGGGTCTTGATGATACTTTGGGGGGGATTTGACGATACTTTGACTAAATTTTAATGGTACTTGATTTCAGATAATTTCTAGCTGAGATACAGTGAACACCGCAAATCGTGTTTTTCCAAAGGCGTTCGTGGAAAAGCTTTCTCACCGGCTTGTTTGTGGACATTTTCGCATACAAATTTCACGGAATGTTCTTGAAATGACACTTAACAATGTACAAAAGGTTTCAATAAATTTACTCTATCCAGATAGATGAAAAAAATTCGCAAAAAAGTGTTTTTTTCACGCTGAAACCCCTACCCTCCCCTAAATCAAATTGAATAAAGTAAACAAATTAATAAAAATTACGTAGTATATGGGTGGCTTAAAAAAAATGTATAAATAAAACGAGAATTCTTGTTGGCAAGCTGACAAGCGGAAACCACCACTGCACCATCATTCCCTGTCAAGATGACAATGAGCTCGGGGATAACTAGAAGTGCACGAGATAAATGGATAAATTCGCATTTTTCTTTTGCGTTGCATCGTCGGAGAAAAATGGGAATAGCTTGTTACGAGGACGGAGAAGGGAAAGGAAAATAATGAGGGCTGGTGGGAAGCTCGCAGGTGCAACGACGGCATCAAAAACCGCGAAGCTCAGTGCCACTCGAATTTGCACATAGAGCGTAATTCATTCGTACCAGGGCGGTAAATAAGAAAAGATTAATCTTATGGGGCGGACGAGGTAGCGAGTCGTGGAGCTCAACGATTTTCCGCGCGCAAGGTGCGTCGCGTCGTTATGCACCTCGGGGGAAGGAGACTACGGGGTCGATGATAAGTCTTACTTAGCAATGCTGTATCTGCAACGAGTCATATACGGGCCTTGGGAACGGTTATTCTTCCCGTGAGAATTGCCAATATAAGGACGAGAACGCGGAGCCGACGTGGAACAATGTGCAGTTGGTGCAGATTGCGCTCCGTTATTATTTTTCATCATACCGATTTTCCACTGCCGTGCTATCCGATCGAGTCGTAAAAGCCGTTCCTACGATATTGCGATTTAGGAAAACGAGAAGTTCGACGGTAGGAAACGTAGCGTTAGAAACAAAAATTACGAGAGAGAGAAAAGTAGGATTCTTTTGAAATGGATATTGGCTGCAACTCGGTACTAAATTTGCCCAAAACAGCTGAGCGCCAATAGGGAACTTATTGGCTATAACAAACCATGCATGTAATAAAACTGTAGCCCTTAAGGGGTTAGGCCACAGTAACGGGTATAAAATCACGTGCGAATTTAACAATTTTTTTCGTATGAAAACGTGATTCACTCATCAAATTAATTACACATCTGTTTAGTATGAATATCAAGCTGTTAGAGAATTACATTATTTTTTTCGATGTACAAAATGGTCGACTACTAATATTTTTCTTTATCTTTTTTTAGGGGGCCGCCGCCTGACATTTAGCATTCACAATTTTTTACCTACAACAAAAAACAAAAATTCTCGTCACTCCACATTAGAATACCTAGAGAAGTACGTACGGAATTTAAAAAATATTGATTTATTCAAAAGTTGTAGGTATTTGAATGAATTTTCAGTAAACCATTTCGTATAAAACTGCTCACAAAATGAAAAGTCTTCGATTAAGCAGAAATTCCGTCCGCACTTCTCTGCGAAATGCAATTAGGAACATAACTTTTGAATTTGAAGTAAATCGAGTGAAAAATGTTGAAGTTATTTGTCACGCCAATTGGAAAATATCTGTTTTGAGAAAAACGCGTTTAAAGTTTTAGGTACTCTATGACCGTGTCAGAGGTGGGCCTACTTTATACGCTCAACGTCGGTGGAAAAAAATGTCTTGCTATAAATCGAATAGTAACTTATTCTTATTGTGATAAAGCACCGTGTTAGCGAGAAAAAAATCGATTTTTTGAAAATTCTACTGTGGCCTTACCCCTTAAAGGATCAACACAGTGTAAAATTTAAAAAAAAATCGTTTTTTGTGCATTATCCGATAGTATAGATCGGATATAGGTTATAAACATGGATCTGGCATCACCGATTATTCGTAAGTAGACAATTTATACGAAAATTCCGCACTCGACATTTTGAACCCGTTTTTCTCAAAATGTCGATTTTCAAAATGGGGTACACTCTCAAAAGAAGAGTTTTCAAGCTATCCGTCTCAAATGTTGACACAACATTCTTTACTCCATTCTTTAACTTGCTATCGAAGCATTTTTTGAAATCTTCATATTTTTTTAACGAAAAACTGTCGAAAATAGTTTAACTTCGATACTTTTTTTTAAACCGCCGCCATTTTGTCAATTTTGATTTCAAAAAACCTTCACTGTATACTAGCAACTTTCATATTGATTAATAATCTTTCACAAATATCGGTTCAGATAATATTTACGGCCACAACCGTAGACACCGTGAGGACGCTTTTTTTCAAAGACATTTTCAACCGATAAAAAATGTAAAAAAAAATAAAAATTAATGGTTAAAAATGTATTTTTTGTTCTTCATGAGTGCTTGGATTTGACATAACAAAAACAGACTGATTAGCGTATTTTAACCATCGAAAAAAAATCGCGAAAATCAGCTATTTTTCTATGGGTTACACTGTGATGATTCGCAGTTTTATTATTCATAAGAAAAATTAAATAAATTGAATGTGTATTTAATTTTTTTTAATTCTCTACAGATCGCTCATATTAACTAGAACCAGAATCAAAATCGTGTGCTGCGAAAAAATGGTCTGTCTGTACGTTTGCACATTTGTAACTCGGATCGATTGAGATGAATGTTCTACAGAAGCTCAGCTATGTGGAATATGATTTAGGCCATTGTGGATTACGCTGTGTTTTATAATAATCAAGCATACAGTAGAACCTCGATTATCCGAACTAGTCTCGGTCCCAATTAGTTCGGATAATCAAAACGTGGGTTTTTTGAGACGAGATCATAAACAACATTGTTGTTTATCGATCATAAACAACATTGTTGTTTATGATCTCGTCCCAAAAAACCCACGTTTCGATAAACAACAATGTTGTTTATGATCTCGTCCCAAAAAACCCACGTTTCGATTATCTGAACTTTTGATTATCCGAGCTAATTGGGACCGAGACTAGTTCGGATAATCGAGGTTCTACTGTACTACCAAAACACAACTATCTTCTTCAACAAACAAACTGCAACAACAAATGGAGAAATAAATGAATAAGGAAACAAAAATTAACCCTCAATCCGTTAACCTGGGTCGTTTTCGGCCTGCCTGAAATCATTTTCTTCGCTGGTTGCTTAATATTTTATGAAAAAAAAAAACAAATTTAAATACGAAAGAAAAAACCCTATTTTCCCTTGAGAAGTACGGCCTAGAGATTGACCATGATTTTTTCAGATTTTTTCCATTGGCAATTGTTGGTCTGGTAGTGCAAAAACGAAAACGACGCAGATTCACAGGATTAAGGTGGGTCAAGTACCTTCACGGAGTGAGCGTTAATAAACAATGAGCGGCCATGTGTACTTGTCGCATTTCCATGTGTTTTCAAAGATCATTATTTTTAATAAACAAAGCCTGAAAGAAAAAACACGAAACTACAAACGTAAAAATAAGGAAAAATGTACATATTTGTAACTTTTTTATTATTTGTTCACTATTCATCCTCAAATGCAGCAATAAATAAATAAAGCAACAACAATTAATAAACAATGGGTGGTCATCTGTAATTTTTGCATTTCCATGTGTCCTCACAGATCATTATTTTCAATAAACAAAGTATCAAAGGAAAAAACACAACGCTACAAACGTAAAAATAAGAAAAAATTTACATGTTTGTAATGTTTCCTCATTCGTTCATTATTCTTCCTTAAATGAATAAATAAATAAACAAAGCAACAAAAATTAATGAACAAGGAGCGGTCGTGTGTAGTTTTTGCATTTTCATGACTCTCCGCAGATAATTATTTTCACCAAAGTGTCAAAGCAAAAAACACAAAACTACAGACTTAAAAATCAAATGCACGAATAAGGAAAAATTTATAAATATGTACATTTTTACGTTTGTAGTTTTGCGTTTTTTTCTTCGATACGATGTTTGTTGAAAACAATTATCTGTGAAGACACATGAAACTGCGAAAATAATTATCTGTGAAGAGACATGAAAATGTGAAAATTATTATGCGCTGCGAGGGGAGCTGGAGAGAGGGAGAGGGAGATAGAGAAGTATTGATGGGTAAGAATCTCGCGCACTAAGACACTGCGGACCCTTCTCAGTACCTTATGTAACATTATCCACAATCTCGCTGAAAATAGAAAACCGGCGACACAGTTGGTCTTGAAGTTTGTATCGAAAATTCTTAATTTTCTCAATTCTCTATTTTTATTATTACATATCCAAAATCGTTTTTCCAGTTTTTCGTTGTCAATTTTTAACGAGGATCTCCAACAATGTTTCGATGATTTTTATAGCCCATGTCTGCTAAAAAAATCCTGCAAGGCGAGAGAAAGAAATATTTTCGTTGCATTCCAACTATGCGAACTTCAGCACAATTTGCACAGCTAATTACAGACAACTATTGAAGAGCGAGCTCTAATCAAATTTCGCAAATTATTAATCAGCACGATAACATTATTGTTGTAGTATTTTTTTTTGCTTCGGGAACGCCTGCTCGTATGTCTTTTTCGTTCAAGACCCATGGCTGCAAGATCGCAAGCACGAGATAATGCGGTAGTCATGTTTAGCAAACTGTGGACGCAAGCGTATGTACACGGAACAGAATAGTGCCGGTAAAGTTTGACCCGCAGATGTGCCAGGTCTTGCCACTTCATACCCACAGCTTGCATTCACAGGTTTGCACGTACCTTCGTTCGTGTAGAGCCATTGTACGTTCAAGCCCGACTTTATCACATTCGATCGTCCAAAAACGATTGGTCTTGCATGAAAATGGCCTCGGGATATATAGAAAGCGAATAAGCAAAACGCACGTTCGATAGGGGCACTTGCGTCACGAAATGCCACATGTCCCATCGTAACCCTCAATTTCCATTTTCAACGATCGATTATTCCAGTTCCTCACATGCATCCGTTCAAGTTCATTTTCCCGCAGAAACTCTCTGACGTTCTACCTTTTTCAGCCATTTTCGTCCTGTTCGAGGTTGTTTTTTTTATGGCCATGGGCTTTCGCATTGCGGTACCAGATAAAGTTCCGAAAATCTTCAACCTCCGATCGAGCTGACAGTTTGCACAAACCTTCCGCTTAATATTTTAAGACAACCCCTACAGGGATTTTTGGCAACTCGCAATAGTTTTCGAGATATTGAATTTTTAAGTTTTTTTTTAAGTGTAAGGTTCAGACCCTCCTCCCCCCCCCCCCGTTTGAGCTGAAATTTTGCACAAACCTTCCTTTCAATATTTTAAGACAACCCCTACAGGGATTTTTGGCAACTCGCAATAGTTTTCGAGATATTGAATTCTTAAGTTTTTTTTAAGCCGCGCCGACTATATCTACATCTGCTACGTCTTCGTTCATACCTACAGTGGGTAAAAAAAGCATTAGTACAACTCACACGAAACTGTTGTTAATTTAACTTTATTTTTTGTTCGTATTTTCCCAAGATTTTCGTAAACACTGAATAAACCATATTATTATTTTTTCAAAGTATAATTTGAAAAAGACGACGTGTACAGATACTTTTTTCACCCACTGTATATATGTTATCGCGCTCATCGTTTTTTCCAAACAAACCCAAACCCAAACCCAAAAACTATTGCGCGTCGCCAAAAATCCCTTTGGGGGTTGTCTTAAAATATTAAAAGAGAAGTCTGTGCAAAATTTTAGCTCGATCGGAGGTTGGGGGTTTTCGGAACCCCACCCGCGGTACCTGCGCTCTTTATCGTGAATGGTAATTTTTTTATTCGATTTTTATTGACCTAGCCCTATCGCGATTTAAAGGAAATTTTATTGCTCCGATTCGAATTTAAAAAGCCTTGTATTTTCTTATCTAAAAAATGTGGTGGATGTTCCAAGATATCGAGCTTCAACTGTTGAGGGTCGATGATTTTTTATTTTTTATTCTGGTGACTAAAGATTATCGTGGTGAACAATATTTTGATGGAGCATAGAGCTCGTGGCCATGAAAAAAAAGAATTGATCAGTACGCGATAAGCGATATCAATGGATGAATTAGTTCGATAACAGATAACAATGATAAATGCAATATATGCAACGATAATGGACGAACGATCGGTCTATGGTCCATGCTAGGTCCATGCTAGGCAGCGTTGTTCTGGGCCAGTACTTGAATGGGTGACCGCTTCCGCGTATAGGGTTTAATGTAGTCGGCATTATCGGCATACGTTTTTCGGAGTTTCCTTGTGCACTCGTGCAAATTCGACACAATGCATTGGGAAAGAATTGCTCGGGACGAGACTCCGAAAGGATTTGTGAGGGACCGGACATAGTGAAGTGACGAGGGTGAGATTAAAGTGAAGGAGATGGGGTCGTAAAAACTCGAAAGGGCATATGAAGGAAAATGAAAAACGAACTAGTGGAAAAAAAAGGTATTAATGGATTGTTTCTCCTCACCATAAAAATGTTCTATCTTATAGCACTTTTATGGCTCTTAATCATCGTCATTAAAAAAAATGAATTGATTAAGGCGGGACACCACTGTGACGTGTGGAATATTCTCTTTTTGCATTTTTTCGAAGTACACGTATTGAAGAAAATGGGACAAAATTTTAAAGTTAAAATTTTGAAAATTAACCAAGTTACAGACGATTTAGTGACAGCAGGTAGCGCAACATTTTACGTATACAGTAGAGCGTCGATTATTCGAATCAATTGGAACCGGGCTCCTTTCGGATAATCGAAAATTTGGATAACCAAACGGCAATATTCCGTGGGCGAAAAAAACTTTGATTTTTTCAATATGAAAAAATATATATATTTAAAAATACAATGAACATTAATATGTTAATAATACAAGTATATTTTTGGTGAATTGCAAATAATCATTGTATCATTTAATGATATAGAACGAAGTTAAATATGTATTTAAAAATAATCAACATTCGTGAATTTTTGAGTTCTTATCTATTTATTTTTGTAAAAGTCGACGATTTTCTTCTGCTTCACAACGGAGGCTCTTTTTTTGCTGCCAAATCTCGACTGCTATCGGAAAGCAAAATGCGCGCGAGCGCAGACCGAGAAAGTGGCGAGGACGTACAACAACGTATACACCGTGCAACAATATATAGGGCGTAATTGTTTGAATAACTGAGTATTCCGATGAGCAAAATTATTGTTTAGTTAATTGATATTTTGGATAACCCAAATCGCCATTCGGATAATTGATGTTTCGGATAACTGACGTTCGGATTATCGACGCTCTACTGTACTAGTTGTAAGACTTTCGATCGCGTTATTCTCGAAACGACTTTTAACGACCTGGGCGGAATCATAACTCTAGCTATATTTGTACGGTTTCCAAATGAAAAGAAAAAAAATCGTATCTGCAGTACCCGTGCAGAAATTTTGGCAGGGATACAGCTGGATTCTGACTTGTATCCCGGGCTCCCAGTCGGGATCTAGTCCGATATCGGATCAGATTCGAAGACTAAATGTAAGATCCGTAAACTGGATTCCATTAGGGATCCAGAACCGGATCCTTTAATGACTCCAAATAGATTCCCCATGGAATCATTGAGGAATCTGGGAAGGATCCCGGGTGAATACAGGCGGAAATAAAATGTCAAAAATGGAATTATGCCATGTTAAATTTATTATAAAAATAAATAACATTTATAAAGTTTTGGTGCATTAAGCTATGAATAAAAAAAAATTTGTCCAAAGATTCAAATGGCAGATCGCGCTCATCGCGAGATTTTAATGTGAATTTAAAAAAATTCACATCAAAATCTGTGAATGCAAATGTATTGACAAGAAATTATGAATACAAAAGAATTCACAAAATTAGTTGTGAATTTTTTCGTATTTAAGACAAATTAAAATCAAATTCAAAATGATTAGATTAAATTTTGCCCCAAAAGTGAGTTTGTACGTATTTCGAGAGAAAACATTGCCTCGAGGCAAAGAAATTTGTGCACATAACTTTTTGTGCGAACATTTCTTTGCCTCAACACAATGTTTTCTCTCAAAATACGTTTACACTTGTGGTGTACATTTTAATATAACTGTCGTGAATTCGATTTTTATTTTCTTCAACTTGAGGAAATTCACAACTCATTTTGTGATTTTTTTCATATTTATAATGCAATATTTGAAACTCACAACATTTTTTGCAAAAATTTTTTTGCCTCGACGAAATGTTTTCTCTCGAAATACGTAAGAACTCACGGTTGGTGTAAATTTTAATCTAGTCATTGTGAATTTGATTTTAATTTGTCTTAAATACATGTTTATACCCACCGACATGTCGGTGGGTATAAACAGAGACTTATTCCCCAAAGCCGGTATCCCGGTTAGAATCCAACTTGCATCAGTATCGGAATATGTACGACGATGATGGCATAATTTTGAAAATTTTGGCATCACGTGTATTTTCGGTATTACTATGTAATTCCTATCTATAGATAGGAATTTTATAGATAGGAATCTATAGACAGAAATTCCTATCTATAGATAGGAATTCCATAGTAATACAGAAAATACACGTGACGCCAAAATTTTCAAAATGATGCCATTGTCTTCGTATACATGCCGATACTGATGCAAGTTGGATTCTAACCGGGATACCGGTTTTGGGGAATCCATGACAAATCCTGATCGGGATTTGATCGGACATAGGGTATCCCGGTCAAAATTTCTGCACGGGTAGCTATCGTTGTACGAAGCCTTTTTTATTTACTATTTTTTAATTGCCCAAATATAAGTAAAGGTTTCGCAATAAATACACTTTTTTTAAAACTCGCCATTTTATAAAAAGTTTTTTTTTAATGGCCACGTACAACGAGAACTACGTTTATAGAGATAATAAATTTTTCATTTTTCCGATCATTCATTGTCAAGTTATCGACCCGGCGAAATGAGTTCAATGTACGCTTAATAACACACTGTTTTTCCAAATCCCAAATAAATAATCTAGTAGACAAAAAAATCGACGTTTTCTCAGCCCGTCATAGTGGTCTCCTCGCTTAATAATTGAAACGAACCAAGTATTTTCCAAATATTGTTATCAATTCTACGAGTTTTTATTGTCTACAATCCTTATTTTTGTTCTTCGATCTTGAATCGACATTCCATCAGAAAAGGATACTCACAAGGAAAAGTTGCGAGGTCAATGAAAATTGGCATACTTGTAGAATGGGTGAAAATAGGCGACACGTATTTTTTTATATCTGCGGAACCCGATTTTTAAGGGTTGAAACGCACCCTCGAAATTTGAGGTGTTTTTCGTTTTTCGTCGATAACGTTTTAACGGTACGAGATATGATAAAAATTCAAATTGCAACAATGTTTGTTTTTTCGTGTACTATACATTATACATTTCGTCGAGAACGATAACGTTATCGGCCAAAAACGAAAAACACCCCTATTTTCGAGGGTGTGTTTCACCCCTTAAAAATCGGGTTTCGCAGATATAAAAAAATAGGTGTCGCCTATTTTTACCCATTCTACAATCATGGTAAATTTCATCGAAATCGGAGAGATCGACCTCGGAACCATTCCTTGTTAGAGTATATTTTCGGTCCCCTTGGGGGCCAAAGTGCATTGGGAAAAAATGGCTTCCCAACAAACCCAAACAATTTCGCATACTCGTAGATTTCTTCGAGTTGCAAAAACATTTCTATGCATACCGTTCGTATCGAAACGCCGGGGCAAAGTTTTCTTGCACATGCCGATTTATAAGCGGAAAATCTTTTTAAGTTGTCGGATCCAGTTTCACGAATATTCCACTTTCGGTATTCCTCCTATATTTGTAACAACTTTCCCTGGATGCCAGTTTTCCGGTAGCTTCCGTTATACGATACCCGCGTTTCGTAGTTGTCGTTTACGCAAGATAATGTCACGGCTTTCTCGATCTCTTTTTCCTTTCCTTGTACACCTGCCGTTCAACCCACGCTTACGCCATATCCGCTATTTTTTTGATAATATGCAAATTACACGTGCCCATCGTTGGACGTAGTTTGCGAAATACAGGCTAAATGGGAGGATAAGATTGCGAACGTTTCCGAGGATTTTTATGCATTGCAAACACCAACGTTTAGAGTTTTTTCGGGGCCGGGTTGAAATTTTGAACTTCGAATGGTCAGAACGCTCAAAGCTCCGAAAGAATAGTACCCCGAAAGAATTTTGCACGAAAGATCAAAACTCCGAAAATCTTAACACCGTCAAAATAATGCGGCTATGGAAGTTTTAAAAGTTTCAAAATTTTCAATAAATCGACGAATTATTTCAAGATTTTTTTTTTTTATTAAGAAGTGATTTTGCGTCAATTTTGAAATTTGTCTAGACAATGTTATGCGTTCTTGAAGCATCTTGTAATTTTGGAGCATTAAAATTAGGAATTTTCAACCGTCGGCGCATTCAAAGTTCGGAATTTCAACCCCGCCCTCGTGTCAAGATCATGCCAGCGAAAGTCTACACAGTTGACTGTAAATGATGTAGAACGTATAACATTGTCTAGACAAATTTCAAAATCGACGTAAAATCACTTCTTAATCAAAAAAAATTCTTTAAATAATTTCCCGATTTATTGAAAATTTTGAAACTTTTGAAACTTCCATAGCCGAATTATTTTGACGGTGTTCAGATTTTCACAGTTTTGGTCTTCGTGTAAAATTCTTTCGGAGTTTTGATCCTTCGGGGTAGTATATTTTCGGAGTTTCGGGCGTTCTGATCATTCAGCGTTCGGAATTTCATCCCGGCCCCGTTCAGATTTTCGGAGTTTTGGTCTTTCGGGGTAGTATTCTTTCGGAGTTTTGAGCGTTCTGATCATTCAAAGTTCGGAATTTCAACCTGGCCCCTTTTTTTCTTGCTAGGCTTTTAAAATTTTCCCTCACTTTCCGGGACGCCATCTGTGAAGTAACGTCTACATTTTCTACATCGGTGAACCCTTTACTTATACTTGTTCCTCAATTTTTATCTCCAAATTTACGGAAAATCTGCGCGATCGAGTCATCATCCGTCGTTACTCCTTTTACGAGAATTATTCTATCGAAAAGAGAAAATCAATAGACCTAATGTAACAATCGACAATCATTTTTCATTCGCTGCAGAATTTTTTAGTTCTTGGTTCCTGATATTCGGATGGAAAAAAATGAAAAGTCAACGTTTCAAATTTCCTCCGGGTAGGAAGAATTTCATCCTCCCTGGATTTCGGTTCTCACGTGTCAATTTAATAATTATTCTATAATTATAGAAATTTGTAGAATTCTAGAATAATTATTCATTTAATCATTAATTAAAATCCTTAATGAAATTAATATTTAATTAATTTCGTATTTGTAAAAAGTCTCAGATGTCAATTTAATAAATATTCTGTAATTATACGAATTCGTATACAGTCGAACCTCTGTATAACGAACCTCTAGGGCAGTTCGTTATATCAAGTTTCGTTATATCGAGATCATGTTCCTTAAAATGTCATTTAAAAAAAAATTAATATTACTGGAATTTATATTATAGGATTTAAAAAAAAAAAAGAATGGTTTAAATTAGAGCAACTTTTACAAGCAATTAGCAATTAGAGCATAATGTATATTATTATGTCGTTGTATTAAGGTGCCGGGTGTCTATAAGAAGGGAATGGACAAATCTTCGTTTATAGAAGAATAATTAGATGTTCAGTCAATCAATAAATCAGATCATTAATTTAATTGAATTTATCATTAATTTCGTCTCTGGACAAATTCTCAAGTATGTAAAAGTTCTGAAGTGTCAATTTAATCATTATTCTATACTTATATGAATTCGTATAATTATAGAATAATAATTTATTTTATAAATTAATTGACTTTATCATTAATTTTATAAACGAATTAAATTAATCATTAATTTCACATCTTTTCCAATTAAAAAAAATGTCTATACATTTTTATCGCATTTCGAAAAAAGTTATAATTTTTTTTGTTTCTTAACCACCTGATGCACTCAAGCCTTTTCGACGCCTGTAAGAAATTCTATCGTCCGTGGTAGTCCTTATAACTTCATTCCGCTGAAGCGACACGGGCGCACAATATCCCCCGAGATGTTAACTAAACCCCTCGTTAAAGTCTTTCGTATTATAGTAGCCGCAATTTGTAATTAAGCCTTGAGGCGTTATCAATTAACTCGACACGCTCCCCAAACTGTAGCCAGACCCAGTAAGGCAAAGCCCATTTTACTGCGACGCAGTTACAACCTACTGCGAGTCTTTGCGATCGCACGAGCAATTAAAATAATTCTTTTTTTTTTATTATGAAGAATTTAGACATTTTTTTTAAGTTATCAGATTTTTTTTTCGTTATTAAAATAACGATATCGTTTTCGCGTTTAAGATCCTCGCTGGCATTTAATTAATAGCAATTACATCGCAGTAATTATCCCCGAACGTAACTCTGAAGAAAACCTGCTTGTCAATGCTCAAAGGATTCTTGGAGAGGGAGATGCTACATTAAAAAGTAGAACGTGGCGAAAAAAAATTCTCGTTTGTGGAGCACTCAAAACTAAGTGGCAATTAAAGACGTTGCGTTAGAAATTGTCTGGTACATCATTGCATATAATTACCGTGGTGCCATTACATCAAGATAATGACAATTCCGTAATTATACGACGGGCAAGGATTTTTATAAAAAAATTTCAAGCTCATTTTGCATGGGGCCCAACAACTAAAGCACGAAGATTTTTTTCCCCTACCAAAAATGCCTCTAGGTGTGCCTTGTTTTGCAATTACGATGAGCCATGCTCGTTTGTTTAAATTTTGCACCAGTCGTTACAGGTTTAATGATATTCGCATGGGTGATCGGACGAACTTAACTTCAAGTTTGGTCGTTGCTTCACATAATTTTTTTTCAAAAACTGTAAAGCTCGACTGTAAAGCTTTCAAAAAACTGTAAAGCTCGACTGTAAAGCTTTCAAAAACTGTAAAGCTCGTTTTTCAAAAACTTTCAAAAACTGTAAAGCTTTTTTCGAAAACTGCTTTTTTTAAAAAACTGTAAAGCTTTTTTTTTTCAAAAACTGTAAAGCTCGATAAAGCTCGAATGTAAAGCTTTCAAAAACTGTAAAGCTCGACTGTAAAACTTTCGAAAACTGTAAAGCTCGCTTTTCAAAAACTTTCAAAAACTGTAAAGCTTTTTTCGAAAACTGTAAAGCTTTTTTCGGAAACTGTAAAGCTTTTTTCAAAAACTGTAAAGCTTTTTTTCAAAAACTGTAAAGCTCGATAAAGCTCGACTGTAAAGCTTATCTCTACTACCATTCTCCATATACTTTCCCATATAAGTGAATAAAAATGCGCGTATCCAACTTTTTACCGTGAGATAACATAAAGCGAAAAAACCGAAAAGTCTCGGGAACTTAATTTTCTCCGCTCTTGTTCGCAAAGAATTTCAGCCCCTCCGCGTGTTGTTCTTCGGCAAATTGCCCCGAGGCTCCTCGTGAGCCATAAATTGCCCGTTAACTTTAAATTGTCGTTGTAAATTTGCGACAATTATTCGCCTACTTCAGCGATGTATAAAAAAAAAATCCTACGCACGAAATCCGACAGTCGAATAAGAAGAAAGTAACATCGGGGAAAAACGAAAGATCAGTAAAATAGAGAAGCTCCGGACTTTCTTTCGTTGATTACTTAACAATTGAATAACTCATGGAGAACTCACCGTTCACCGGGCCGCTCGTTGATCAGGTTGCAGCAAAAGGATACAGGCGTCTACAAACTTGGAAAGATTTTCGTGTAAAAATAAAACAAGATCGCACTGCGTAACGGGAAGGTTGAAGAAAAAAAAATCGTGAATTTAATTTTTCCAAAAACGAAAAATAATAGCTCTCCTCTCTATTCTCAACGACCTCTCCGCCTATCCTGAGCTTGATCTTAACCTCGATCTCGGAAAATGATTTTCGCTAAAATTTTGTAAATTGCAATTTTTTCCAACGAGTGCGAATTTTTTTATTTTTTTTTATTTCTGCGTCCTTCGTTGCGTATGCTTATATTATCATGCCGCAGGGGGACGCGGATCGTAGATAGACACGAAGGTAAGCCGCGACGAAAAGAATTCCGAGTTGTACCTCGATAACGGACGAGCTAGCTCTGTCCGGTACTCCGGTACCGTGCCGGGTGCTATCCCTCCAACGTTACGACTCGGATTCGCGACTGCGCTCTTTCAACCTTCTACCTTCGCCACCCCCGAAACTACATCGTAGTAATGTACGTGTGTTTCGGTCTTATACGTCTCGTTCCTTATATATATATATATATATATATATATATATATATATATATATATATATATACCGGGTGTCCCATTTTGATCTTACGCCTGCTTTATCTCGAAAAATACTGCTTCAATCAAGTATTGAGTATAGTACAACTTTTATGGGTCAAAGGGGGACGTTCGAAAGAAACAAAAATTTGGCTCAAGAGTAAAAATGGCAACGTTAAGATGGCCGACATGTTTTTAAAAAATAGAAAAGTGACTTTTTCGGGTTCGTTTGGGCTTGTTTCGATTATCGAACAGACCCAATCAAACTCACATCCACACACGCACACTTACGATTGGGATGTTAAAGACTTCACCTTCTCGTGGTACATCCTGGATGGCGCTAAAATATCCAAAAAAGGTTTGCCAACCGAAAAATTATGGGCTTCATGAAAAAAAATTCCTACAAACTTTTGTAGTTTTAGCCAGGCAACATTTTTTATGGAACAGTCATGTTCCCAATTTGAAAAAACATGTTGGTCATCTTAACGTCGCCATTTTTTACTTTGGATCATTTTTTTTCCGAACATCGCCTTTGAACCCCAAAAGGTTCACTATACTCAAGACTGAATCAGGGCCGTGTTTTTCAAGATAAAACGGGTGTGAGATTGAAATGGGACACCCGGTATATATATATATAGCCGTTCCTGCTCGTTCAAGCACGGCCACGAACCCCGACTGATACGCGTATGCATGTATTTATGAACATACGTGGAAACTCAACGACCGAGTCGGTACATACGTTTCTTGAGCAAAAAATTGTTTCCCGAGGAAATGTTAACGAATTGGACAGAAAAATACCAAAATTTCCTTCGTAACTGACCCAAATAAATTATTTATATACTTCAATTTGAAGAATTTCAAAATGTATTTTTTTGAAAAATGATCCCATCCCTTTAGGGCAGTAGTCTGGTCTAGAGCGAGATTTTTGACGTCATTTTTGGGTTGGAATAACTTTTAAACCGTCGAAGTTGTCTTGCCGAAATTTTACATATGTATTTATTGTTCCTTCGAGAATATATCTACATTTAAAAACAAAATTATTTTAAATATTTTCTTGTAGTTTTTTATTTTTTTACAACATGGTCCGCCGAAAACGACCTAAATCGGCGCCCACTCTGGGTGATGTTGTATGCATCTGAAAAAAAAATATATATATATATATTCTCAATCTGTATGAGTATTCCGAGACTGGTAGCAGAATTAGTACTTAAAAAAAATTTGTTACAAAATGGCGGCCTGTTAAACTTTGATTAACGATATTTCATACATTTGCGGGTATTCGAGGAGTTATAAAATGTGGGCAAAATTATTGTTCGACTCAATTCTGCTACCAATCCTCAGAAAGAGGCTACCGAAGGTATGTGCAAAATTTGAGCTCGATCGGTCAATTAGTTATCGAGATATAGTGGGTGCAGAATTAAAAAACATAGTTCTGAGATAAACGCGTTCAAAGTTTTGATACCGTTAGATTAGGTTTGCACGCGGCTTGCTTATAATTTCTATTACTCTGCTATTTTTTTAAATATCAATAAACGGTTTTCACCAGCGTATTAAGGAAGGTCTAAGGAATAATAAAATGAAAAAAAAAATCGATTTTGTCAAATTTCTACACTAGACTATTGCCTTAAATTCTAGCCAACGCTAGTGACTGCTATTTTCACAGTTAATTGGGGACTTTTATCGCATTTCAGTAAAGTGCAAGCGCTCACCCATCTGAGTATTGGCTCGGGCGAAGACTGCTTGGTGATACGACAAATCTCGAAAAAAAAAGGGTGCAATTGATTGTAGACGATCCTTGGGAGTGCACTGTGCACTTTTTTGTCAGTGTTGACGAGAAAAATGGATAATAATTAAAAATACAAAAAGTATTCGAACTTTTTTGTGTCCAAGAGAAAATTGAATGTGCTTTTTATATATTTGCGTTGGGATGTACATTTATGCACATCGGGTTGATGCATTTTTTCCTCTGGGATTCCACCGGAATACTTGGATGTCTTCTTATCTACTTAACTCCGCGAATAATTCATTGGGATCGGGGTTTAAGTGGCCGATGCATCCTGGCCCCTTATTCTTTTTTTCGTCTTCTTCGGTCGTCTCTGTGTCGCCTTTTCCCTCTTGGCCTGTGCTCCTTGTTCTTGCCCACTAGAGCATTATCACTCGAAGGGCCTCGTGGGGTACAAGGGTGAACCTCTCGACGAGTTTCACTTGACGAGAAACGGGGCCAATGCCGTGATCATTTTTTTTCTCGCGATTTGGCCCCCGATACGTTCGAACGGAACGAGACACTGCTTCCTGCCAATTGATTTTTTTCTATCGCCTTATAAAGCAATGTTTGAGCCCAGGAAACTACCCGCAAATTGCGGGTGAATTAATATTCGTACGGCAAATGTAAATTTTATGAGGACAATTATTAGTCGGTCATTTTAATTGTCATTAATTCATTAATTGTATAAGAATGATTATTAATGAATCGCTTTAATTATCATTAATCAATGGTTTATATCAGGACAATTATAAAGGAATTAATAAATGTATCGTTTTTATAATGACAATTATTGATCAGTTGTTCAAATTATTATTAATTCATCATTTTATTAATCAATCAAATCAAATTTCATTAAACAATTATTAATCAATCATTTTTATAAGGACAATTATTAATCCATCATTTTTATTGTCATAGTTCGTCTTTTTTATAAGCATGATTATTGATTAGTCATTTTAATTATCATTAATTAATCGTTTTATAAGAACTTTAATCCTTAGCGAGAAATTGATACTTTTTATACAGACACTTATGCCTCCCTCTTCCTGTTTTTCTAAGAGAGGACATCACTGTGACGGCCTGAAATCAGCCGGTTTTTGCCGATTTTTTTTTGTCTGCAAGGCTATTTACTTGGGATTCAAAGAAAAGATATTTAGCTATTTAGCAACCACTAAACTTATTTCGTGCACATTTTGATTCGAAGAAATTAAAAAGTAATATCACTGTTCATGTATAACAGAGCCTCTGTATAAAAAATGTGGTCCCGCGGCCGAGTCGATAATTTCACAATGATTGGTGTAAAAAATAAAAATAAAGAAATCTAAATTATCTATATAAATGTAGGTCTTGTGGTAGGTAGTCGTTTTTCGAGAAAAAAATTTCACAAAGAGGCAAATTCTTTTTAAAAAAAGTGTAATTTTGGCGCAATGTTTACTTATATTCAGGAGCCTAAAAAATAGTAAATTTCAAACAACAAAAAACGACTGCGTAGAACGGTAACTACTACAATTACGGAAATTCTTGTTTTTAAAATTGAAAAACAGACAATTATAGCTAGGGTTATGATTCCGGCCCGGTCGAGAAAAGTCGTTTCGAGAAAAACGCCATTAAAAGTTTTAGTATAAGTAATCCGTTGCACTACCTGCTCTCTCTAAATCTTCTGTAACTTCGTCATTTTTCAATATTTCACCTTGAACATTTTTTTCACCTTTCCTTAAATATTTACACCGAGAAAGAGCAACAAAAAACGATTTTTAACGAATTTTTAACGATTTTTAACCCTTCACAGTGGTGAAGGTCTTGAGACATAATGTTCTCCACGACTAGCATAGCGAACTCTCACCCCCAGTCCAATCGAAAAATCACTTGAGCCCGTATGACTGATTGCTTAGAAAAAAATACGGGCAGCAGGAAAAATAAATATTAAATCGTGCAATGTTGATTGCCCAATTTTTTTCAGTTACTAGAAAAACAACATGATCGTTATTTTTTTATCATTCGTGACGTCATGAGATAACTTTGGATTATCCATTCGAACGAGTCCTAATGACGGTATCCTCGAGGCGAAAGGTATGCCGATTAATTTTAAAGTTTGCGAGCTTAACCGCCGTCCCACTTGACTCGAGGGCTTGCCCCCTGGCTACGTCATGTCACTGACAAAAGCTTTCCTCTCGGAGGTATTCTCTCGACTGTGCGAGCCTCACTTACGCCGGCTTCCCTCCCTCCAAAATGAACTTAGTATCCTGTAGCCCAAGGGTATAACACGTACGAGAGTTTCCTTGCGTCTCGTGATAGAGGAAATACCCCACGCGAGCTTTGCTCCTCTAAACGCGAGCCAAGGAGGTTCAAAAACACTCGAGAACCACCGTGAAGCGGGATAGGAACAGGACATTCTCCTTGCCATACACTCGTAGCTTTTTGTACGATCACCCAAACAAAAAAGACGATGAAAAAATCATGCAATTTCAGGTTATTGAAAAAAGAAATGAGACCGCAGTCAAATTGAGGGTTATGTTGGAAATTTTGCCCACGAGATAAATAGTCTTTGGTGAATTCGCCATTTTTTACCTTAATAACTGCCAGCGAAACCGAAGAAACGGAAAAATAAAAAAATACGCTGATTTGTGCCACCATTTTATTTTGAATTTTGTATTGGGTGTACAAGTATGACTTTGCGGATTAAAAAATAAAGCAACGCATCGATTTGGAACATGATGAACCATTCTTGTCCTATGCAAAATATGCTGCATTGGAAGCTACAACACTTGGCCATCTGTCAGCCAACAAATGGATTCTTCGCTGATAGAAGTCTGGTGGTTTTGAAGCGATCCGGTTATAGAGCCAATTTTTGCAGTCTACACAAGAACTCACCCGCCCTCCGAACAGAGCCGACGCCATAAATCGGAGCAAAAAGTAATCTGAGGCAGCAATGACTAGTGAATATAGGGATTGAGGGAGAATCTCCCAATTCAATCCTTCTAGATCATTTTTGACGGATCCGTGAAGATCTGGTCTGGTATTGTCATGCTGCAAAGTGCTTTCAATTCGTGTGGTATCGAATTTCCTTGCTTTTGGACCATTCCCATTGCATAAAGGCGTGAGGTAACACATTTTTGGGTAACATTTGATGCTGCTGCACTGAGAAAAAAACCATTGATCTAATATCATTGGTGTTATTGAATGAAATTTCGTTGATTCAATTGTAAAATTGTTGGTGTAAATAATCGGATTTATTAGTCAAAACGAAACGCTATTGACATTAATAACATGATAAAATTGAAAGTTTTTTTTTCCATTCAAACGATATATTGTTAGCCAAGAACCATATATTATTGAAACTATCTAAAAAATTATGGCCAACAAATTATATAGTTTTGAATGCATTTTCTGCAACGAACAAAAAAAGCGTTTCAATTCATAACTATTCTATTAAATAAATTATAAATAAATTCTACTCGATAAATATTCTATTGAGTAAATATGTTATTTTTTTCACCATATCCGATATTGATTTCCAAGTACATTATTCGTTAAAATATTAATATTTTATTTTGATTGAAAAATATTAAGCAAGTGTCTGAATTGGTTAAAAAATTATGCGAAAATTAAATTTGTTTCTCGCGGAGTTGGTTGAAAAAATTCAACCAAATCATCGCCGAGCGCCACCGAAATTATTGGTGTGAGGAAACCCGTAGTTCTCGGAGTAACCGCTAGAAGCCGCACGCGTGCTCGTTTCTCGTAAGCGTAGCACGAACCGAAAATCTACTTAAGGGAGCTTTCCAGTGTGACAGCCCGAAAAATCGCTGTTTTTCGCGATTTTTTTTTTAAACAAAAAATAATCTAATCGGTCTGGTTTTTTTTTGTATATTAATTGGGTATTGAAGAATACAAAACAATTTTTTAAAGATCGATTTATTTATTAATTAATATCTATAAAAATGATGAAACAATTGTTGCAGAAAATGCACTTGGATGTGGTGTCCACGTTGGGGGTCAGAATTTTGATCTGAAACAAAAAACACAAAAAGATTATTGATCGGTATATAATTGGCTTTCGTGCTATGGAGGCTTTTTTTTTTTGCAAAAATGGCGCCGGTTTGAACAAAAAGTATCGATTTTAGCATTTTTTTTTTGGCAGTTTTTTTTACAAAAAAATAGGAAGATGTCAAAAAAAAAAGCTTCCATAGCACGATAAACAATGACGTTAAGAATATTGTGTAAAAAATTCAACTCGATAGCTTTAAAACTCTGCCCTCCAAGTTGGACACCGTTTTGCAAAATGCTGTTTCGAGAAAAACGCGTTCAAAGTTTCAAGTGAGGAAATTTTAGGTAAATCGTTTACTTACGGTCAATCAGCGATGCCAAAGAAGCGATGGGAAGAGTGTATACTATTCGATAAAGCAAAAAAAAAACAAAATCGATTTTTTGAAAATTTCACACTGGAAAGCTCCCTTAAACGCCGCAGAAACTAAAGAGTATCGCTTCTTGGCCTGTGACTAAGATCAAAGTGTAGTATCTGTTCTTATAAGTTGAATATCTGATATTCTCTCCATGGATATTCCATTAGATATCTGATATTCTCTCGACTATTATCTTGGATGATCAATCTAATGCTCACTTTTTATTTAAGATTTTAAACAAATTGAAAAACTTACGTCTCATGGCATATTCGTTTCGATGCAGTAAAGCAATAATTCATTCGATTGATTATATTTTTGTACGAAATAAAAAATGTTGTAGCAACCGCTTAATTGTTTCATCCATACATCTACGGACTTTATATAGAATGATTTCAATAGAACATAATTTTATTTGAAGGATAGTGTAGATATTCAGAGAACAGAAGACATTTTCAAATAAAATAATATGTTATTTGAATCAATCACATTTTCCAATATTTTATAGTATTGTCACAATCTCATATATCGGTGGCACTCCGCAATCAGACGTTTATTTGAATCAACCAATATATTTTTTTGATTCAATTGGTTTTTTTTCTCCGTGTGCCTATTCTTTTTCTCTCCATACGGTTAATCATCCAAATCAAGATCATGCTTTAAGAATCGTTGAAAGCACTTTCCACACATTCTTACCGATGCAGCATGTTTTTGTGAATAAAAACAAGCAAACGATGGCTTTTAGCTGCACTTTTGTTTAAGCAAAATAATGCAATAGCAAATCCTGCAAATGACGTTTATTCGGTCGAAAGTAGACGTCTTTCAATACGATGAATATAACAACTGTGTACACTGGAGTCAAAAAGCACCAATTACGTTTGACAGCTGCGCACAGACCTTTCGAGTACAAATATTATCAATCTAAATATAATGCCACGAGTACGAGATACACCATGTATCGACAATCCGTAAAGTCATACTGGTAAACCCAATATTAAGGATTCATCGCAGTGCAAAATTTTCGAACAAATCGATTTTTCTTGCATTATCCAATATTATAGACGGTTACAAGCATGCTTTTCATATACTCACATAAACGTAGATAGACAATTTATATAAAAATTCCGCACTCGAAACTGTAAACGCGTTTTTTTTTCAAAATTTTGTTTTTCAAAACTCAAAGGCAGAGTTTACAAGCTATCCGTTTCAAATTTTTACACAACATTCTTCACGCCATTCTTTATCTAGCTATGGAAGCTTTTTTATCTCCATATTTTTTTTAACGAAAAACTATCGAAAAAAAGGCTAAATTTGATACTATTTTCTCAAAATGCTACCATTTTTTCAATTTTGATTTTTAAGGGGCTATACCAGTGTGACACTTTAAAAAAATCGATTTTTTTTCTTTTTTCGATAGTTTATACTTTCAAGAATATGAGATGACATTTTTATACATTTAAGATTTGTATACTTTCAAGATTTTTATGCTTTCAAGAATATGAAATGACAGTTTTCAAATTTGCTGACATTGTAACTCAAAGAGCAATTATCCGATTGACTTGAAATTTGAACTGAGTACTCTTGAATATATTTACTATACAATGACATAGGATATTTTTGATTGGATGAAAATTGACGATTTGGCATTGAAAAAAACGACCATTTTATAGGCAAGAAAACAGACTTTTTTTATAACTACGCCATTTCGTTAGATTTTGATATTTTTTCGAAAATCCTACGTTATTGTACAGGAAATACTTTACAGTTTAACGATTTTTTTCCCTTTTTCGGTTTCAGCTACTCAATCGGCCGGAATCATGTCAGCAGTGGAGGAACTTTTTTTGGCGCCTCCGAAGGCAGTGCATAAGTCGCTAGGATCTCAATATTTGTCTATGAAAAAATGATGTAACATAGGTCAATTATAGCCAAATATATTCTTAATTTTCCGAAACATTTAATTGAGTACTTTTTTCCAAAAAATTCCCGAAAATCACCCAAATTTTCAGCGTTCACACTGGTATAGCCGCTTTAAAAACCTCCACAGCAAGATAGCGGCTTTCGTACTGATTAATAACCTTTTTACAAATTTTGTTTCAGATAACATTTACGGCCACAACGGTGTACACCACTGAGGACTCCTTTTTTTCGAAGACATTTTCAACCGCTAAAAAATGTAAAAAAATAAAAATAAACGTTTCAAAATGTATTTTCTGTTTCTCATGAATGCTTTAATTTGACATTTAAAAAATGAGACTGATTAGCGTATTTTAACTATCGAAAAAAAAATCGCCGAAATGAGCTTTTTTTCGACCCGTTACACTGTGATAATCCCTTAATAAAATCTTCACCAATCGATAACAAGCATTTAGTACGTTTTTCCAGGAATCTTCCCTTTGTCCCTTCTCATATCCGATATTCGTCTTATCGACGAGCCTCCGAACTTTCCCGTGGCGAACAATATAACCGAAGGGAAGAAAAAACTTCCGCACGAGGGGTTGAGCACGAAGGATGGAACGAGGTATATCAAAGACGCAAGGAGCAGAGAGCAACGTTGCAATCGCGGTAACCGTCCAACCCCTCGAATTTCCTTCCCCAAGCGATTCCTATCGCCGCATCGCCATAAAGTTTGAGCTTTTTCGTACACTGAATATACTATTATTGCCGGACTTGGCGATTCCGGGTGGTCTTGCGAGGATTGAAGGGAGAGAAAAATCTAAGACCCTCCCTCGTCAAGAATAAAAACGGCACCCTCCGAGGCTCTTTTTTCTCCCCTTTCATATTATTCCCATATTTATGATACTTTGCGAACCATCGAACGCATTTGCGCGTGCAGCCGGATTCTGGCCTGCGTTGAGCAAAACTCAGGAGAACACTCCTTCGAAGAGATGTAATAAAGCGTACCCACTTTTTTCGTGCCGTTTAAAAAATTCTTCCTGGAGATTGTCTCACCCAGTTGGAGCGACTATACTTGGTAAGTTATTTTTTGTGGTTTTTATTAGAAAAAAGGTAGTTCTATAAAAAATCCTATAATAATTCGAGAGAGAGGTAGGGAGGGCTGCAGAGGGTGATGGGGTGAGAGATAGTGACAGACAGAGAGAGGGCGAGAGGGAGAGAAAAAGAGACGGAAAAGGCAAAAAAATGAGGCAAGGAGAAAGAGACAGACAGATAAACAGTGAGAAAGAGGAAAAGTAAGTAAAAGGTATAAGTAAAACAACAGTGAGAGAGAGGAAAAGTAAGTAAAGTAAAAGGTCCTTCTGTACTGCTTCCTTGCATCGACCGAACCCCAAACCCCGTGATCATTGGTCGCCTAAGCAATTATAATCAAATATAGCACAATACGACCCACGCGGCAGGTAACTAATGTATTCTATATAGCCTCTACACCACATACATCAGGGATGCAATTCAATTGCACCTAACCTAGTTACAGCCTATATACATACAATATTGAAGGGCTATTAATAACCACGATAATTGAATCGTTTGAATTGTATAAATGCATTTTTATCTACGTGCAGCCATTCCTTTCGAATCTACACCTCTCGAAAAAAAAACATTTCTTGTCGAAAAGGATTATAAATGTAAAAAATAGACCTATTAAAAAATAAAGGATTACATTTTGCTGAAATTAAACCTATTCAAAAATAAAGGATTACATTTTGTAAACCCTCACTTGGCATTGTGGGGTTCAAAACGACCCCACTACTTTTTTTCGTATGCAAAAATGTTTTGATAATGTGTATTCTACAGAAGTGTGGCAAGTAAGGGTTCATTAACCTTTAAAAAAAACAGCTCGTCAATAATTAACTAAGAACTTTATTCCAAAAGATTCACAAATAGATGGCGTTATGTACGTTTTGACGGACTTTCGTCAATGTTAGATTTTTTCCTTTTGACATTTGATAGCCGTCACTGTTAGCTTGCTTTAGATTAATAGCCGGACTAATTTTCTTTGCAGCTGTTAGTTTAGGGTCAACTTTAACATGGAGGGCAAAAACGAACATTGTTGGCATAATTTACTTTTTAATTTCCGTAAAGGCAAGAAAGCTGCTGAGAGTGACAAAGAGATATGTGAAGTTATACAGGGTGTCCCTTTTATCTCTGCCACCCGAAATAACTCGGTAATTATCGACGTCACAAGAAAGTGTTCCAGACAAAAGTTGTACGGTGTGAAAGGGGCCATCAAATGCGACCAATTTATTTTATTTCGTTGGAGGCGCGGACGCACAGTGAAGGTCAAAGTCGTTCAAGGGCGTTCAAGGTCAGTATCGATGGTACAAATCTAAATATCTCGGATCACTACCAAATATTTAGTAGTGAACCGAGATATTTAGATTTTTATTTCTTTTTAATAGATGACCTTGAATGACGTTGGACGACTTTAACCCCTAATGTTTTTTATGCGGCTTGAGGTGCTCCACAAGATGGTTGAAAAAAAACATGTAGCATTCCATTTTAAAAAGTGGAGGCGACTTAACCGAAATAAAAAAAATTGTTCGCATTTGACGGCCCGCTTCACACCATACAACGTTTGTCTGGAACATTTTTTTGTGACGTCGATAATTGCCGAGTTATTTCAGGTCGCAGAGATGAGAGGGACACCCTGTATATTTAATATTGTGAATCGATATTTGCAATATACATCTGAAACGCAGTGAAAACGACCTTTTTTAAGCAAATCATCACTGGTGGTGAAAAGTGGATCGTCCACAATAACATTAATCAAAAACGATCCAGGTCCAAGGGTGATGAACCAGGCCAAAGCGAATTGAAAGCTGCATTGCATCCGAAAAGATCACACTGTCAACATTGTGGGTTAACAAAGGTGTTGCGTATTTTGAGCTGCTTCCAAGGAACCAAACGATCAATTCAGGTGTTTATTGTCAACAACTAACGAAACTGGAGGAAGCAGTCAAAGAAAAATGACTAGAATTGGCTAATCGCAAAAGCATCTCGTTCCATAAAGACAATGCAAGGCCTCACACAACTTTGGTAACTCGTGGAAAATGATTGGAGCTCGATTGGTAAGTGACGTCACATCCACCATACAGATCTGACCTTGCACCATTTTATTATTTTACCATATATTTCCAAGTTTGCAAAAGTCTTTGACAGGTCAAACTGTCACTAATGATGATGAGCTGAAATTCCACTTGGTTCACTTTTTTGCTTATAAAGACTAGAAGTTCTATGAACGCGGGATCGTGACGTTGGAAAGACGGCAAAAGGTCATCGGACAAAATGGAAAATATGTAATTGATTAAAAAATGACTTTTATTTTACAATACAAAACCGAAATTCCTTTCCCGCTAACAAAATATTCCCCCAAAAGAATTTCGCTGTACAAGGTTAAAATAAACATTAAAAAAGTACAGATATTACACAAAGTGCAACTCTTTCACGGCATTGAAAATGTAGTCAGACTTTTCGGGTAACAAAAAGCAGGTACATGAAAATAAAATGAGTTGGTTTTTATCATTTTTAAAAAAATATTGATACATTAAGTTTTTTAATTGGGTTTGTTTGAATTTGTTTGGGTTCGTTTGAGTTTGTTTATACAATAATGGTTATATAATTTTTGTAATATATTTGTAATATCATTTTTAATTAATAACAAGATTGGAATTTGGTTGGGAGAGAACACTTTTAAACTAATCACAGGCACTTAGCATGTCGCTACCCCCACTCTACCACAGCACAGTGGCAGCGGAGTGGGGGTAGCGTTAGTTTGTGACATCCAGCTAAGACCCTTATACCCAGCCTATCTCAACAAACGTATACAGTTTTAAAAGCTTTTTCAACGCCAACATTTTCAATGGTAAAAACGAGCAACTCTCGTATCAAAAGCAGAAAGTTTGGCTGGCGTTGTTCGAGGAAATAGTACAAACGAAATGTAAATCAGTTACACTTCGGACAGGGGAATTCATCAATGATTTACGAAGGATTGATCGTTGGCCAGTTGCCCGAATAGCTTCGGCATCGCGCGAGTATATATCTCCGTGTAAAACTTCTTCGGACGCCAAAATCCTGCGGTACAATCTCCTCCGTGCCTCTTTAATTCCTCGTGTCCTCGACCTCCTTTTTTCTCCTCGTTAATCCGTCGCTTTGCATCCTCCGCGCCGTATCTCGCACGATGGACCACATATTGCAATCAACTGTGGCACGCGCCGCTTTATTACGACGCATCGGTTCGTTTCCAGATGATTTTTTTTTCGTTTTTCGTCGCTCGCCACACTGCCTTCTGCTTCAGCATCCTTTATCTTTCGTGCCTCGAAGCAACGTCCCTGAGGTTGAGACACTTCCTTTTTTGGCACTTTGGGTTTCTCTATAGAGTGCGGCAATTCACATTCTCTTTTGTCTTCTTTATCTCGAACGCGAGATACTCGCAAAAACTATCTGTACTCGCACTTCGCTTTTTTTATCCTTTTTTCCACTCACCCCAACCCTCTTTCCTTCTTGTCCACCGTTCCTCTTACAATCAGTCTCGCGGTATTCAACAACGGAAATTATACGTCGCAATGGATAATGATCGATCTTTCTCGTTCCCAACGCAAAGAGGATAATGGCCATTGTTCTTGTTTTTTTTTCTCTTGGACACTGATGTATCCGAAGCTGAAGGGAAAATATGCCGTCGTTTTGTTAAATATCGATAATCCTTGGGGTAGTTTGCGAATGAAGAGAGAGGGAGGGAGGGAGAGAGGGAGAGAGAGAGAGAGAGGGAGAGAGAGAGAGGCAGAGAGAGAGAGAGAGGATCGCTGGATGTGCCCTTATACAAATCGCAATTAGTGTGGTTCTCGAAATTTTGTTGTGTCTTTCGTATAGCTTTACCTGCTTTCATCTTTCGCGCACTTTGAAATACTTTCATCGTCAAATAAGCGTGTTCCAAAGCATACAGTGTAGATACTGTCAGATGTCGTCAGGAGTGGATGGAAACACACCAAATTATATGCAGGGTGTCCTGTTATGAATGGACAATCCTGTAACTGTCGATAGGTCAGATCATGTCCTACTATATGCTGGAATTCCAGTTTAGTAAAAGTTCCGCGGTTTTCGAGATTTTAAGGTTTATGGTATTGAAAAAAAATCATCTGCTTTTGGTTTTTCGCAAACCATTTCTACAAATGATATGAATCGATAATAACTAACAAGGAAAGATTGCGAGGTCGATCTCTCCGATTTCGATGAAATTTAGCATGCTTGGAGAATGGGTAAAAATAGGTGACACGTATTTTTTTATATCTGCGGAACACGATTTTTAAGGGGTGAAAGGCACCCTCGAAAATAGGGGTGGTTTCGTTTTTCGTCGATGACGTTTTCGTTCTCATCTCCAATGTATAGTACACGAAAAAATAAACATTGTTGCAATTTGAAATTTTCCCACATCTCGTACCGTTAAAACGTTATCGACGAAAAACGAAAAACACCCTTATTTTCGAGGGTGCGTTTCAACCCTTAAAAATCGGGTTCCGCAGATATAAAAAAATACGTGTCGCCCGATTTTACCCATTCTACAAGCATGCCAAATTTCATGGAAATTGGAGACATCGACCTCGCAACCTTTCCTTGTAAGCATCTTTTTTAATTAATTGGTACGAAATGTGTAGTACGTTTTTTTCACACCGCAGGCTATCAAAGCCAGATGTTCGAATTGGTTTGTATGAACACTCTACATAAGATATTTTTCCATAAAGTTTCCTTAACATTTAAGGTTAGAAAGAAGACTTTTCTGGATAAAACAAATAATCGAGAGTATTTTTTTCACATCGTGTCAAAAAAAGTTATCATTTGTAGAAATGACACGCGAAAACCAAAAACAGATGATTTTTAACTCGAAAACCATGGAACTTTTACGAAACTGAAATTCCAGCATATAGTAGGACATGATCTGACCTATCGACAGTTGCAGGATTATCCATGCGCAACAGGACACCCTGTATATAACTGGGAGTGCCTACTCTGGAATATTTGATAAGAGAAAGAGCGTAACGGTGTATTAGACCGGTGATAAGAATGGAGGAGACGAGACGCCCAAAAAATGGCTGATTGGAAGAAATAAGAGCGATGACAAACGGTCACCCATCAAAATTGGGGAAAAACTTACAATTGGTGAAAGTATAAAGTGATATGGAAATAGGAGACACAATGACAATGATAAGGGAACGAAGAAAAGTGAAAGGAAAAGACAAAAGGATAAAAGAGGGACTAGAAAACTTAAAGAAAGGAATTTTAAGGAAGGCAGAGGAAAAAAATAAGAAAATCTTTGTATAATGAGAAGTAAAAATATATTATAGGATATGATGATATGCGGAGGAAATACTTGTCGGAGGAGGGAGTAAAGGGAAGGGACAAGGAAATGTGGGCGAGGTTAAGTGCGGCAACATAGGAAGGGCGGGAAAGAGAGGGGAAAAGGAATGGGAGTGCAGGATGTGTAAAGAACAGAATGAGACGTTGGAGCACCTGTTAATCCGTAGAAAAAGCAGGGAGTTAATAACAGAAAAAGCAAGAAAGAAAGCAGAGTGGTGAATGGGAAGAATAGATAATTTGGCGATAAAGGGGGAAATTATAAATATGTTGGGTGGGAAAGTACAAAAATGAATATGTGAGAACTTAAGGGAAATAGAGAAAGTGTGCAAAAAGGAGGATAGGTGAGGAGAGAGAGATGAAGTGGAGGAATAAATGAAGACAAAAAGGAGAAATGTTAGATAGTACGAAGTGCAGGAATATGTAAGCGGAAAGTTATTGCTTGGTAAAAAAAACCGTTTGAAAAGTTGTGCAAATAAAACTCGGTTTGATTGATTGATACTTTTATTGTCACGAACACACAAAAATTTACTAGTCCCAGTTCTATTTACTGCAATAATACGAATCGTTCCTGTAGCCTAATAACAATGATATGATTTTAAATATAATCATTAGTTTATTATTATTAGTACTGATATAATTAATATAATGATTTAGTCATTATAATAATTAATATTAAAGATATATTAATTATATAATTTATTATTATTATTATTATTATTATCAGTTATATTTTATTCATAATCTTTTAAATACAATTTTATTTTTATATAATTATTAATAATTATCATTACTGTATAATATTATTAATATTATCATGATTAATATTGCAAGCCCCTCGCATTATTATTATTGTTGTTGTCATAATGATATATTCGAGAAATTATGTCATAACAATAAAAATAATTGAAAAATACAAAGGGTAGTTTTATCGTCACCCATTACCGGGAAATCGTTGTCAAGATGCCGATCGAAGTGGCTTGAGAGTAGATTGGCTCGAGTTACGTCAGACTGGAATTTCCCTAATACATAACCGAGAGTATAATAGTACGTCCAATTCTACTAGATATAATACAGCTTTATCGTTCGAGGACCGCCACTTGTTTTACGAGAGGGCGACGCAACGAAAATTATGGTTCGAGAAGTTAGCCCGGAGCAATGTGCCAAAATGAGCACAAATCCATCGAGAATCATTGAAAATAAAATGTTGCGAAAAATGAAAGCCCCTTGAGACCGCCTGACGAGAGAATAGTCGCGTATCGAATATTAATTATTCAAAATCTGAGTGAAGTATGGCCAGTATGAATATTCGTTATTACTTGAACTGGAAATAATTCGAACAGCGTTCGATCGTTGATTATGCTCGTGGATCCTTCCTTTGCTTTCGATCTGCGCGTCAGCTGATGTCGCCATGATTAAGAAGAAGGTAAAAAACAATTAACATCTGGAGTATAGTGCTCCTAATAACGAATAACAGAGTCTATAAACTCGCAGTATAATGGACCAAATGAAGTATTAACGCTCCGATAAAATAAGCATTTTCATGCCAGTCTGCGAACAGCTGGAATCTGCTGGCAGACGGCAGACGACTTTTTTTCACGCGCCATATCGGCCCGGGGCGTTTGACGAAGTCGATTATTCCTGTCTGCGAGAACTTTTGGGGGCTTGGGTATTTTTACGACTTTAAAGCACCCAAAGATCTAGAAACAGCCAACTGTGTAGGCTCGTCGAGGAAAAAATGGCACTTTGAAACGTCTCGGCAGGTAACGTCACTTGAACGGCCATTTCGAGGGATACTACCAGTCTGGAGCTCGACAAAGGTGAATTTCGACAACTTTTTATGGATACCCAGTTGATAGAATGAAAATGCCATTTTGTGATGTTTATTCTACATATCTTCGAGTATCTTCATAATTCTGTTCACAAGGTTTCGCCAAAAGTAATTGTTTTTGGAAAACGTTTCCAATATATCAAAAATCCTTTACGTAGTTAGAAATACAATATTGTTATAAGGTTCCAAAAAAAAGTTCAAGTCGATCGGTTAAGAATTGGCGATGTAAATGTTATCGAGACCACAGTACACTATCAAACAAAAGTGACTCACTTCATCCAGCTTCAACCACGCCATTTTGTTACAAAATCTTGTGAAAAAATTTGCAAAAATACTCGAAGATATGTAGAATAAATGCCACGAAACGAAATTTTTATTCGATCGACTGGGCATCCATCAAACATTGTCCAGATTCACCTCATTTCCGGGCCCCAGACTGATCCGGGCTCCCCTAACCTCACTCGGGCGGCCATCTTGTGGACGCCGCGAGCGTGCACGAAATGGCACGCGCTGCTCAAAATTATCACGTTTGTGACACACGGACTGGATACACACGATGTGCATGTGTACAAGATACACCCAGGGCTATGTATGTGGTGGCGAACTAGACAAGGATCGAGGGAAGAGCATGTACGAGAGTTTGCTGATAGCGAGACTCTGGGGAAGCGGACGAATAATGGATCTCAGGGTTCCGTGGAGAAACCCTAATGGTTACGTTCATACCGCTACCTCTCACTCTCTTTCTCGCTCTCTCTCTCTCGCCTTCCATCTGTGTTTCGCGATGCGCACTTACTGCTATCAGCCTGCATGGATCGAGATAAAGTTGAAACCGCTCTATATCGACTGCCTTGGGCGCGCTACGTGGATCGTAACTAGCTCCCTTTCGCGGGTGAATTTGCGTAGTCCACGCCCTTTTGCTTGCCTGCGATCGATTCACGTAGATATACGTATTCTTACGGCACGAGTCATTATTGTAGGTTAGGAGTGCACTTCGGGCCGCCTACCGATAACGATCGTAGCGCAATCTACATGTTTCACATCGCGACCACGACGTATCGCATAACCCAAATATATACGCATCGCATCGAAATCGCTGTGAATAACAGGTGGCCGATTTTACGCGGAAAGCCTCAGACACGGGCTGTTCCGACGCTGGGCGTTCTTTTCAAATCGAGAAAAAAAAACACATCTTCATCTTGGCTTCCTGCTCGTACCTTTGTGTTCACGTTACAGTGGTTTCTGCTTTTTCTTTTCAATACTCTGTCAAAGGGCTGCACGGTTAACAGAGAAATGTGGAAGGAAAATGCTTCCTTTTGAAATCGATTAAACAATAAGTAATAATAATGTATGATGAACAATGAGTAAGTAATTGACTAAAAATAGATAATAAGTAAATAGTATTAAGTAACGTAACCAATAATGATAAGTAAGTAATAATAATTAATGAGATACAATCTCTATATATAATAAAAGTGCAGGGTCCGTATGTTTGGTTTGTTTATAGCTCGAGTAGTAAATCGATTTCGATGAATCTTTCACAGGAACACAGCTTAAAGTCTGGTATAGAATTTAGGCCATGGGCAAGGAGCTATGTAGTTAATTATAATTAAGATAAACACACATAACGAATATCATATTTCAAAAACCAACGAGCAAAAATGGATGAGCAAACAAACAAACGAACAAAAAAAATTGACGAGTAATTATGAGTTTTGTGTTATTTTTTCATTTTTATAAATGGTCGTTGCAGTTCGTTATTATTTCTGATAAGTGACATATATATATATATATATATATATATATATATATATATATATATATAAATCAAGAAAAAAATTGCCTGATTAACAACAATTTACAAATATTGAGGCATGCTTTTTCGGTAAATTTCTGTCTCTGGATATGATACGACTGTAAGGGATGCTTCGCCTGTAACTTTCGAGTATTTAGAAAATTTCGTTGTAGATCGCTTATATTAACTAAAGCAATTGGAAATGGAGGAGAGTGGACTGACAAGGAACATCACTTGAGTGTCCGCCTTGGATTTGGTTGAAACGCATATATGTGATAAAGCGTTGAAAGCTATTAGACATCTATTTCTTTTTATAGGTGGAAAAACGGTTTTAAGGCGGGGAAACCAGCCCTCAAAGAAAGATGCGTCACCCCTTCATTTGATTCTGTTTCTATACTTCTATAGAAGATTTTTCACCGCTTTACATTAGAAGAATTTTGATTTTTGATCCATTCAGATCGGTGGACTGCTTGTGGGTGAAACTGCAAAATCACCCCGCAACACGCCTTTCTTTGAGGGGTGGTTTTCCCCCTCAAAACCGTTATTCTGCCGATAAAAAAATCTTGTCTAATAGTTTTCATGCTTTATCACATATATAAGTTCCAACAAATCGCAGGTGGACACTGCCTAGTTGTAACAGTCGAGAACAGCTCATTTTTGGGATTTTTTTCCACTTTATAATATCAAAACCAGCTTATCTTATATCAAAAAATTAAACAGATTATCGTTAGTATTTTTGTTTATCGTATGATTAATCGAAGGAATTTCCGAAATATCGAATTAAAAAAAATGGCGCGTGTTCAAATTGAGTCTTGATTATTTCGAAAAAATTGACATGTTCATTCATCAAATCCAAAGTGTACATCGGAAAAAAATCCTTCAATCAAATACTATATTTTTACATCTAGAAAAGGCTCCAACATTTTTTAGAAAGATCGATGCAGTAGTTTTTTAGATATTTTACTCACCGACTTTTAAAACGTGCTTTCGAGAAAAAAGCGTTTAATGTTTTGGACGACGCTCCGAGCGTTCCGACGGGTGTTAATATAACAGCCTATAGATCTGTCAATTTTGATCCCTTCACCTTTAAACTTTTGGGAAACATTGCTAAGATCGGTCAAAATATATTGATCTCGAAAAAAGTGATTTTTCGTCTGTTAGAACTAGGCATAACTTAGTGATGTTCCTTGTGAGAGAGAGAGAGAGAAAGATTTCCGTGGGCAAGAATTTGACACAGTGAGATAGTGCGAACCCTTCTCAGTGCCTCATGTAAGATGTACCACAATCCCGCCAAAGTTTTCTTTTTAATATCGAAACGCGAGTGCAGTTTTGCGATCGATAGAATTTCAACGCCGGCGAAGCCGAGAGCGCAGCTGATCTATAATAAAAGAAACTAACACATAAATAAAATTAATAATACAATAAGATGTATTGTATTATTTGTTAATAAATTATAATAAATCATAAATAATAAATATAAATAATCAAGAAATAATAAATAAATGTAATAAATAATAAATAATAAATAAATGTAAGAAATAATAAATTAATGAATAGTTCAAATAAATTGCTTAATTTTTAATATTTTTCTCGAAAACGATACAGTGCAACTTATAAACGATTAGGAATCCAACATTTTTTTCAACATATCAACGTACAAAAAAAATCACAGTCCTCCGACGTTCACCAATATAAAATCCTCAAAACAATTTTACTCAACGTTCCAGCCCGATCTTTTTGTCCAAAATAGTCTCAATTTTATTACAAAAACAATGGCTATCTACCAATTTCTTTGCAGTTCCACGATGTGCAAGAACAATCATAGAACGTAAAGTGGGATAAATAGTTAATTGAAACGACCAAATCTGTGTTTACCGGAACTTTTTTTCATCGCAACGTCGCAAACTCACCCCGAGAGTTGACTGTCAAAGTTATACGCACTTTTAGCGTCGGGACACCTCCTGTACAAGCCTTCAACACGCTCCAGCAAAAATCGCCTGGGGGAATAAGAATAAGTTTATATTTTTTGGAGCTCGAGGGCACTCAACCACTTTCGGACCTGCTATATCCCCATGGAATTGCTGATTATGTGCCTTCCAGGTTGAGACCGAAAATTCCCCTATCCAACCCTTGGGAGTCATCGTTGTCGGCTATACGTGAGAATTATCTTATCACGCTAACACTCCCCTGTGACTTGTGGCGTTTTTTTTCGAACTGCCCGCAAAACTTGATACTCCCATGTATGGCTTGTGTATCTCGTAAACAGCGATATACCCTTCAAAAAAAAAACCGGGCGTGCTTATTTGTCGGTAACGATGATAAAATGTTAACGATTGATCGGACATTCATTCCTGATTATGGATCAATTGTACGGCTGGTGATATTTTTAATGGCGTTTGTCGTTTATTGCAAAATTCACGTTTGAACAAAAAATATATACATAACGACAGATTGTAAATTATTCAATAAGGTGAAGTGGTCTTTACTTGAATTTGCAGGAAAGATTTTGTTTAAATTTGAAAAATTGACCGAGTTGTGATAATTTTTGTGAAGGGTCAGATTGCCCACTCCATTACGGCGACCTTGTTTGCGTTCTTTCGTGAACCAGGGTAGGTCGTATCTCAAAATATGTTCGTCCGATTCACTTCAAATTAAGATGAAGCATAGTTTCCAATATTTTATATTACATGACATAGGATGATTTATTGATATGTTTATCCCTTCGTTAAGGGGTAACAAAACTGTAGAATTTTTAGAAAATTGATTTTCTTTTAAATTGACTTAAGAGGTGCTTCGAAGCATCTAGAATAAGAGGAAAAAAGTTTGGCATCTGTGAAAAAAGGCCCGAAGGCCCGCGTGGATCTGCGGTGGCAGTGGCTGGCCCGTGTGCGAGACGTCGTCCGTTTTTCGCGGAACACAATTTTTCAAAACGGCACGCAGCATAACTCCAACAATTTTCATTCTATTCACTTCAAATTTTGCGCACATCTTTAAAATAACATTCTCGAAGAGAAATACGTACGGGATTTTCCATGAGTTAATTATAACATTATTTATTAACAAATGATTGTCCCTTTTTTCTGTTGAAAATTGAGTTATATTAAATGCTTGCCAATTACACAAAACTTAATATTTTCAAAATCCATTGAAAATGGAAATGGATCCAGAATGGCTCCAGCGTCACCATTTTGTATGATTTTTTAACACAAATTTTTTTGTTCACTCGAAGATGTGACTAACAACATCCCTGAATATTATTATCCTCTTACTTGTCCTTGCACCCAAAAAAAATCGCTTTATTTTAGACGTTCACAGTGGTGTAAGTCCTTAATAACAAATGTTTAAAGTAGATTTTTTCATCGACAATCGAACTTTTCCATCAAAATCCAAATTCCAAAATAATATCCCGTCATACGAAACTTTTATTATTCTACTAGAAGTACAATTTTTATTTTTCATTTCAAATCACCCTAGTTGCTAGAGCCACCAGCACCAATTGGCCATGCGGCAGCAGCAACACTTTGTTTAAATAATAATAACTCCATTGTTCATAAATATTTGTCAATTTAAGAAAAAAATTAACCAGGCAAGACTGTATATCAATTGTACATAAAATCCCAATCTCGTCATTCCAATACTCTCGTCAGAAAAAACTCAAGTTTTAAAAAATAATGGTAACACCATAGCCTGCAAATGATTCAATCTATACGACATAATTCTGCGAGACAAAATGATAGGCTATGAATTTGAACCAGTTTTGTTATGTGCCTGAACATTACTCCATGTGTGCACGGTACATTGCATCGTTAGATGTGACGTACGCACATTTTGTCCAAGCGAAATCACTCGATTGCGTTCCAACGATTCGCCGAGAGTACATTCTTCACGCTCTACATGAGCGACGTCGTGTTACTTCTGTATACATATGCGTACGTCCTCATACAACTATTTACTCATCATGATTATTACTTATTATTCACTTTTATTGAGTAGTCAACCGATAATAATATCGAATTAAAACCTCGTCATATACTTAATTAAAGTGCAGGACGTATAATTAATTAATAATACGAATTAAAACCTCGTCTTGTCGAAAATAAAAATGTCGCACTGCTGAACGTACACACCGTTTGAAAGAGCAACCCTTTACTCGAATTTTATTATTCACAGTATCGTATGCATTTTTTTTGCATTGTTATGCGCTAATGTTTTTTATTACCTCGTGCACAAGTATTTGTCGACAACGAATATTATCAATATACTTTGCCAATTTCTTTGCACAAACTCGTGTTTTCTTGGTTCAACCTGCAAGGAAAGGTTGCTAGGTCGATCTCTCTGATTTCGATGAGATTTGGCATGCTTGTAGAATAGGTAAAAATAAGCGACACGTATTTTTTTATATCTGCGGAACCCGATTTTTAAGGGGCGAAAGGCACCCTCGTAAATAGGGGTGTTTTTCGTTTTTCGTCGATAACGTTATCGTTCTCATCTTCAATGTATAGTACACGAAAAAATAAACATTGTTGCAATTTGAATCTTTTCATATCTCGTACCGTTAAAACGTTATTGACGAAAAACGAAAAACACCCCAATTTTTGAGGGTGCGTTTCAACCCTTAAAAATCGAGTTCCGCAGATATAACAAAAATACGTGTCGCCTATTTTTACCCATTCTACAAGCATGCCAAATTTCATTGAAATACGGGAGATCGACCTCGTAACATTTCCTTGTTAGTCTTCGTAATTTATTGGAGGACAAAGATCGTGATCTTTTTCGTCACGATTCGTCACGTACCATTGGGAAAAAATGGTTGTAACAGCTGGGCACACTGACATACGATATCACTTTGGAAAAATGTACCTCACGTTTCCTACATTTTTCAGAACGAAGACCACGAAATCTGACCGAAAAGAAATTACGAATGATTTTTATAGGCAGTTTTGAGCATCGTGGTGCTCGACGCATCCAAACTCCGCACAGGGTCATTCCATTAGAATTTTTCTTTCGGTTTTGCAATTTTGAAAGGATCGACTTGAAGTTTTCAGAGAATATTTTTGAAATGTTATATGTTGAGAATCCATCGAAAACCATCGATAGAGGTTTTCAAAAATTTCAATTCCCTGTGTCAGCCTTTAAGGCGGGACACTACTGTGACGGATTAAAAAAATCGATTTACATATTCACGAATATGTTTGAAAAATTGCAAGTTAAAAGATTGAAAATTGACCAAGCGTCGGACGACTTAGAGATAGAAGGTAGTGCAACAATTTAGGTGTACTAAAACTTCTAATCACGTTTTTCTCTGAACGACTTTTCTATCAAAATGACCTGACATTTTTATTTATTAATAAAACGTATTATTTACTTGAAAAGTACGAATATTTTTATTTTAATATGAGGTACGAATATTTTTATTTAAATAAAAGTTATTTTAGCTTAAACATGGAGATTTTGTGTGAAACACAATATCCTATAATTTTCCGATAATAAGCCGATAATTTTCCGATAATAAGCCGAAATTTTCAATAACATTTCGGCATAATTGCGAACTAATTTCATTAATGGTGCGTCCAATTGCTCCCTTGAGCTCCGGAATGGTCTGTGGATCATTGGCATACACTTTTCCTTTCGGAAAATCCCAAAGAAGGAAGTCCAATGGCGTCAAATCGCCCGATCTTAGTGGTCAATTCACATTAATGCGATTCGAGATAACACGCAGTGTGGTAAGTTTCGGATTTTTCGAAGCGTCACTGCAAAATTTGCACAGTTTTCAAAATGAATTTTCAGAACTTCCATGCGTTGCTCGATCGTGTAATTCTCCATGACTAAATCTCATTGCTTCCTGGTGCCAGTTGTCAAAGATTAGTACTCTATGTTCGCCACCAAAAAAGTGGCGCGCAATTTAAAATGTCAGGTCACTTTGAGACACCTTTCATATAACTTTAGCTATAATTATGCGATTACCAATTTGAAAAACCAAAATTTTCGTAATTGCAGTAAATATCATTGTACGTAGTCGTTTTTTTTTATTTAGTATTTTTCAAGCCCCCAATTGTGGATAAAAATTTCGCCAAAATAACACTTTTTTAACACCCGCCATTCAGTGATTTTTCTCGAAAAACGACTACCCGAGGAAAAATGAATATATATAATCATATATAATTGTATACAAAAATTGGCCCGATAGAATTGTATATGATCAATTAATATACAATTATATATGATTATATATATATATAATCATATATAATTGTATATTAATTGATCATATACAATTGTATACAATTCTATCGGGCCAATTTTTGTATACCATTATATATGATTATATATATTCATTTTTACGCGGGTATACTTACAAAAAGACCTACATTTATAGAGATTATAAAACTTTTTTATCTTTATTTACAGCCCAACCATTATCACGTTATCGTTCCGGCCAAAAGACCAATTTTTTTATCCAGAGGCTTTATTATACGTCAATAACGTTGTTAATTATAAATCTTTTTTAATACTACAAATTTGAACGGAATAAGTTCGAAATATGCTTGATAACATACCTCTTTCCAAATCCTGAATAAATAATTTAGTAGACCAAAAAAAATCGGAAAAAACGACCTTTGTTCGACCCGTCCCAGAGGTGTCCTCCCTCAAGACAGTTTATTCTCCCTTCGTGCCCGAATTCCCGGACTTCCGGGAGGACTCAAACTTTCCATGCTCATCCGTTACGGGCAACCCGAGTGAACTATAACCCTCCTCGCGAAGGGGGAAAGGGTAGATGCCCTGATATTCACGAAGACGAGACACTCCTCGTAATGTCCCGAGAAACAAACCCGAGTGATACTCTTCGAAACGAGCTCGGCCAATTCTTCCTTTCCCATTTTTAATGACGTCCGACAAACTGTACTGAATTCAAGCGCATCTTCATTTTTTTTATTCCGTTACAATTGTACGAGAGATTAATTGAAGTAGCTCGGTGCAACAGGGACGAAGTAGGAAGTTCGAGGGCTGGAAAAATTCTATTCCGAACAATGCAAATTATTTTATTGCTTTATCAAAAAAAACCAACAAGGTTTGAATACAAAATACAACGATTTTATAATTTTCTACATTTTGTTATAAAATACAGAAGAATTCATCGGTACAATAAATTTCGAATGGTCATTAAGGCCGGAGCCTGAATTAGACGGTCGGGAAAACCTTTTTTTTGTTGCTTAAATCGATGGTTAAAGTATCCAAGAATATATCTGCAAAGTTGCAGAGGCCAATTGTAAATATTTTCGAAGATAAAAGGCCAAAAGCAGAGAAACAATATTTGATATTGATATATCAAATCCTATCGAAAACTTTGAAGCACTTCCTCCAGTTTTTATCTTCACGATTTTTCAAAATTGGCGGACGTGATAGCAAAAAACGAAACGACCTATTAAATCAAACCAAAGTTTATTTTTTTTCAGTATGAAAATCTCTTCTAAGTGAATTAAAAAAGCCGTTGAAAAAGTCTTTTTAAGCGATAACACCACTCTAAGATCGTGTTATCCCTTATCGTGCAGGTATCGCATATTAAAGATAAACAAAAATTTCCAGGATTTAAGTGCTCGTACAACTTTAAACGCTTTTTTTCGAAACCACTTTTTTCAAACTGGGATATTACTAGGAATTACTTGAACACCTTTGCATGGATCGATTTGAAATTTGGATGATAGCTTCACAATTACATTCTCTATGGGAGTACGTAGCCGTTTCTTTTATTAAATGTAAACGTTCTTTTTATAAACAATTTACTGCTTATTTTTTTGGGCAAAAAATCGATTAAATTCTTTTAAAGAAAGCCATTTTTTTCAAAATTTGGTGAAAAAAATCCCTACGTAGTTCCATAGCTAATAATATATAGATTATAATTTTTTCTGGTTTTTGTTCCAGGTCTTATACTTTACGAGAAAACCGTCCTTCCGTGAAGCTATTTGTAAAAAAACACGTTTTTCAAGATAGGCCCTGTCGCCGCCATTTTGTATGAACATAATAATAAATATTTTTTTATACTTTAAGGGCGGGGTAAAGTATTTAAATTTTTTTATTTTTTAAATGAATGCATAATATATAAATTGTGTTAAAATTTCAAGTCGATCGGAGTAAAATTGACGAAGTTATGAGTATTTGAGCGTCTATTGCTCCATGCCGTTCTCTTCTCTTCTGCGTTTTTCAAACCGTTTTTCTCAGACTTGTCATATTTGAAGTCCGTGTGCACGATAACTCAAAATCTACTGGACCCATCGCTTTGAAATTTTGCACAGTACTTCTTCACATAATTCACCAGGTATTGTCGAGAGCTTTTTTGTTTTTTTTATGAATTACTAATTTTTCAACAACCAATTAGCCGATTTTTTTAACGAAAATCGGGTTTTTTGCTCCCAAGTGCTACAAAAAATCGAAAAATCGAAAAAAAAAAATCCTCCCGTCATTACCTCGAGAAACATCTCCTTTAACAAATGCATTTTGATTTTTTTGTTTCAAATGATTCTGTTGCGAGTTATGGTGCACACCGCAAACCAACTTTTTTACGAGGCGCCTCCGGGGTTTAATTTTCACTCGCTCAATTTTCAATATTTTGCAATGCAAATTTATGAGAATGGTGTTCAAATGTTACTTTATTATATGTAAATTTTTCAATAAATGAACACTATTCATTACGCCAAAAAAAAATCTTAAAAACATGCCTTTTTTTCGCCGAATTAACTTTACCCCGCCGTTAATATGTGTTAAATAAATCCTCTCAAAATAAATCCTATTCCTTTTTTCATACTCCCAAAATAAATTGTCAAAATGTTGAGTGATGTCATCCCTTAAATAATTATTATAGCACGTAAAATTGTTTTTTTGACACGTTTTTTTTCAAACCTGAGAAAAGTAATAATTTCACGATTTTTTCAGCTTTTTCTTAAATTCACCCGGAAGAAAAATATACGACGATTGAAAATGTTATTGGTTTTTTGTTTCAGTCCACAATTACGAGCTGAATCTTTCCGCTGATTGGGGACTGCAGTGGCAAGACGAACATGGATTAGGCTTATATATCTGCAGTCATTTATTGTTTCATGTTGAATTTTTTTTAAATACATTTCAAATTTACTTGAAGAAATACCGCAATTTTTACTGAACTCACTTGTTTTTTTCCCTTCTAAAAAAATTCCCGAAAAACGCTTTTTTGGACCTCCTAATTCAGGTTCCCGCCTTAATTATTCCGGCGATCACAGAGTATACGACGGGTGTAAAAAAAAGGTGACTAGTTTCTCCCTTTTCAGATTCCATTACAACAAGCATAAAAAATACGATGTTGAAGCTTGCATCGTTGAAAAGCAATAAAAATCATTTTATTCCGAACCCAATTTTTTTTTAACAAATACAAGCTACGAAAAATCCACAAACGTGTTCTTAAGATCCTGATCAAAGATTTACAGAGTAACTCAGCACAAAAAGATTTCGGATGATGATAAAAATAAATAAATACAAATTGAAAGATTTTTCGTTGCGTTCCAACGATGCAAACTTCAACACCATTAAAAAATTCTTTCACAGACTGTAATTTCGAGGAAAACTAAAAGTTACATTCCACAAGTGTTGCCGTCGTATTTTCCACCAGTTTTCCAACGGATTCGGACAAGCGGTAACTCATTGCAATCCTCAGCACCAAATTCCATTGCTTTTATCGACGAATGCGAGTCCGTAATTGTTCGCGAGTTGAGTCGGCGTTTCCGGAGCGATGTATTTGTCAAAGTTTCACGTAACTCGAAGCTTTCATCCCCCTATCTGGAATGCCTCAATTTCGTCAATTTTTCTCTGTATCGCCGATTATTTTCTCGAAGAGTTGATTGAACCGACAAAAAAATTGATACTAAAGTGTTTGCCTCAAAATTTTTCGCCATTTGGCTCTCCGCAATTGCTCCTCCGCTACGTAATTTCTCATACATTTATTATTCCACAGCCAATGCTCCGTGATGATAAAATGATTTATTATTCGATTATTATCATTGCGTCGATTACTTTTCCCGTTCTAATACCATTTTCCAAACAATCGAATATTTACGTAATAATATGTTTCCCCGAGTCCCTGATGACAACGTTGTCGTCACTTGTTGTTCTGGTTGCATCACCGTTGTCGATGTTCCTGGCGTGAGGTACGGTAATGACTTCCGTCAGTTGCATCGCCGATGCGAGCAAACGTGCCTGTATTAGATGAAAATTGATTTCACGATTGGCCTTCATGTTCATATTTTTATTTCTGCAAGTAAATATTAGTACTCTTAAAATTATGTACAAAATTCAACACTATTGTTAAAATTATGTACAAAATTCAACACTATTGTTAAAATTATGTACAAAATTCAACACTATCGTTATTATTATTTACTATTTTTATTTATTATTATTTATTATTATTATTGGTCGGACTCTTAGAATGATGTACGCATTTCAATATTATTATGGTTCTTATTTATTATTGTTATTGGTCGTGCTCTTAGAATTATGAACAAAATTCATTATTATCATTGACTATTATTTTTTATTATTATTGTTGTTGTCATCAATATTACGGGTGCAAGCAAACACAAGAGTAAATTTACATAAGCAACGAATTAAAAACTGAATAAAACCAATAACAATTAAGATAGAATCAAGCATTGATAAAAATTTAAGTGAAAAAATCAAATGCTCTTCTTTTTTATTGTGGCTTTGAACAATGTACTTAATTTCGGCAGATAAAAGACACGATAATCCTTGGGTTCACGTTTTTAAATGAAGACCTGATAATTAATTAACCTAATTAACTGAATTTTTTCGAAACCTTATTACGAGATCAATAAATACGAGAAAAGGGCTCCTTTTACGGTTTCCTAAATATCGTTGCATTTTTATTTTTCCTTTTTACGATATAATACCGTTTACTAGGTCCGTGGTATACGCGTGCACCTTTGGGTAATCAATTATTTCCGTGAAGAAAGGTCTCGGCTATTTAAAGTTTTCGATAATTAATTTTGCTTCATTCTACGGGAGCTCAATCGAGCGCGCGCGCGCCTCCCCGAGAACGCAATCAATGCAGGCTTGTTTCGCTCTCGGAGTGACGCGTCGACTTCGTTTATTTCGATATTTTCTCCTACCCGTTTTACAACGCCCTTAGTCATCGAATATTAACGAACGAAACTTAATTAGCGAAATATTCGAAATACGAGAAAGAATATTCAAAAGAAAACACGTTAATTGATAGAAGGGGCGAAATAGGGAAAATATGGACAAGTAAATTAAATTTTCAATCGCATTTTAACGAATAATTTATTTTCTGTCAAAAAGATATGAATATATCAAGGATTTTTTTTAATTACAATTTTACAGATACGCCCGACGCACTAAATAAATATAATTTCGTTCGAGAATGTATTAGTAAATTGAGTACCTTTATTTTCCATTTAAACTTTTTATAAATATATTTTATTTCAAAAACAGATTGATGCCGTATTCTAGGCTAGAGGTTTGAAAAAATCGATTTTTCTGCGTTTTCTTAAAGTATAGACTCTTAGGAGTATGTACTTAAAAGGAAATTCCCAATATTTACAAAGCTTATTCGTACGCCAACAGACGAGACCAGAATATAGGATCGATCGGTCGAAGCTACCAACTTCAGAAGCTTCTGAGGAAGCTCGCAATGCTCGCAGGGAAGAACGAGCTTAAGAAAATCATTATTTTGAAGTCGAGGAAGGCACACTTTACGAGACAAGAATAACTCATTAATATAACACGCGATTATGCTTAGTTAGATAGTTTCGGTTGTCTGAAATTGTACTGAAAACTTTAAACGCGGTTTTCCCGAAACTACTTTTTTCAATCTTGTTGACACAAAATCTCGAGTTCAATTGAACCGATTGACTTAAAATTTGGTCTGGATCTTTCGGTACATATATCCCTTTATCTTCCCTATCTCGGGAATTGCGAAATTATTATTACTACTTTAGAGAAATTTTAAACGTCGAAAAAAGTAGGGCGAACATTTTTCTTTTTTTTTCAGACAGTTGCCATTGAGGGATCATCACAATATAAAATTTTCAAAAAATCGTTTTTTTTGCATTATTCGATAGTATAGACGGTTATGAACATGGACCTGGCATCGCTGATTGATCGTAAGTAGACAATCTATTTGAAAATTCCGCACTCGAAACTTTAACAGCGTTTTTCTCGAAATAACGGTGTACACTCTAAAAGGAAGAGTTTTTAAGCTATCAGTCTCAAATTTTGGAACACCATTCTTCACGCTATTCTTTATCTTGCTATGAAAGCTTTTTTTAATCTTCATATTCTTTTTAACGATAATTTTTTAAGTGTCAAAAAAAAGGGTAAATTCGAAACTTTTTTTTTCAAACAGCCGCCATTTTGTCAATTTGGATTTTAAAAAAACTCCATAGCAAAATAACGGCTTGCATACTGATTAATAATCTTTTTACAATTTTAGTTTCAGATAATATTTACGGCCACAACCGTGTACACCGTGAGGACTCATTTTTTTTCAAAAACATTTGCAACCATAAACAAATGTAAAAAAAAAAATAATTTAAAAATGTATTTTCTGTTATTCACAAATGCTTTGATTCGACATAAAAAAAATCAGACTGATTAGCGTATTTTAACCGTCGAAAAAAAATCGCGTGAGTCAGCTATTTTTCGACCCGTTACACTGTGATGTTCCCTTAAACATTTTTCTTTTTTATTTGGTACCTGCCATAGTGACATTATTATTGACCAAAAGAATTGATTTTATTTCCGTTTCGAATGAATGGGGGCTTTGGAATCATGTCAACCGCGTCAACCCTTCTTATTCATGGCCACATTTAGTAGCACATAACTTTGTGAATTTTTATTTTTTCGCACACCACTGTTTTGTAATTTCTCGAAACATCAATAAAAAGACTGTAAAAAATGAATAGTAAAAATATTTTTTGTTTTTCTATCGAACTCGAAAAAACACCGAAATGTAGGCCTCCAGACTAAAATGCCCCGATAATTCAATACAGTCAAATATACTTCGACTACGAGTATAATAAGAATAACCTACATTTTATAAAGAGTTAATTTTTGTTCTCCACTGCACCCCGAGTCTGTGTAAAATAAAGCATTGCGGTACCATTTATTGCACGAAGTAAAACAAAACAAGTAAATGGAGAAGTATCGAAGAAACGTGTACGAGGCAAACGTCCCGCAACGAGCTTTACGCGGCTCGACGAGCGAGCTTTTTCTGTCTTACCGCCTCGTAAAAGGAATTCGAAATAAAAATACAGCGCTGAGGAGAAGAAGTATGAGGCAACGAAATACGAACGTTAGGGCGAACAAAAACGAAAAAGCAAAAGTTTCGTTGAAGTACGTCGATGTAAGAGATAACTGAGAAGAATTTTAAAAAAGTAGAACTCTCGTATACGCTAATAAAATAGGGCTGGGAGGGAACGTTTAAAAAAAAAACGAGCGAAACGGAAAAGGATTTCTTTAAATCGAGAACACCGGCTACGGAGATTGCGATAAATAAACATGAAGTGGAAAACTTATGGGAGCTTTTACATAAACGAGAACGCACTCTCGTTTTTAGGTCGAGTAAAATTTTCAAAGCGGAGTACCACTCTGACGTGTTAAAAAAATCGATTTTTTTTTGCAATTTCTCAGAGTAAACATATTCAGAAACATGTGAAAAAAACTTCAAGTGAACATTTTAAAAATTGACCAAGTTACGGACGATTTAGTGATAGCATGGAGTGCAACGATTTGCGTATACTAAAACTTTCAATCGCGTATTTCTCGAAACGACTTTTCTCGACCTGGCGGGAATCATAACTCTAGCTTGTTCGATTTTATTTTTTTATTTTTTTAATTTTTTAGCTTTTAAGCCCCTGAGGATGAGTAAAAATTTCGTCAAAATTACACTTCTTTTAACACCCGCCATTTTGTATTTTTTGTCGTTCGAAAAACGGCTATGTTTGACGAGAACTACATCTATATAGATTATAAAACGTTTATTTTTATCTTTCAGACCAATCATTGCCAAGTTATCGATCCCGCCGTTGGGCATACCTCAATAACATTGTTGATTTTTTATTTGCTTAAACAAAAATTTACACAAAATAAGTTCAATGTATGCTTAAGGGGAGATATACACCTAGATGGTCGAGAAAATCGATTTAGAAGCTACGAACATTCGGTCGACCGTAGAGGACCTACACTATGGGCCTGGTATCGATGATTCCGTGTAAGTTGACAAATTTCATGATTTATTCATTCCCAAATATTCGAACGCGTTTTTCTCAAAACCACATTTTTCAAATCGGTACCCAAAATTTCTCGAAAACCAATGAACCGATTGCCTTGAGGTTTTTCGTGGTTATTCTATACACCATTATCTAGTACTTGTCTCAGGATTTTTTTTCCGTTACTTAGTTTTTGTTTCATAGGCAAAATAATAACTAATTTTTGGCCCAAAAATCACTATTTATGTTCAAACGTCCGCCATTTTGTCATAAATCGATATTTTCAAAATCGGCTATGAGAAGTACTGGATTATAGTATCTAGTTTAATAATCTTTTTGGTTTTTTTTCAGATGATTTTTGAAGAAACGCCAGTGGGGACCGTATACGCAGATTTTTTTACGACGCTCCAAGGATCATACAATATCCTTGAATATTTTTGATATTTTTAAATGAAGAAAATTTAACATATTTTTGATTATATATACTTTTAGATAATTAAAACCCCAATCCGAAATTTCAAATAGTTTTCCTTGAAAAAATTCACAAAAATGACCTTTTTTCCTGCTCTAGGTGTACATCTCCCCTTAATGACATACGTTTTTTCCAAATCCAAAATGAATAACCTAGTAGACAATAAAAATCGGAAAAATAACCCTTTTCAGTCAACCGTGGTGTCAAAAAAGTTTTCTTTGAGGGGCCAGTCCACTTGGAAAATTTCAAAAAATCGAAAGCCAGCAAGACTTGAAGAAATCGACGATGATGAGCAATCAGAAGAGATTTTGTACGGTGCAGGCATTGCCGATTGAGTTTAGGTAAGAGTTTTTCATAGTATAAAATTCAAACGTGTTTTTCTCGAAAAAACGTTTTCAAAATCTAGCTCCATCATATCTCTAAAACTAATTAACCGATTCTCCTGAAATTTGAACCGCATATTGTAAATATGATTCGCAACAAGATGACCCTCGATGGTTAAAAATTTTTGATTTTTACTCTTTTTTGCGAAAAACTGCGTAAAAACGCGTTTTTTAAAACTTTTTTCGTTTTTCATCTGCCATTTTTTTATTTTTTTGATAAAACTTTATATCCGAGCTTCATTTTGTAGCTGGTGTCATACTGAATCCAATGGACTTTGATTTCTTTGTTTCAGACAAGCCGTTGCCGAGTTGTGATGGAGCTACCTAGCCCGACTATTTTTGAGGCGTTACGTTAAACTGTAGTTTTTGTACTTAAAAATGAATTAAAATGAATAAATTTTTTTTCAAGACTATTTTCAAGACTATTTATCAAGACCAACAACTTTTATATTCATATCTTTTATAAAATCCTTTTAAAAAATCGCGAAAATAGCCTTTTTTCGTGACTCCACAGTGGACCGACCCCTTGAGGAAGTCTTTAATACCAGCGATCACCTATATTTTTTCGCGTTCTTACAACACCAACGTGCTAAATTGATAATCAAAGAAACAAAGTGCCCAAAAAGAGCCGGCCGAAAACTTAAAAAGAAGAATCTAAAAAACAACAGGGTCGACATGTTCGATGATTACGCGAGGGCGAGGATGCAAACAAGTGAAATAATGCACAACTTCCGGTTTAATTTCCCGCGGGAAATCTTTTCTCCGGATGCGAACGAGACGGAACAAGGCAACTCGAAGTTTCCGGTGTCACAGGAGAAAGCGACGAAGTTACGGTGTTCATTCGAGAGAAAACGTTTTTCTTTCTTTCGTTTCCGTACCGCAATATTTGTATATGAGAAAATGGAGATTTATCAGTTAAACGATTGAATGAGGAGCTATAAATCTACAAACAAAAAATCGCTTAATTGTATTAACGCACGAACGAAAAAAAAAAAAAAAAACGAAAAAAGCACGAAATTCGACGAAAGGGAAATTCAAAGTCGAGACAAATAGATACTGATAAATAACACCAAAGATTATTATTGTCGCTATTGTTATTCTTAATGTAATTTATTTCGTTATTTTGACTTTTTATATTTTTTATTTATCGGTTTTTCGAGGTCTCAATTAATTCCTGAGTTCCACCATATACCCTTGCAGATTTTTACGTATTACCCTTCAAACAGAAATTGTTGTTGTTCTTATTGTTGCTTATGGAGTTATTTTTATTTTTGTATTATTATTATTATTATTAGTGTTGTCGCTATAGTTGTTTCAAGTTTATCATTATTTTGATAAAATTACAACAACCGCTATTATTTTATTATTAATATCATGATTAGGGTTGTTATTACTATTATTGCTACTATATTTTTTGCTCGAATAAACAAAAGAAAAATGCAGAAAATAAATTGTTACAGACAGCAGGCAAATTGGAAACCAAAGTCAAATGTTCTACCAAATTGTAATATACCTAAGGGGTTACACCTAGCAGAAATTTTTGAAAATATCGATTTTTGGTTTTCGACGAATTCTTGAAGTATAACACTTCGAAAATATTCTCCGAAAATTTCAAGTCGAACCGTTCAAAATTGAGGAAGTTATCGGCGTTTATAGGTAGGTTCCGCGAACGGCGAACTTTAAATGTATTTTTCTGAAAAGGACTTCGTCAAGATCGGTGACCACGATATCTCAAAAATCACTGCACCCATCAACCTCAAATTTTACAAGCTTATTTTACATATCAAAAAACAGTGCTTGAACTAAATAATTTTTTTCGTAGCATATTTTTTTTTATCAACGAAAAGTAGGCTTTTTTCACCGAAAATCGATACTTTCATCTTGGACTGCAGCCATTTTTTCAAAAATCGTTGTAGAAATTACTTATAACACCTCTGTAGAAATTACTTTAAAAATGATGTTTTTTATCGGCTTAAAAGGTGCTTAGAACCATCTAGAATAAGGGGGAAAATCTTTGGTACCAGTAAAAAAAGGGTCCGCAGGACCGTGTGGGTCTGCGGTGACAGTGGCTGGCCCGTGTGCGGGACGTCGACCGTTTTTCTCGAAACACAATTTGTCAAAACGACACGCAGCATAACTCCAACAATTTTCATTTTGCTCGCTCCAAATTTTGAGCACATCTTTAAAATAACATTTCAAAGAGAAATACGTACGGGATTTTCCATGAGTTATTTATAACATTATTTATTAATAAATGATTGACCTTCTTTCTGTCGAAAATTGAGTTTTTACTTTAAATGTTTGCCAATTACACAAAAATTAAGATTTTCTCAACCCCCTACGTATTTCTCTAGCAATACTCATGTGCATTAAAAGAATTTTTCAATTTTTTTCCGCATTCAAATTTGCGTCAGTTAAACTGCGTGCCGCAGAGCGTCTCAAATTCAACATGCCTCGCGAGAATGGCTCCAGCGTCACCATTTTGTATTATTTTTTAATATAATTTTTTTTTTGTTGACTTGAAAATATGACCAATAACATTCCTGAATATTATAATCCTCTTACCTGTTCTTCCACCACCAAAAAACGCCAAAAATAGTTTTATTTTAGACGTTTACAGTGGTGTTATCCCTTAAGAGGCTATAGCAGTGTGACACTTTCAAAAAATCGTTTTTTTTTGTTGCCCTTTTCGACAGTTTATACTTTCAAGAATATCATGATCATTTATATCATTTTATCTTGCAAAAATTCGATAGTTCAATCTTTAAACGCGTTTTTCTTGAAATGAGATTTTTCAAATTTGCTGAGATTTTTCAAATTTGCTGACTGACTCAAAGAGCAATTTAACGACATTCTTTCCTTTTTCGGTTTCAGCTAGTCAATCGGCCGGAATCATGTCAGCAGTAAAGGAACTTTTTTTTTGGCGCCTCCGAACGCAGCGCATGAGTCGCTTGGATCTCAATATTTTTCTATGAAAAAATTATGTAATATAGGTAAAATATAACCAAATATATTCTTAATTTTCCAAAACATTTAATTGAGTACTTTTTTCCAAAAAATGCCCCAAATTCTCCCAAATTTTCAGCGTTCACACTGGTATAGCCCCTTAAATCCTTCGTCCAAGCACGAGATCATTTCATGCAAAAACTAAATGCGTTAGATTTTTTTATTTTCGATGTTTTTTTTCTGAGCAGCAGTGCACAACCAGTGTATCTACGACATTTATGAATATTTTTCACTATAAAATGCTAAAAGATTCTTAAAATCGTAATCTTCAAAGTAAAAAAAAAATTGAAAACCTGCATACGTTTTTCCAGAAAAAAAATCACGAAAATTCCACTTTTTTCAGGCCACCAGCTAGGTGTAACGCGTTAAACGTTATTTTGTCGATCGCAAAAAAAATATTACTATTAAAAACATTTAACATCGAAATATGTATTTTCTTTTCTCTAACCAAAAAGTATGAAGGAGCGTTGAGTTTAGCAGTGGGCTTTTAGTTCATGAAAGGGTCAGCGAGGGAGACGAACGCGATGGTAATTTGTGCAGAAACAACTTACTTTCCGTCGATCTCGTCTCGCTGAGTAGAATACCCAAAGAACGTAAATGGCCATTATTATAGCGGGTATGCAAATACCCGCGACCGTCGGTGCACCCCGTAGTAAAATGTGGTGTAAAGCTAAGAGAATTATCGCGAGGGCCGTGCCACCAGCTACGTAACGTCCGGTCCTTCGACGATCCTCCTGTGACTCATGAACAAAAATAAGGGCAATCAAATAAATAAAAACGATGGGAGAATTAAAATAAAAACAAAGTCAAATGGCAAATTTTAGGAGACAATTTTGCTGGATAACGACGACGAACAGTTGATATTATTTCTTTCCTATCGATGTAGTATTAACTACATCGAGTAAAAATTTTAGTAAAAATTTAATTATTGCAGTTGAATTTATTGTATATTAAATTTTAGTATAAATTTAATTAATGAAGTTGAAATTATTGATTCCGACAGAATTAACGAATTTTAATTAAGGGATCATCACAGTGTAACTGGTCGAAAAGTAGCTGATTTTCGCGATTTTTTTTCGATGGGTAAAATACGCTAGTTAGTCTGATTTTTTAATGTCAAACAAAAGCACTCATGAAGAATAGAAAATCACTTTTTGAAAGTTTATTTCTATTTAAAAAGTGTTTCATGAACAGTTGAAAATGTCTTTAAAAAAAAGTCCTCACGACGTACACGGTGGTGGCCGTAAATATTTTCTAAAACAAAATTTGTTAAAAGATTATCAATGAATTTGAAAGCCGCTATTTTGCTACGGATTTAAAAAAATAAAAATTGACAAATTGGTCGCGGTTAGAAAAAGAATTATCGAATTTGGCCTATTGTGTCGAAAATTTTTCGTTAAAAAAAATATGAAGATTAAAAAAGAAGCTTCCATAGCAAAATAAAGAATGGCGTGAAGAATGTTGTCGCAAAATTTAAGACGGATAACTTAAAAATTCTTCCTTTGAGAGTGTACACGGTTTTAAAAAACAACATTTCGAGAAAAACGCGTTTAAAGTTTCGAGTGCGGAATTTTCAGATAAATTGTTTACTCACGTTTATGTCCGTATATGAACAGCATGATTATAACCGTTTATACTATCGGATAACGTACAAACGATTTTTTGAAAAATTTAAACTGTGATGATGCCTTAACGCACGATACCAAGTTTTGAGTTCGTCGGGCTCGGGGATATGCTGCTCAAAAATTGAATCGAATAAGCAAGAATGGTTCAATGCGCTTGGTCCGGAGCGCGAACGATCGATCGGATTTTCGCATAAGACGCACGAACCACGGAGAAGTTCGTAGTACGAGGTGCTGGCTCGGTGTTGCATGAACGTCCGAGTGCTTGGCATAAATTTAATGCTGGAACGAGCATTCACTCGGGCTTGAATCCAGTACGAAATCCTCTCAGCATCGACACTTCGCACCATGTATAAATACACACTTTTACACCGCATTGCACGTTACCCTATATGAAAGTATTATTCATGTATATATATATAGTATATAGAATCGTGGTTCTCATAATACGACCGCGTATTTGAAAAGAGGTCGCGGCAAAAGTTGGCAGAAAGATGAAAAATCCTGTGTTATTTGTCATTTATAATTTTATTCTTCAAATTTACCGAGAGGGATTTTATTTGGTAAGTTCGCTTGAAAAAATTCCTTTTTCTCTTCGTTTTCAATTTTATTTTTCATTTTATCTCATAAAATTACGGAGAGGAATTTTATTCCGTCAATTTATCTGAATAACTTTTCACCTTTAAATGTACGCGAAGGGATTCCTCATTTTTCGTTGAGTTTTTTTTGTTCCGTAAATTGACTTCAATGAATTCCTTATATTTTCATTTACAATTGTATTTTTCATTCTTCATTTTATACCGCAAATTTATCTGAAGGACTTTTGACCCTTAAATGTACCTACTTGAAGGAATTTCTCATTTTTTCTTTTTCATTAAAACAAAATAAAATAAAAATATTTTTAATTTAATTTCCTAAATTTACTCAAAGGAATTCTTTATTTTTTAACATACAATTTTATTCTTCATTTTTCATTTTATTCCGTAAATTTATTTGAAGGAATTCCTAATTTTTTTATTTTTCCTCAATTTATTGAACTGAGGGACAGAAGGAGACTCGAAAAAAGGAGCATATTGCCAAAAAATGGAATTATTTTTTACGTCATTCCAAGAAATTGTGATACTAAGGCAAAATGATCAAGATCAATAATGTGGATAATAATAATGTATGTGTTGGAGACAAATTAATTTTATTATTGGAAAACAATTACCTTGAGCGAATCAATCTGCTTATTTTACCGCCTCAACCGAGTTTTCGCAATGTTGGTACCTAGCTAAATCGTTGCTCCGGTTTCGTTAGAATTCGCAGGTCCTTTTCCAAAATACAACTTGTACAACCGTACAACTCTCGCTCGTTAAATAGTAATGCAATTAACACGATTTTTTGTTATCGGCACAATTCTCGGTTTCACGTTGCAAAATATAGAGTCAACACGTATTTTTTTTTAAATCGGCAGTAAGAGTATGCACAATTTTCGTATTGCGTTTGAAAATGGTGAACTTGGAGTTGTTCCCCAAGCCTGTTCACTGTCTCCCTGCCTGCTCTGTCGAGCTCGTACGAGGGCACGAGGAAACTGCTGAGAACCCGTGTCGATTCGAGGGCTCATTTTTCTTATCCGCTCGATAATCGAACGTCAGTGGACATTTTACGAATCATTACAAAAAGAATTATAAATATTTATAAAAGCCAGTATTAAATAATAATTACAAATAAATGAAGAATTATTTATTATTTATTTTATTTGTTTATACATTAATAAATAATTATGTATTATTTTCTTTGTAAATAAATAAATAATCATAAACATAAAATAATGTTTTTTAAAAAATACGAGACATATTTTCATTTCACATTACGGTAGACGTTGATAAAAACGTTTAATGTAATTTATGAAGAAAAAATGTCTCGTATTTGTTGTTACATTTTCGTCAAACGTTCAGTCGACTTGACCCTATCGCCGCGGGGTCTTAGAAAATTGCGGAAATCTCGACTCTATCAACTCGCATAAAATACACCCTGTAGTGTACTCTCTGATCCCGTAGCTCTGCTTGAATAAATTTCAGAGGGCCGTCATTAACATATTCAAATGGAATCTGTCACGTCGCCCTCTGGGACACGAGTATGGTTTATTTTTCGAACGACGTTCCATGGAATATCCCGTCAATGCGCGATGACGACGAATATATTTTCCTCGCTTCGGTCGTTTTGCCAATCGTTGCTATGCCTCTCTCGCTCTCTCCCTCTCTACCATACAATCAAATTTCGGAGCAAAAAGTCACAAAATGAATTTAGGTTGAGTCGAAGCGAGACTAAATTAGACAATTGAATGTTGGTCGAAATTCACATTAATTCCAGCTTAACGATTTTACCTTTGAAAAAAACAATGCTCGCCGTCATTCCAGTAAATGTTTGGTAAACTTGAAATTAATTGCGTAAAAGTATCTTGTTTTTAGCTTCGAAGAGAATAATTTCATATATTTTTCGTATTTGAGTCTCTTTGGGTTCGCCTAAAAATTGTTGAAGAACCACAGATTTCCTCAAGTTCGACGAATAGTTACGTAAAGCTAAAAAATTGATGAAATTTCTAAAAACAATATGGTGAAACGTTGTCTTCGATGCTAAATTTTATTTACAGATTTATTCTTTTTTCAAAGATTTATTCAACCTTTTTTATTTTTTTATTGATTTTTCAACTTTTTCATATAATTCTTCCTCCTTTCAAAATATTTTTTTTATATTCAAAATATTATGCAATTTTACGCATTTATATCCCGACACTTATGTCAAAGTGACTAGACAATACTAAAATTATGAAAATTAGGTAAACCAAAAGTATTTTTAGGGTCGCGGACAATTTCATAGCTTTTTTGTTGTGTATCGTCAACCGCCCCAATGATTGATGAGCGATTCAACGAATTTATTTTCCGATTTATTCAGTTTTCAAAGATTTATTCAACATTCCTAAATTTTTGTTTCACTCTTTCTACCTTCCTTAATCTTATTTTTAACATCATTGTATTTTCCATTTTTCAATTCTTTTCGAATATTTTTTCCTACTTACATTTTTTTTTTCAATTAAAATTTCATTCTATTTCCCGCAATCATATCCCCGACAATTGTGTCAAATTGACTAGACAACACTAAAATGATGGACATCAGGTGAAACAAAACTATTTTTAGCGTCGCGGACAATTCCACAGCTTTTTTGTGTATCAACTTCCCCAACGATTAATGTGCGATTCAGCGAATTTAATTTTCGATTTATTCAATTTTTAAAGATTTGTTCAACTTTCTTGAATTTTTTTTCTTCAATTTTTCTACTTTCGTAAATGTTATTTTTAACATCATTTTACTTACCATTTTTAAATTCTTTTCACATTTTTCCTACTTTCAAAACAATTTTTTTTTCATTTTAATTTACGCAATTGTATCCCCGACAATTACGTCAAATTGGCTGGAAACACTGAAATGATGGAAGGTGAATTAAAACTATTTTTACCTTCAGAGACAATTTCATAGTTTTTTTTCTCTCGTGTATAGTCAACCGCCCCAATGATTAACGAGCCATTCAACGAGGGCAATTTTCATTTTGGGGACATCGTAGTTAAATATTGATTGTTCGAAGGCGAGACGAAATAATAATCCTCGGGGGACTAACCGTTGCTGTGAGTGGACGCAAAGTGTCCCTCGAAGAGATTCCGGACAATAATGACATAACGACGAGTTTATCGCGACCGCGCGGACGATCTCTTTCCTCGCGTAGTTCCATCAAGTGCGGCCCTCGTGAATGCCTCGTGAAACAGTCATTAAAGTCACAAATACGAAATTAAGCTCGGCCAAGTTTCGCAGAAGGGCGTATGATGTAGTTCCGATTTTGCCCTCGGCTTCCCACTCGGACGTCCACGACGAAAAAATAAAATAAAGTCACTCGAGGAAATTAAATTCTATTCAAAGGCCCGAGTATCATTCGAGCGATCCAATTGCACCGGAAGACATATCGAACTCTCGTCAGTCACGATTATCGTTTTCTTTTTCCCACGCGTTCGATCACTTGACGCCTCCCCAATAGAATTCCAATAGAATCTCAAGCTTCGACACTACGATAAATTGGAGAAAAAAAAATTAGCCCGCACGAGCGACAAATAATTCGCTTTTCTTCTTCCCTCGATCATCTTCTTTCCACTTCCGGTTGGCCAATCACTCAAGCTCAATCGACCTCTCGTCGTATCAATTTTCGATGATACACCTTCGGCTGATCAACGCAACCACCAACGTTCACCCTACCACGATCTACAAAAGAAAACCCACCAAAACTACCAACCGGAAGTGGTGGCAGAATTTTCTTCTCCGAGCTTATCGTTCCCGATAAATTTGCCACAACGGCCGAGGCGATACTTGGGCGTGGGAGATCATACTACAGGCAGTGGGATGAGATCCGTGACTATCGACGCGATCGAGAAGACTAAGGAGCAGGCAAAAAGTAACGAATCGAGAATAATGCCGAAGGCGAGAGGATTTTCGGGATAACACGTCAGGCGGGCGTAGCAACATCCGCAAATTTTGCGCTCGTTAATTTTATACCCGATATAAACTTTGCATGCAGTTGTACATTAAAAGCGCTCGCTGGCCAATTCCCACCGACGCTTCTGCGGTCTGGAATAATAAACGCCAGCGTCGTTTTTTTCTTCTTCTTTTTATCGGGCGCGTTGTGCGTGGGGAGTTGCACGAAACGTAAGAAATTCGAGCTTGAATCGATCGCTCGAGATTCTATGTTTCAATCTTCTAGTTACAGTTGTGGTACCGGGTGAGGCAACTCTATTAGCAGTCGAAATATTTTCTAACCTATCAGACTGAGGAGAAAAGCTTTTCCTGCAAGAGTTGCATAGTTCGGAGGGTGCCATCGAGTAGTAGCTGGCGAGTTCATCCGGGTGGAGGCCCTTCGGAGATTTCGAGGTCGCCTCTATTTTTTCTAATGGGACAACTATTTTTTTAAGAATTTTATCAAGGAACTGAAAAAAAGTTCACGCGCGAAATTTCAAGATGGACGATTAGGATTTAGTATAACAAATCGAGAAAAAAAAATCTCAATGTTTTTAGCCTATAATCGATTGAAAAAACGGTGCATATACTTACCCCTAAAGGGTGTCCCAAAATGACCTGACATTTTTATTTATTAAGAAAGTGTATTATTTATTTGAAAAAGTGTATTCTTTACAGTGTAAAAGTGTGTATTATATAGTGTAAAAGTGCATTATTTATTTGAAAATTACGAATATTTTTATTTCAATACTAGCCTGGGTCTACAGTTTTTGATAATTCGCCTTGATTATATATATTTTTTTAAATTTATATTCCACATATACTGATTTTTTGTCCCTTAAATCTTTATTATAAGTATAGGTAGATTGAGCATTTACTTACGAATTCATTATTTCAATGGAAATCACGTTGATTGATCTTACGTGGGTTTGAACATTTCAAAGAAATCCATTTTTCTTAAAGTTTATTATCTAATAGTACAATGTGTCTAGAATATTATCCCAAAGTTGTAAGTCAATCGGAGTAAAAGTCTAGGAGAGAGAGCTTTGGGAAGTTGGCGAAGACCGGCCGAGAGCGACGCAAGTATATCGCATTTTTCTCAAAACACTATTTTTAAAGTCGGTGGAGATGAATTCTAAAAAAATAATCCACTGATGTTATTGAAATTTTGCACACTTTTTCAAAATAGCATTGACTAGTGCTAAACGAAGGTTTTTATCGATTACAACTAATTTCACAAGGCTATACGTAGTGCAAATTGAAACAAAAATTATACTATTTTGTATACAACTCTCCCAAAAATTCAAATTTCACTTTTTTAAATCCTCCGTTCAATCACGAGCTATACTTATCTACGTACAGAAAAAAAATTGTTTTTTTAATTTCCGATAAAGCTATCATGAGTTATCCTGACCACCACGAGGACACTTTTTTTAGGGATCTCCGGAAACCAGGTCCCACCGGCTGAATATCCCAAATTTTTGGATGAAATCTTTTTTAATGCTGTTGAAATGTTGCTCTCTTATGTGCTTAACGTTTTTAATGAAATAATTTATATATTATATATTTTTTAAATAGAGAAAATATGCATTTTGGCTTCGAAACCCACGTAACTTCTTAACTTTACTAAATAAAACGTTTGAATTTTGAATATATTATTTTCTGAAATGAGTTATCTAAAATTAAAATTTAATCGATCTTACAAAATTTCATTATAGGCACACTATGTTTCGCGTTTTTCTTTCTTGCTCGTCGGTTAAAATAAAGATATTTTCTCGGTTGGTAACTCTAGAGCAGGCGACCTAGAGCTGACCATGCGAGAAGCCGACCGTTCGTAGGTCGCCTCCAGCTTTTTGTTAATCGTCATTGCAAAGCGGATGACGATTCAAGCAGCACTCGGTTGAATTGAAACCGAAAGTTATTGGAAATAAGTGGTATCCGCGGTATAAATACCATCTCACCCCGTCCGCACCCCGTCAGAAAGTCTCCCTCGATGACGTTTTGTTGTAAAGCAATCAATTGCTCAACTTATACTCGTTCGATTTAAATGAAACATATACAATTACCTTTACGGCATTTTAAGTTATGCAAAAGAGAAAACCATATTTCATTCGGTTCAGTAGTTTTTAAGTGATGCGAGGACGTAGGACAGACAGACAGTCAGACTTGACTACTTTATTATAAGTTCAGATAAGGTACAAACATGGAGGTTATGTGCGGAACACAATATCCGATAAATGGCCGCCTCATCCCTGTTTGCAAACGTTCACTCTTTTGACGAAATTTTCAATAACATTTTGGCATAATTGCGGACTAATTTCATTAATGGTGTGTCCAGTTGCTTCCTTGAGCTCAGAAATGGTCTGTGGATCATTGGCATACACTTTTCCTTGCAGAAAACCCCAAAGAAAGAAGTCCAATGGCGTCAAATCGCACGATCTTGGTGGCCAATCAACATCGCCGGGGCGAGAGATAATACGACCATGAAACTTCGTCTGCAAAAACTTCATTGTATCGCCGCAGTATAGCGGGTTGCTCCATGTTTGTAGTGAATTTTCACATTTTCTATGCTGTGCTCGGTCATGTGCTCCATGACTAAACCTCAATACTTCCTGATGCCAGTTGTCAAAGATTTAGTACTCTTCGTTCGCCACAAAGAAAAATGACGCGCGATTTAAAATGTCAGGTCATTTTGAGACACCCTCTATAAGAGGTACTCGAAGTGATTGCCACCGCTTTCAATGCACGCGTGCAATCTGATTTGCATTGATTGTATTGTCTTATTGATCACGTCTGTCTGTGCTAACGAACAGGCTCTAATTGAGGTTTCAATAGTCTGATACTAAGCAAAATCCAGGTAAGTCAGACGGCTTTGCTTACATTGTTCGCAACTGAGAATCTCTTCAACTTGTTTTGGAATGCAGTAAGAAGTGTGGAACTTCCATAATAAATGTGTGGTTTCTTCAATGAAAAATACCACGACCGAATTTTCTTCTGTTAGTGCAGAACTAAATTTTTGTTTGCAAAATATTTTCAAGAGTAAGTTGATCTGATCTTAATTCACGAAGAATGTTACAAAAATTCAAGGCAAGCGGCATAGAAAGTCGTGGCCATCACTTTGAGCACCTTTTATAAACGAAAGTGCTTCCACCCTTTTTCTAATCGACTCTAAGGGGGGAGATACCTTTGGGCGTGAAAAAAATTGCTGATTTACATGATTTTTTTTTAAAGGAAAGATTTCGTCACCATTTTTTAAACTTTGGTTATGTTTCATTACTACTTTTGGCTGCTACGTGGTATTTTTCATTTTTATTCATCTTTAAAAATGGCGGAGGTATGGCACGGTCTTCCAGACGGGTTGCGGCGGAATTTGTCAAACAGTGTGACACGCAGCATCAGCGAAATTAATTTAAAAAAAAACGAACGAAGATTTTTCTTTCATCAACTCTTATGCACAATATGAACCAAGAAAAAAGTGAGAAATGTTGAAAATCGATGAAATGGTACGCTTTTAAACAAAAAGATTGAATTTTGCAGAAATAAATGCTTACATTTTGCAATAAAAAAATACTTCTTTTTTTAATTTTTAAAAACATTTAGGATCATGTTTTAGACAATAAGGTTAGAAAGATTCATACCAAATTTCATTAAAATAAGTCGATTACTTTTTTAATATATTTTATGCCAATTTTGAAAATCTAGTTTAGAAGACCGTGCCATACCTCCGCTATTTGTGAAGATTAATTTTTTCAAACTATGTAACAGCCAAAAGTAGTAATAAAACATACCCTAAGTCTCAAAGATTGAGAAATCTTTCCTTCTAAAAAGAAATTATGAAAAACAGCAATTTTTTTCCTCGCCTAAAGGTATCCCCCCCCCCCCCCCCCACAAAGCTAAAAACATTGAAATTCCGATTTCATCGCTTTTTTAAGCTAAATCTTGATCGATTATCTTGAAATGTAGTGTATAGATTTATTTTTCATGGCTTGATGAAATTCGGCACAAAAATGCTGGTCCCTTTTAAAAAAAATAGGTGACCTCGAAATCTCCGAAGTGCCTCCACCTGGATGAATCTCGTAGCCACCACTCAATGGCCCCCTTGGAACTATGCAACTTTTGTGGGAAAAGTTTTCTCCTAAGTCTAATAGGTTGGTAAATATTTCTACTGCTAATAGTTGTTGCCTAAACTAAATAAATTATCACTATCCTCAAAATTGTTGTGCACGCTCGGTCGAAACTCGAAGATTATCAAAAATCATGGTGAATGAATTACCAACAAGCATATTTCGTTTTTTATTTTGCATTTTCGCAGTTATGATTTTAATTCGTTTGGGATAGAAACACTCGAAAACAAATTGATTATTGACCTTGCAGCGTCGCATTGAGGAAAAACTGGCTAAAAATGGGTCAAATCATTCGCAACCTTGCTCGAGAAATTGCGCGATTATATTTTCCCCTAGCGCGTATAACAGAGGCCGGAGCCACGTTGCGCCCGCAAACCACGTTTTGTATCAGTCGCGAAGGTCGTAAAAAAGTCGGTGGAAACATGGCCGGGTTTGCTCATCGAGCAGGAGATGCGTCGTTGAATTTTCTCAGTACGGCGGAAGTCGCGTGACGAGATCGCGAGTAATCAGCGATGCAAAGGCCCGAAGACTCCCGAGTAAAAATGAATATATATAATCATATATAATTGTATACAAAAATTGGCCCGATAGAATTGTATACAATTGTATATGATCAATTAATATACAATTATATATGATTATATATATATATAATCTAGATAGAATTGTATACAATTGTATATGATCAATTAATATACAATTATATATGATTATATATATATATATAATCATATATAATTGTATATTAATTGATCATATACAATTGTATACAATTCTATCGGGCCAATTTTTGTATACAATTATATATGATTATATATATTCATTTTTACTCGGGCTTCTACACTATCGAATTCCTGTATCAGCTTTACTCTCCAAGGGAACTAATTTTTTTCAAGCTAGAGACAAATTAAAACGTAAATACATTTTTTTGTATTCATACACGTTAGGAGAAAAAAAGAAATGGGTTTTTTCTAGTCTTTGCTTTTTCTGATTATTTTCAAGTTTGGAAATAAATACATTTTCTGTATTCGCGTTTTATCTTCTCGAGCGAATTTGGTTTTGTTTGAAACTGGATGAAAGAGATTAAGGTAGTACGTGCGCGAACCTCCTCATTAGAAAAAAAGTTGTTTTTTTTATGCTGTAGTAGAAACATAAAAAATGACATCCGCGAAAACTCTGCAGGCCTTACCGGCCAAATACAATAGAAATTAATTCACGAAATCAACGCATTTAACCCGCACCATATAGGGAATCCGTGCGGATCGAACTTTGGAACGGAAATAATAATATTTGCCGGTCAGATCAGAGCTATGCGAAAAGCGACGAATAGCACGAAAATTGTCGCGGTCACGTATGCTCCATAATAAATATAGGTTACGGGACATTTCGAGCAGATATCATCGATTCAATCGACTCATTTTTGCGTTCGCTTGCCGCGTCTGCCATCTCTCTTGCTACAATATGCACATTACACATACTCTACAACACACGATTACACATACGGTAAACAAACACATGCTTGACATGTATCGAAAGCACCTGAATCAGCGTTGCCACGGATATTGCCAGAATTATGAAATGGCAGCCTGTGACAACTCAAGTCAAATCTGATTGCGATTTTACTTCACTTACCAAACTACAATACATACAGTTATTACATGCACTTCTCAAATAATTATTTTCTGTATCATGTTTATTATTATACCCAAATACATTATATTTTGCTTTTTACAGATTCAATAATTTATAGATTTTCTGTCGACTAGTCAATCCGCTAGTACTACCTTAATAAACGGTGTTTCGTATTTTATGATTGACGAGGAACATCACTTTGGTTGCACTGCCTTCGATTTTGTTGAAACTCATGTATACGGTAGACTCTACCATACTATGGTATACTCTATGGTATATGGTAGATTCTAGAGAAATAGAAGTCCACCCCGCAGAGCCCCCATTGTTGGGGCAAAGTCTACATACTTTGGAATTCGACCTGGTGTTGGAGAGGGTAACTCGCGTTTTCACCCGACGACAAAATAACCGCGACAAAATATCCGACGACACAATATCCGCAGGATAAAATATCCTCAAGACAAAATATCTGCCGATATTATATATAGTTTAAAGTGTACAGTCATGCCGTTGAAATTTATTCCATGTCAAGTGTACAGTCATGCCATTGAAATTTATTTCATCATAAAAAGGAAGAAAATTATTAATATGTGACGGATATGTTTGGGTTTGTTTGGATTTGTTTGTGTGTTTTGCTTTGTTTGTTTGGGTTTGTTTTTTTGGTTCAATGAAGAAATTATTAATATGTGACGGATGTGTTTGGGTTTGCTTGTTTATTTTGGTTTGTTTGTTTGGATTCAATGAAGAAATTCGTATTATGCCCCCACCACACGATCTCACACACCCCACAAAGGTGTTTTGCGCACGACCCCGTTGATGTGGTGGATCAGATTTAGGATTTTGTCTCGCGGATGTTTTGTCATGAGGATATTTTGTCGCGGATATTTTGTCGTTGGATCAGATGTCACGCAGCCGTTCCAGAGGGCCCCTGTTAGCGACACTGCTCCCCGGTGCCATGCAGCCCTCGGCACGACGCTCACACCTTGGCTTGGGATGGCTATTGCAGGGGACTTTTCGTCCCCCTGACGGCGAGCTCGCCACTTTCCCTACATACGCCATCCCGCTGATGCTAACTTTGTTACTCTTCCTTTAACACAGGAATAGCATCCGGCGAGTGCCAGAGGCCTTGTATTCGTTTAGCACCCCACTGTAACTAGTCTACTGGTTGTCTCATTTTATCTCGCATTGCACAGTGTGTAATGTCCGAAGAATCTCGACAACATAGTTACTCCCGCCAAACAAGTAACAGAACTTCAAGAAACAAAAGATTTACTGGTAACCCAAACAATCCCAAAGGATCGGACGACCCAAATAAGCAAACAATGGATTGTTCGTTTAGATTCGTGCACAATTACTGTGCAAGAGTAGTGATAAGTTAGGTTAGATCGTTTGGGTTTGCATTCGACAAACAATAGTAGTAGTAACTCAAACAAACCCAAGGAGCAAACAATGGATCGTTCGTTTGGGTTCGTACATGTTTAAGGCCATCATCCAGAGCATGGCTGACAGTTTTCTATAATATCCAGAAAAAAAAACCGAAATATCGAACCAAAAATTTGACATTGAAAAACCGACATTCGACGCGAATAATACCAATATTTCAATATCTGAGTTGGAAAAATAAAAATATTATAATTGTTATTATTTCCATTTAAGTTACTTTTGCTTTCTTAAATTGCGTTTAACACCCTTTAAATATTATTACCGACATTGAATATTTCCGAATTGTCGATTTATTTATCTGCGAGTGTAAACAGAAAGGGCTTTTTCATCCGCAGCTTACATTTGCAATAAGGTAAGGTCGTCTCTAAAAAACGAAACGTTAAATGTCCTCTGTTTATTGCGGTCATTGTTTCCACAATCTCAATCTCGTTAATTAAAGCGACCATGCTATTTCCTGCTTGCAGCAACCTATACCATTTGTTTGCATTCTAGTAGCTACTGACTTGCATAAAACTTCCTAACCTTTATTTTGCTTAGATTTAAGGCTTTCACGGCTCTTTATGTAATGAGAAGAGTATGTGGCTTCCGGATAGAGGCCGTGTTGAGGATCAGCGTTGTGCCGACGTTTCACAAACGTTACAGTCTGCATCATCAGGGCTGAGAGCTCCGATACTGAAGCTCTCGTGTCTCAGGTATTCCTTATATAGTTGCAGTCATCGTTTCGGATCGCTGCACCAGCCAATCAGATGTTTTAATTGATCAGCTGGTCAATTAAAAAACCGGGAGGACGGTGTGCCAAATAGGATTGACGTGATATCCTCCATCTCTGTTTAGATTGTCCGGATGTTTTCGGATTTCCAAGCCTTCTCGATGTTTCCTGGAAAAATAGCTGTTTGATGGGGCCAGACTTTGGGCTTTGTCGAACTGGATGGCATGACCAGTCTCCATCCAATGTTCGGCCAGCGCTGATTGTGTAATATGGCCATATTTGATACACCGTTGATGTTCTTTGATCCGTGTACTGATCTTCCTCCCGGTTTCTCCTATGTACACTTTACCGCATGAGCAGGGTATCTTGTATACTCCTGGTGCACTTAATGGTGGTCTTTGGTCTTTTGCACTCGGAATCACTTGTGCTAGTTTCTTCTGAGGTTTGAAGATGACTCGCACGTTATGTTTTCCAAGGACCCTCCCTATGCGATCGGTTATGCCCTGAAGGTATGGAAGGGAAGTTGTTGCGGTTATTTGTCCTTCATTCTCCCTATCAGGTGCTGTAACCGTTTTCGGATCAGCTATTTTTCTTTTTAGATTTTTTATCGTTCTTTCGATGTTGCCTGGCTTGTAGCCATTGTCTCCTAAAGCTTTTCGTAGGTGTTCTAGTTCAACCTCCAAGGAGTCTGGTTCGGAGATCGCTAGAGCTCTGTAGACCAGAGAGCTTATGACCGACTGTTTTTGGGAAGGGTGTTTATTTTGCTTGTTTACAACTTATTTCGTTTGCATGAAAGTTCCTTTTTTTGTTTGTATCTTGTTTATCTATTTTATCTTGGGTTGGATATATTTAACCCTCGAACCGAACACTATTTTTCGGCACCTTGTAACGGAACACATGGGTCATTTGCGTCCGCAGCACACTTAACATCCTTAAGGGGTGAGATGTAGTCAGAGGCGCGAATAAACGTGCATTTTCAATAATTTTTTTTTTCATAGTAATTAAGTTTGTTTTACAAAAGTGGTTACACAGACTTTTTATATTATATTTGAACTTGATTTGTACAAATTTTCAAAGAAAAATATTGATTATTTATCAAAATATCGCCATCTTTGTCGGACCCCCTTCGGCATGTAGTGCTTTGCGGTGACCATCATAAAATTTTACTAGATCATCTGAAATAAAAAAACCAACAAAAAAATTGGTAGCTTAATAATAAATCTAGTCCTTAATCGAAGCTTTTATTTCAAAAACTAACAAAATGGCGGCTTCCGACAGATAAATTTCGATTTTCGACGAAAAAACCGGTCGTTTATTTAAAAAAATATATATATAAATTTTCAACAAAAATAAAAGGACTAGTTTTTAATGCTATCAATAATCACACCAAATTTCATCAAAGTCCATCGAGTGGTTTTTTAATTATATTGGTCACCGACTTGAAAAACATAGTTTCGAGAAAAACGCGTTAATATTTTTTCGATGTCGATGCGGTATTCTATGTTCGTACAATGTTGAGCTCGATGAATGAAGCTAAACTTTTTAAATGTATTTTGATCCGCTGAATTCGAGTATCACAATTTTTTGCCGCAAAGTCGAGCATTTAATTGTTTATAGCCAATTGTTGAAACAATTTTTCAAAAAATTAAAATTTTTCGGGATGAATTATTTTTAATATCATTTTGGGCAATTTTAAAACGAAAGTATTCTTAATAAAATTTTGCTAAAGTTCATAGTTTTTGAGTAATACATTTTTGAAAATTTCTGCAAAAGTTTTCCAATTTTACACTTGATTTATGTATAGAAATACTAATTAAAAAATTACTTACATCGAATCATCAATTCCTGGTCCATACAATAGGGTTCCTGCCGATGTGGAAGCTTCCAAAATATCAATTTGTTGTTGTCTTCGAAGCATCCTGCCTTCCCGGGTATTATCGTTTGCGCGTTTGTCAGCCACGTCTAAACGTTGAGAATAGAAGTGGCCCCTTCTCTAATTGTGGGATATCCCGGAAACTATTCATCGGATTGACTTGATATTTTCAGGGAATATTTTCGAAACATCATACTTCAAGAAAATGTTTTTAAAAATCGATTTTTTGAAAATTCTGTCTGCATCTCACCCCTTAAATGATACAAACAATTCTGAAAACAATCATAGGTATGCTTTGTGATTTCAACTATAAGTTTAATGAATAATAATATCACAACATCAATTTTGGATTGCCACTTTAATCGTTGAAAAAAATGCAGGAATGCACCGTAATGTTGAAAAAATCATCATTTTTGTAACGTGACTTCTTTTAAAAAATCCTTTGAGATATTTTCACTTCAGATGATGGACTTTTAGAAAAAAAAATATGGGAGGGTTCGGGAATTGAAAAAGGGTATTTATTATAAGAGTTGAATATCGCTATTTAGTATGTAAACTTACAGAAGATAAAAATGATAATAAATATTAAATATTGATGGATAAATTGAAAAACTTTCGAATCGGAAATCTTATCTCGCTTCTCTTTCCCTTCCTGATGATCATCTTCTTCGATACAATCTTCATCCTCAGAATTTTCTCCGCCGAAATATTCCAATTGTTTGCGAGAACGGAGTGACGCCCTAACCTCTTCGCTGGTTCTCACATCCTTTTTCGCTTTTATTTACTCAACACCTTCATGAAAATCTATATTTTAGGTAAAAAAAACAAAATTGTAGGAAAAAAAAATTGTTTTCGTGAAATCGGATTTTAAATAAGTTTCTGGAACACATGGGTCGTTTGCGTCCTCGACCGATTTGTCCGGCTTGCTAGCTGCAGCGAAATAAACCGATTCCAGCTGGTCTGTGGCAGTGAACTACCCCTACCCCAGTCGTTTTTCTACAGAACAATCGCTCCAGGTATTTCACGGGAACGGACCTTCACGGGATACCCCATTGTTGAAATGCCGAGGACTTCACTTTCAAGCTTCCAACGTTTTTAATCAAGGTTTCACATAAATATCGAAAAATATCGAAATACCGGTTTTCCGACATTACAACTTGTTGATATCGAAGTAATACCGGTAATAGAAAAAGCTCCGATAGTCCAAGATCTAGCTAGGCAAGAACAGCCAATACAATCATCCCGCTCAGCTTCGATTGACATGAATTCAGCCGTTGTTTGGTTGTTGTTTCCTAGCTCCACTCAACGCCGCTTTGGTGGATCATGGCCCTTACTGTACCAGCCCTACATGGCCCTTATGATCCAGTGGTGGTTTGGGTTTATATTCTACGGACGATAGTAGTTGTTTGTTCGGGTTTTTTGGGCTATTAATTAGGGTATATTAATTCTTATATGATTTTCGATCACCATAAATCGCCAGAAAGAATGCCGAAAGATTTTGGGATATAGCCCTGTCTCGTAATATTTTTTTTTCATTTTTTTCTATACATATTGTGGAAGATCAACTGTCCTTTATTCTGAGATGAAATCCTCCAGTCTTTGAATACGTAAACGTCCGCATTACGTACGTAGCCTCAATCAATGGACTGACTAATGTCGGTGCGTTCCACGATGATGTTTTGTGTCTCAATTTTCGCACATCTCGTCGAAGCGACACTCCCCCGCGTGGTCCGGATATTTTTCTTTCATCGTTTCCAACGGACAAGGCCTCCCCACGGGACAATCCGCGAGTTGAACGACGCGTTCCTGGTGCATCAGAAGTACACTCGGGCCCACAGTCTCACAGCTTCACAATGAAAATTTCTCATTACATGTAACAACCCAAACTCAAAGCACCCGAAAATATCATTTAAGGCAGTCCTCTAGTTTCTCGGGTCGAAAAAATCGATTTTTTTTTTCATAAATCAAATCTACAACATGTGTAGAAAATGTGTGCCAAAGGATTTTTCGATATTCGAAGTGGTTCACAAGTTACAGCCCTGGAACGGAGCAGGTATACGGAGCGCGCGCCGGGCTGCTCCGAAAGCCGAGCAATTCAAACACAATAAACCGCCTCTTTCTGAAGCAGTTCGAAAAGTTATAAAGCCAATTTATGAGGATTTATCCAAAGAAGAATTGTTAAGCAGATGCCTGGGAGCAGAAACTCAAAATAATAACGAGTCGCTCAATTCGTTAATCTGGACTTTCTCTCCGAAGCACCTCCATTCTGGGCCAAAAGTGGTTGAAATCGCCACGTTTCTCGCTGTCATAATCTTCAACGAAGGATTCAAATCTATCCTGAAGACCTTGGAAACCATGGGAGTAAAAATCGGCCCACAAGCTAAAGGATATGTTCAACAGCGTGATAGCTCTCGGATCGACCGTTCAGAAAGGCGCACGAGTGATCTTGTTAAACAGGCCCGAATCGCGAAAAGGGAAGACGGAGCAGCTCTGCGTGACTTCCAAGAAGAAGAGGAAGGCCTATTGTATGGTCCAGGCATAGCAGATTGACGGTGAGATGAAATTTTCAGTATAAATCACATGCGCGAACTTTCAAACGCGTTTTTCTCGAAACACCATTTTTCGAAACGGTGACCACGATATTTCAGAAACTACTGCACCGATCTTGTTCTAATTTACACAGCATCTTTAATATGTTATAAGCCAGCGATTGAACTAGGATTATCATGATTGCTTCGATAGTTTTTTTTGTACGAGCGAAAGACTTAAGAAAAAATGAGTAAAAAATAGAATGTAATTTTCAAAAGTGCATAAAAAAGTCAATTTTTGTAATTTAGAATTCACTCTAGTTCAATCGCTAGTCTTAAATATGAAGATTAAAATGCCGTTTGGATTTTTGATTTCAGATAAGCAGAATAGCCGCCATCTTGGTCACCGTCAAGCACCTCTTTTACTTGATGTCTTCCTGTCGGCCACTATAACTTTTATTCTATTATATATTTTGACTTCAAAAAATTTGTAAAGCTTGTTTAAATGTTAATAAAGATTATGCAAAAACAATGAGATTGATTATTTCGATGCTTTGCCCGTAAAATATTATTGAAAAAGCCGTAAAAAAACAGCCGAGAAACTAGAGGACCGCGTTAAATGGCGCTGATTGTACCATGATTCAATGATACACGATAGCTGAGTTGAGGAGGTATTCTAGTGTGAAAACTCATTTTCAAGGTAATGTTTTGGGAATTAAATATTCAGTTATAATCTACTAATACTACTAAGTTTTTTATTTACCGTCCTTACCTAGCCTACCCTCCCCGACCCTATTCTATATCTACCTACTATAGTACTATGTACCAATGCTGTTATGAAAAAGTATTTATGTATCAATCTACCTATAAAGTCCTCATTTCACTGGTTAATTTTAAATACAAGTGTTAGGTAAAACATAATAATAAGAACTACCTACAATTTCATAGAAAGGAGAGAGTGACTGGATGTGCAGAATTTGTGATGAGCAGGATGAGACCCTGGAGCATTTATTGTTGTGTAAAAAAAGTAGAGAGATGGTGACGGAAAATGCGAGAAAAGGCGTGGAGGAATGGCTGGAAGGAATTGATGAAGTGGCGATTATTGGGGAAGTAATAAATATGTTGGGAGGAAAAATGCCTAAAGGGATTTGTGCATATTTCAGGGAGATTGAGGAAGTGTGGAGTAAAAGGAGTTTGGAATGAGAGACCGAGAGAGGGAAAGAATAAATGGGTTTTTAGGCGAGTGGTGAGCAGATGTTAGGTATACAGATTTATGGATAAAGATGAAACGGCAGAGATTATAAGATTTTTTAAAGATATATTGTCTGACATTGTATAAGTTTTGTAAAAAACTTTTTTAAAGTTATGCAAATAAAACTCTATTGATTGATACCTACAATTTCATATAGATTGTTAACTTTAGCGAATAACTTCAACTTGCGTTACATTTTAAATAAAGTGACACTTCAACGATTAACGAAGTTAATTTTTGGACTAACTTTGCCCACCTTTGGTTATAATATCTATTCATTATTATTGTGTGAATATATATATATATATATATATATATATTACTGTGAATTAATAATAATTAAGTTACAGTTATATTTATACACGTTTGAAGTAACATCTTACATTTTTTCAAAGTGTTTCATTTGAAATTGTATCTAATCTTTGATGTTGCGCAGGTGATTACGCGAAATTTTTTTATCATCGAGAAATGGCGGCGTTTGAAAAAGAGTACTCTAATATTTACAATGAAATTTTCGCTCCTCGCAATCCGGGAAAATAGTAATTATAAAGCAATCAAAAAGATGGAAGGCCGAACGATAACCACATTCGTAAATCAACGTTTTTTTTAAATCGATTGTTCCAGATGGCAAGAACGGGCGCAATCAGAACGCCCGGCAATAAAAAATGGTCGCTGCATGACCACAACATTAAATATTATGTACAATTTCGAATAAAAGGCTATGAAAAAATGTAAGCCGTTACTTTAAGGATGTACAGTCCGACCTCCGAATAAGAAACCAAAAGCCTCCAAGGGGAAGACTTTTTCTTATATATCGCATACCCCCACCAGGCGCGCGCTCCACGTTCACTACCTCTGTCTGTCTCTCACACTCTTTTCCGCATGCGATCCTCTCAACAAGAAACTCGCTCGAACGAGTTGCAGCTTAGTATTCACATCCCCCATACAAAAACGTTTTCGACGGCGCGTGGACATTTATTTAGCGAATTTTTGTTTCACGTTAATATACATACTATTGAATATTATTGTGAATTACTGTATCTGAATTACTATTAACTGTCATAAAATGACCGAAACTGTAAAGAAGCGTAAGAGATCAAACTGTAGTATACAAGTCGAAGAAAATATTACAGAATCTGCGCCACAAGGTGATAATTTAAACAAAGAGCTTTATGTCCATATTGTTTTATCCCATTTATATAAAAGAAGAAGTCAATATCTCTGAGGATTCATCTTCAATGGCAAAGTTCGACTCTCTCGAAAATATTCCACCGACAGTTGAGTGCGTTGCGGATGAAAATAATACGCACCAAGACGAAAACGCTTTTCATTACATCTCGGAAACTTTTGCTGCTTTATATGAAAATCTTTAAACGCGTTTGTTTTTATTTTATATGAAATCTTGTCAACACATATATGTATCTTTTTAATTAATACAAAAAAATTCTAATAAACTTGTAGATTTTTTGCTACATTCACACATAATCACGCACACATGCACACATCAGTTTACAGTACAGCGTTCACTCTATTTTGCCCGAAAAACCTCTCCCAGGCTGGTTTCTTAACGAGAGGTTCCGCGCACAAAATTCTCGAGCTCGGAGTCCGAGTCGGAGTGGGGGAAGTGTTCGAGTGAGAAACTGGGGAAAGTTTCTTATTGCCGGATTTTCTATTCGCAGGTCGGACTGTTTAAATGTTACTCTGAAATACTGACACTCGATTTAATAGTTCCTCTCAGTTTAATTCCCAAAAGATCACCTTGAAAATGGGTCCTCACACTAGAATACGGCATCAAAAATTGTTCAAAATGCTGTGGATTTTCAATTCGATCAGTTGCTTTCGTGAAGAAAGCGTATTATTGTGGCTCGAGAAAAAGGGAAGCTAGGGAACCGACTCACTCATAGAGAATGAAAGCGATATTTGATGCGAACGAGTCGATCGAGCTCGTTCGCCAGGCTCGCTTGTCCTCGTAGTCGAAGGCATCGTGTCTCAGAGCTTGATCTTCCCTGGCTATACCCAGAAGCGCAAGCAATTTCAGCAATGCTCCCGAATGCGTGAAATATACGCTTGCCTTTGTGCCCTGCTCGGATCTGAAAAAGAAAAATATCCGTTAATGTATTTTTATTATTATTGTTGTTACGATATTAACGTAAACCTCATACTGAACTTATGTAATTGCACCAGAAAACGTGACATTCGAGTTCTCAATAAAAATTGAATTTGTATTCGGATCTGTCATAAAGGGTGAGCCTAAAAAACATGGCGGCGATAAGAAGATCGTCAAACGTAAACAGTCGTGTAGTTTAGTGCAAAATTCTGTGATATTATGATAAGTATCAGTGCAATTTGTGACTGGGCCGGTACAAATCCGAAAAAACGGAATTTTGTGAAAGGCGAACGTATTTTGAAGGCTGGGCACATTTCAATACGTGGTAAAATTAGCGGCGTTTGCGATACCGGTGCGGTCACACACTGCAGTGAGCACACTTTCATATCTGAATTCACTTTTTCAATTTTCAAGGCTCTCATCCAAGTCTCTAATTGATCGGTTTATTGTATTAGGAGTACAACTTTGCAGTGACCGTTTTACTTAGAGAGCCACTGCGGCCGAAGTAGTGGTCCTAGCTCAATAAAAAAAGTGGCATTTTAAACTGGAGGCTCTGCCAATGTAAACAATTTAAAAAAGCTAACGGATACGTGTATGCATTATAAAGTTATTGGCACTCAAACATGGCAACCTACGAGCCGAATTCTCAGCATTTGCGGGAACTGCTCCAAAGACAACAAAGGAAGGGATTTTTGCACCGGATTGTGACTGGAGATGAAAAGTGGGTTTACTATGATAATCCTAAACGCCGAAAATCATGGGGACTGCCTGGCCATATTCCGTCATCGACGCCCAAACCGAATATTCACGGATCCAAAGTGATGCTGTGTATCTGGTGGGACCAGCTGGGCGTTGTGTACTATGAGCTGCTCAAACCATCCGAAACCATCACAGGGGAACTCTACCGACGTCAGTTGATGCGCTTGAGTAAGGCACTCAAAGAGAAACGGCCACAATTCAACGAAAGACATGACAAAGTGATACTGCAGCATGACAATGCCCGACCCCATGTTGCAAATGTCGTGAAAAAGTACTTGGAAACGCTGAAATGGGAGGTTTTATCCCACCCGCCGTACTCTCCAGACATTGCCCCTTCCGACTATCACTTGTTCCGGTCAATGGCACATGATTTGGCTGACCAGCACTTCGGTACTTACGAAGAAGTCAAAAATTGGGTCGATTCCTGGATTGCCTCCAAGGACCAAGACTTTTATCGACGCGGGATTCGAATGCTACCTGAAAGATGGGCCGAGGTCGTAGCTAGCGACGGGTAGTACTTTGATTAAAAAATATGTAGCCACTTTTTTATAATAAAGCCTTAAACTTTTGAAAAAAACGGTCACTGCAAAGTTGTACTCCCAATACATTTCCGAAATAAGTTTTCACGCACACGAAGCGTTTCCCTGCAATTGGAAACTTGTGAAAACGGACTTCCAACTCCTTACTCGAAGTGCTTTCGCAATCTTTCACAGCACATTTGATGTTCTTTCGGTAGTTTTCACGCGGAGAAAACTTCGCGCATTCCGTTTTCACCGATTTTATGTTTTCAATTGAAATTAAATGCTTTTATCGCACGATTACGTATAATTGCTATTGAAGGCTTTGCCCTGGATGTACTTTAATTTTCCGCCACCAGATGTCATATAGTTCTTTGACAGATCCCAAACAAATCGTTCAATCGGCGTCTCGAGCTTACCCGAAAAAATCGAACACGTCCTTCATCGCGCTACAGGCCTGCTCGTAAGTCAACGAATATCCGTAACCGTCGATCCAATAGTAATGGAGATCTTGCGCAAACTCGAGGACCTGTTTTTTCCAACGAAATACACATGAATTTGGCGACCAAAATAGGAAATCCAGTTAGTCCATTTTCATGGGAATTCCAATTACCAATCCAGCCACTAAATATACAGGGTGTTTGGCGCATGAACCGACACAATTCTTTAGTGATCACGGTAATTAAGATATCATTTTTTTTCCTTTTTATTTTAATTACCCGAAATTTCGCCTACAACTCGTCATAACTTTTTTGTTTGTGCTTGTAATAGCACGAAATTACTTTTGTTGTATTCTGCAACGTATGTTTATTATAAATAAATCATTATTTTATACAATTGGTTTCAAGAAAACGACACATGAGCTTCCAAAGTCGTAAAAAGCGCCAATATATGAAAAATATCTACTTCTAAATTCATTATAAAAAAAAAACTAAAAGCTATTTTGAACTTAGCTTTGTTTTAAAAAGTTCTCTAGTTTATACCCTTTCCAACGGTATGCCACACGCATAGAAATAGTTCATTATCTGGTCAAAATAAAGCGAAAAAGTCTTTTTTATAATGAATTTAGGAGCTGAATTTTTTCATACATTTACACATTTTTAAGACTGGAAGCTCAAGAGTTATTTTCTTGAAACCAATTGTATCAAATAATGTTTTATGTATAATAAACATACATTGCAGAATACAACAAAAGCTATTTCGTGCTTTTACAACCACAAATCAAAAAGCTATGACGATTTAAAGGCGAAATTATGGATAATGAAAAAAAAAGCGAAAGCAAATCATATCTCAATTACCGTGACACTTAGGACATTGGGTCCAAGGGTGAAAAAATTAGCAAATAACCCCCTCCCCCAATCCTCAAAAAAATGTATCGTTCCATGCGCTAAATACCCGGTATGTGTACCTTGAAATTTTCCAAGGACAGCAAGTTGCACCAGGGAGAATTGTAATTCTCGTACCAGGCGGTCTCAAAAGCGCATATCCTGTATATCGAATGAACTTGACCTGTTAATCGATAAGAACATAATTATTAAGCGTACCGGAAGTAGTAGGCGCGCGGTCGATGCGCGTCTTCAGCAAACTCCCTTGTTGAGAGGTGTGCATAGGCTTGAAATTTCAAAAATGCAATTTTTTATTGTATAGTTTTGTAGACTAGGGCCTTAACTTTGATTCGCAGCGAAGATTTTGGAAAAATTCCGGAAATTGACAAGGTTATAATGATTTTTCGGAAGGGTAAGGTCGCCCACTCCGACTTTTCCGATTTTTCTCTAAAATATTTTTCATTAAACGCTATAAGATGTATTTCAAAGTGTCCGATTCACCGCACATTGGGACAGAGAATAGTTTATAACACTTTTTGTCATATGACCCGATGAAGATTCCATGTTTTTCCATTTGTTGATAACAAATAATTAAAGTTGCATTATTTAGCGAAAATCTTCAAAATTTTCAAAATTTTCAAAAGTCACCAGTCATGCGAAAATTTTATGATTATACTCAAAGTAGATTTTTAGATTCAAATCACCAGTTTTCAGAACCACCTACACCGATTAGCCATGCAGCAATTTTCGTAGCATATTCTTGTGACTTGTAATAATCTGTTTACCATAATCGAGCTCGAAGCCCACGCGTTTCGAGACTTCGTCCACTAAGTTGCGGACCATCGAGCCTTTCACGAATTTTTCATTCTCCTTGTAAGACTCCGGATTTTCATCGACTTCCTCGCGCCACCGTTTGCACGACTTGTAAAACTGCAATTGTCATTCGATTATAGAGACACGATTTTCGAGACAGATCTTCCTTGCACATATCGGACGAGAGTATTCGCCGTCGTTCAGCTTTCCGATGACTTTACCCTCAGAATTGGATCTCGGTGCTCGGGCGTTGGATACCAGACACCCAAGGATTGCAGGGGCCCGAAAAGACCGAGTGCAAAGTGCTTGGCGCTCTCTTGCGTTCTCTGAGTCGCCGTGTACTTGAACTGCAAAATGCAAAGTGAGACGCTAACGTGAGAACTTTTCCGCTCGCGATGTAAGAGATCATCACGGTGTGAAATGTTCAAAAAATCGATTTTGTGCATTATCCCATAGTATAGTCGGTTATAAACGTGCTGTTCAATTTTTGGGGCAAATTTCGAATTAATCTGGTTGCTTTTTTTCAGAAAAAGGGATTTGACCAGCTGCGTAAGACCTGGCGCAGACGGACGCGTTTTCCTCGAAATGTCGTTTTTCAAAACGGTTTACACTCTCAATTTAAGAGTTTTCAAGCTATCCGTCTCAAAATTTTACGTAACATTCTTCACGTCATTCTTCATCTTGCTATGGAAGCTTTTTTTGTTTAAAATCTTCATATTTTGTGTAACTAAAAACATTTGAAAAAATAGGCTAATTTCGATACTTTTTTTTTAAATCGCCGCCATTTTGTCAATTTTGATTATTAAAAACCTCCACAGCAAGATAGCGGCAATCATACTGATTAATAATCTATTTACAAATTTTGTTTCAGATAATATTCACAGCCACAACCGTGTATACCGTGAGTACACCTTTTTTCAGACATTTTCGAACTTAAAAAAAAAGTTAAAATAAATGAAAATAAACGTTTAAAATTTGATTTTCTGTTTTTCATGAGTGTTTCAATTTGACATAAAAAAATCACACTAGCGTATTTTAAGCATCGAAAAGAAAATCGCGGATTTTTCGACCCGTTACACTGTGATGATTCCTTATGAGCTTGATTGGTGCCATTGAAAATTCTGCAAGCTACTGAAATTATCAATTGCTTTTGGAAAAAACGGAAGAGAGTGCAAAATTTCCATATCAAATTTGCCAAAATGAGCCTGTGGGGTCTTCAGACTCAACCTATGAAAAGAATGTGAATCATAATTAGTAATGATAAACTAGGCTGCTCTAACAAGGAACATCCCTCAGGTGACACCCTTCGATTTCGTTGAAATTCAGATATGTTATAAAGCACAGAAAAGTAAACGATACGTATTTTTTTTTATCGACGGAAAACCACCCCTCGAACGAAGGCATTTCTAGGGGTGATATAGCAGTTTCACGCACAAGGAGTCCACCGATTTTAATGAAACAAAAACGAAAATTCTTCTAATCCGAAGCAATGAAAACACCACTATAGTGACATTGCAAAAAAAAATTAAGGGGTGAACCACCCTTATATTAAGGGGTGATTTCACCCCTTAAAACCCTTTTTCCGCCTATAAAAAAAAAATATGTACCGCTTACTTTACAGTGCTTTATGACATATCCAAATTTCAACAAAATCGAAGGGTGTCACCTGAGGGATGTTCCTTGTAAGTTCCACGGAAGTTTGTTTACCTTGTAGGTCTCGTTGCCATAAGTCTCTGGCATTATCGTGGGGAACCGTGATTGGAATCTCTTCGCAATGGCGACCAGTTCTCTTTCGCCTTCCTCTGCCAGTTTCATAACGTCCTGCTCCGAGAACTTGAATTTCCACCTTCTGAACAGCTCCGTGTCCTCGTCAGAAAGCATTCCGTCACCCGATCTGTGACTCTCGAGAAGCTTCTCCCAAACTTCTGGTAACGTCTTCATCATTCTCGTGGTCCATTTCTTGCCCGGATACCGTGTTCCGTGACGTATAAACAGCCAAATTTTTTTGGGAGAACAGTCTGTTTTTTTGAATATAGCAAGGCAATCAACGAAACTAGGAATTTTGAGTGTAACGATATTTGTAATTGTGCGGACACTCACTGGAGTATTGCAGTTGCGAATCATTTCTGTTGGCTACCGATCTGTACGGAGTCATGGGACCAAGCCGGCACTCAAAAGTGTCTTTAGACGTGAAACAATCGCGGAAAGCTACCGCGATGTTTGCAGCGACAAGCCCCATCAACAATATCGCGAATATCTCTCGCTGAACTTTCATTTTGACGATAAACTCAATTACGTGCGTTATTTGAACTTCGCGAGTGCTAATTTACACGCATATTCGCGGGATATTTTATAATTCGTATGAAGAGGAGTTATTTGGGAATTTGTGCTACCGTTTCGTGCTCGCAATATGGCATTGTAAATGAAGGAATTGAAGCCGCGTTTCTGAAAATGTCATTGTTTGTTGGTTAGGGTTCCGTCGAGAGGTTGAGAACTTGCGTTCCTTCCGTTCCTTTCACGACTGTAGTTCCTTCATACAAGTTCATACGACTAACCTGAAAAAATCATTACGATACCGAACGTGCGATTTCTTCGATTTCAAACGACACGCGTAGTAATTAAAACATGATGAAAGTTTTCGTTCCTCATCCCGTTTGATTTGAAGAAACGCAACAAGGCAAACAGAGTCAGACTTCAATAGAAAGTGTTCAGTGATTTAAGTTCCGGAGAAAGAATTACGTCGAAAGTGGGAAAGCGGCAAAAATAATTTGTTGTGAAAAAACAAACTCGCTCAACCTACAAAACAAAAGAACGGTGCCTTTTAAACATACACAATGCGTTTATTTCGTTTTTTTCATTCCTCTTCCACTATATTCATTTCCAGGTTTTGTTAACATGGTAAAGAAAGCAAAAATAGAAGCTGTACAAACAAACAAGGAATGCAATCTACTGAAGAAAAAAACAAAAAAAATAGGAAAAAAATGTAGGCGGTATAAATTTGTTCATACCCCATTTACTCCAATGGCCACAGACCAAATTGAAAAATAACATAAGTTCGAACATACAAGAAATGCAGTCTACTGTATTAATAATTGTCATTCTCGTGATAGGATCGGTAGTAAAAAAAAATATATTTTCCATCCGCATCGCTCTTAAGGGGGTATGGCTCCTTGGAAACTTCAAAAAATCGTTTTTTTTTGCATTTTGTTATAGTGTGAACTTGCAAGAATATTTTGAAGCCGACCGGACCCTGACATTCTAAAAATTGAAGTTCCACCTATTTGAGTGGAACAGTGTGCGTCGGGTTTACCGCGATCCGTCGAGTTTCAACGCGATTGCCTCGAAACTACATATATTGACACGGCGGAATTGATATCTTGGGTAATTTCACACCAGCCCCCTGACACTGGTAGTTGAATGCTGTTCGCAAAATGTCCTTGCCGCACTGTGGCGCTAGTAGTCATGTGACTGTGGCGGCTGGTCGGCCACTGCAGCGCTCGGCGGCGACGCCAGTCGACGGTCAAGCGACACCAGCGCCCAGACGGCCGAGAAAACAGTCTCTCGTGCCTCGCGAACAGAGATTAGTAGGGAGATGTACAACGCGGCCCTTTTCGGCGTGCCTCGTAAATGGCGCTAAATCGCGGCGGCGAGTTCGGGAGTATGATTTCGTGATCATCGCCTCTGTCGAGGTTGCAGATTCCCTTGTAGCCGCGCGAGTCCGTGATCACCGTTCAAGTCGGTATCGCAGTCAGCGTGAACACGAATGGGTAGCTCGGAGGGGGAAAAGTCTCTGCCCCTCGCAAATCGCGCTCGCTCGACGGGCGAACGGAGCGAGGTTTTCCGTCTGATCGAGCACGACATATATGTGTGGCCGTACTGCGGATTGGAATATGCATTAAATGAATGTCAATGTGAAAAACATGTATCGAGATCATTGTTTTCTCTCGGTTGCCCGTTTATGCCGAAAATGCGGGTTAAAAAATTAACGACGAACCGCGTTGAAAAATAAAACGCCGAAATGACCGTGGAAGGTTCAAAAATAAATCTTGAGCTTTTGCCGCGATTGTTTCGGCATTTTTTTCAACAGTAAACATTATGGATAAGGGTATATCATAAATGTTTCTTTATCTGCAATGAGCGTTGTGGCTGAGTTGGCAGCGTGGCGGATTCTTACGGTCCGAGTTCAATCCCCTGTGAATCAACTTTTTTTTTCATTTTATATTCAGAAAATTTCGAACTTACTCTCACTTTAGCTATTCTCGCCTGTTCAGGCATTATTTATGATATTTAATTCGCATATGCTTAATAAAATAAAACGAGACATTGCTACCGGGGATCGAACCCGCGTCCAGTGCAGCCGGATCGCACGTAAAAGTTACCCCCTCTTTAGTCTCTTACGCGCCCATCACCCAATCATGGTACAGTACTACCTCTCTAAGAGAGCCCTCGCTAAGAGAGAATTTCCCCGCCGTTCCGCTTGAGCGCATTTTATGGCTTCCCCCACCTAGCTCGAGTTGTCCAGTGTACCCGAGGCCTCTCGAGTTTGTCGCGGACAACTCGATAAGAGATCGCGAGCGATTTCAGAAAATCGCACGTCGCACGATTGTCAAATGGATAATATTCCTTTTTATAATAATATATACGTTTAAGCCGTAAAGTCGGAGAAAAAAACATGCACCATAATTAAATTTCAAGTAGTAATTTAATGCAAGTAAAATATATTTGAATAGACATTAACACAGCATAGAATATTATTGATATTGATAAAAATTATCGAGGCTATATTATACTAGAGATATGTTTATGAGTAGTAGTAATAAATGCAAATATCGTACAGCATATACAATATGTATGTATCATAACATATATACTATACATCAGAGTATAGAGTCCTGTTGACGTCCGCAAGAATCGTAGAGGCGGCTTCATTTTCGTGATCAGCTGGCGCTCTTTTATCGAGTTCGAGTGGAGAAACACATACACGCTACCACATGCGCGATTTTCGAGCGCGCTAACCTAGCGGTGGGGGAAGGCTTCGGCGACGAATTTCTCGAGAATTTCTTCCCCTAACCGCCCTAGACCGCTCTCTTAGAGAGGTAGTACTGTAGCGCGTGACCGTGAGCGAGCGACGCTCGGATATCTTCGGAAAGAGCCGAGCACGGTTTAAGTTTCCCGACCGCGCCTTCGGCAGCTACATCACCATGGACGCTGAGCACGTTCATGTGCGGCCAAGCCGAAACGCAGGCTTCGAGGAAAAAAGGAATCTTAGCACGACTCAGGCACGCGCGAGGCTCTTAGATGATTTCAATGCTTGTTTAGTTCTTTTTCCTATTGAATGAAAGGTGCGGAGATATTCGGAGAAAAGTTATAGATAAAAAAAGAGAATTTTGTAAAAAAAATTATTACATTTTTTTATCCCTCATAATTCTGAGAAATAATGAATTTCCGAAATTTTTGCAAACATTATTTTCCTTAAAGGGTAACACCACTGTAACGGCCTGCCACAAAGGGTTTTAGACAAATAATACTTGGGGTAATTATTAAGCATATATTGAAGTATATTGCAAAAAAATGTATGGGAAAATATTACAAAATGGCGACACTGCAGCAAGTTCTTCCGAGGTTGTGTTATGTTGAACTTAAGGTGCTCTGCGGCACGCAGTATAACTTGTGCCAATTTTAATCTGGCCAAATAATTTTTTAAAAATTAAATCTAGATGAGTGTTGCAGGTAAACCACGTAGGGGATTTTAGAAATATTGATTTTTGAGTAATTGACGAGTATTTGACTAAAAATGTTCAATTTTTTAAAGACAGTTATTTTTTTAATAAATATTGTTTTAATTAACTTATCGAAAATCCCCTACGTGTTTCAGTAGCTACCCTCATGTAGACTTAATAAAAAAGAAAACTCTTTCTTATAGATTAAAAATGGCACAGTTATACTGCGTGCCACAGAGCTTCGACATGCTTCGGAAGAATTGCTGCAGTGTCGCCATTTTGTAATATTTTCGGATGAAAAATTTATAGCAATACACTTAAATATATGCTCAATAAATACCGCAAGTATTATTTGTTTATCACATTTTCTTCCGCCAAAAAAATATCAAAAAATACGCTTCCTTTAAAGCCGTTACAGTGGTGATACCCCTTAAAGAATGCATGTAATTTCCGAGATTTTTCCGTGATTGTAATAAAAATGATGAAATGTTCGGAAAAATTCGGAGAAACTCGGATGTTTGCGTAAAAACAATTGTCCGCAAAACTCAGAATTCTTCATATTTGTTCCAATTCATAGAAAAATTCGGGAAAAAATTGGAAAAATTTTCCGGAAAAATCGGAGTTTTTTGGACAAAAATTGCAATTCCACTCATATACTTTCATCAAGCGATAAAGCATTATGATAATGCTTTATCGCTTGATAAAAGTATATGAGCGGAAATATATTTATAAATATATTTCCGCTCATATACTTTCATCAAGCGATAAAGTATTATGATAATGCTTTATCGCTTGATGAAAGTATATGAGCGGAAATATATTTATATTCGTATTATATTCATTCAATAATTAACCAAATACTTTCATATACTATATGCTCATAGACTTTCATCAAGCGATAAAGCATTATCATAATGCTTTATGGCTAAATAAATTTCCGCTTACTTTTATGAATTACAATTTATTTGGCATAGGGACGGGTGTGAGTAAAGCGCAATTTTTTCGAAGATAAATAAGTTGTAATTTAGATTTATTATTATATTTAAATTAAAGTACAAACTAATAAAATAAGCGGTCAGAGTCCGCGAAAAAATTTTCGACACTAAAAGATAACTAATTAAAATAATGATGATAACTGGTGTGTGTCATGTAAGTGTGACTGTAGTCTGTGAGTTATTTCTCGACGAAACGCGACTAGCTCCGAGACTGGGAAGCGAACTCGGGACCGGCTGTATTGGTATAGGTTTTCCGCAGTTTCCCTATACCCATGGCAGAAATGTCATGGTGAATGCAATACAGAGGGGGAAGTCGGCTGCGGCCGCAAGGTGGGGATATAAACTGGAATATGGGGTATGTATCAAGAGGGAAGAACCCTGTGCAAGTGGAAGTTAAAAAAAATAAAAAAAGTGAATTATGATAACTAATAATAATAACTAATCAAATAAGAATTAATAGCAATAATATCGGATTATAGAATAATAGGATCCCGCGCCCCTAGTGCAATTTTTTTTCCGAAAAACTCCGATTTCTTCCGAATTTTTCTATGAATTGGAACAAATATGAAGAATTCGGAGTTTTGCGGACAATTATTTTTACGCAAACATCCGAGTTTCTCCGAATGTCTCCGAATATTTCATCACTTTAATTACGATCACGGGAAAATCTCGGAAATTATATGAAGACTGTAAGGGGTAACACCACTGTAGCGGCCTTACAGGAAGCGTAGTTTTTAATATTTTTTTTCCGGAAGAAAATGTGATAAACAAATAATACTTGCAGTATTTATTGAGCAGATACTTAAGTATATTGCTTGAAATTTTTATCCGAAAATATTACAAAATGGCGACACTGCAGCAATTCTTCCGAAGAATGACGAACCTTTGCGGCATGCAGTATAACTAGGCCAATTTTAACCTAAAAAAAATAATTTTGTTTTATTAAGTCTAAATGAACATTTTTAGTCAAATACTCGGCAATTACTCAAAAATCAATATTTCTAAAATCCCCTAAGTAGTTCACTAGCTACACTCATCTGGATTTAATTTTAAAAAAAATGATTTTGTCCAGATTAAAATTGACACAAGTTATACTACGTGCCGCAGAGCACCTTAAGTTCAACATGCCTCGGAAGAATTGGCTGCAGTGTCGCCATTTTGTAATATTTTCCCGTCCATTTTTTTTGCAATATACTTCAATATATGCTTAATAATTACCCCAAGTATTATTTGTCTAAAACACTTCGTGGCAGGCCGTTACAGTGGTGTTACCCCTTAAGGAAAACAATGTTTGCAAAAATTTCGGAAATTCATTATTTCGCAGAATTATGAAGGATAAAAAATGCAATAAGTTTTTTCTACGAAAATCTCATTTTTTTTTCATCTATAACATTTCTCCGAATATCTCCGCAGCCTTTCACTCAATAGGAAGAAGAAAAAGTTCCGAAAAAAATAAGAACAAGTTTGTTTTACGAAAATCTCATTTTTTTTAATCTTCAAATTTTCTCTTAAATTTATCTTTAAAAATCTCATTTCTTTTCATCTTTAACTTCACTCCGAATATCGCCGCAGCCCTTCACTCAGGTCATAGGAAAAAGAGAAATTTCCGGGAAAAAAAAATGAGAAATCATGAATTTTGAGTGAAAAAAATGTGTTTTTGGGAAATAGACCAGAACTTGAATCGGTTTTAAATCATTTTTTCTCCGAAAATCTCTAATACGATTAAAATATGAAAAATTATGAAAAATTTGGAGAAAAATTTGCACCACGGGCCCCTGCGGGCCGAAGCCAGGAACGCTACCAACGTGACCATCTCATCGCTTGTAGAATATGTGCATTTTCTGGTACTTACGATTCGCGGCCGGATGGATGATTGGCTTGTTTTTGGGGATAATGCTTTATCGCTTGATGAAAGTATGAGAATTAATATAATAATACGAATATAAATATATTTCCGCTTACTTTTATGAATTATATTTTATTTGGCATAAGGACGGGTGTGAGTAATTTTATTATCATATTTAAATTAACGTATAAACTAAAAAAAAATAAGCAATCAGAGCGCGCGATACATTTTTTGTATACATTAATAACACAGATAGTACAGTCGTGCTGTATATTGGAATCGGAGAAAATTAGAAGAAGGCTGGTTTTTTGACAGGTGATTTTGTGGGTGCCAGGGGTGCTAATGCCAAGTTTGCCTAAAAATCGGGGTGTAGGGTTTTTTTCTAGGGGATGAAGGGGGATAGGGGTGGATTGATGCCAAACTTCAACCCTTACGAGGTCGGCGCCACGAGACAAAATGTTCAGAAAAATCCGGGCTTTATATTTGTCCAAAGCGTCGAAGTCGGGGAAGTTCATTTTAAGGGTGAAAAAGTGGGGTGAAATTTTGAAAAATCAGTTTTAATTCAATAACTCTTTAGGAAAAATTCAGAAAATTTTTATTCAAATAGGAAAGTTGTAGCCCTTGAAAAGACGCGTCGATTGAGTATTCGATCATCTCTCTCCGATAATATCTTCAGTCCCATAAAAATGATGGATATATCAAAAAAAAAATTGTTCATTGAATAACTCAAAAACAATTCATTTTTCGAGTATGGTTTAAATATACGAAATGTAGAGAATAACTTTCTCTACATTTTTGTTTCTATGGACCACCCTTGAATTTCGCTTTTTCCAACCCCTCTCGGGGGTTGAAAATTCAAAATGAAATTCTGGGGAAACTATTGACCGTACGAATTCGCCGCCGTGGAAAGATTTGTAGCTTGAACTCTCAGCTACATTCTTGTCCATAGCGTTAAAGACGTATCTCTTTATTTTCGATTTTAAAAAGTGGGGAGAACGTACCAAAAATCAGTTTTTTGAGAATAACTCTTCGGGAATTTTTTTTCGAACTCTATTTAAATGAAATAGTTGTAGCTCTCGAAAATACGCGTCGATTGGGTATAAAGTTATCCCTCAACTCCAAAAGTAACCCCCCCATAAAAAATGACGAAATACTCTGAAAATTTTGTTTTCGTGATTATTCAAAAATGGTCGATTTTACGGGTGCAGTTTGAATGTACGAATTTTACCATGTTTTCATCCCGTAACGAAAATAAAAATATTTTTGTTTTTTGCCGGATAAGTTTTGAGTGTACGAAATTTGTCATTAGGGATAATTTGTTCATTGAACGTTCAGCTCCAATTTTATTCATAGACTCAAACTCGCGAGGTTGATCCTTGGGGGGTGAACAATCAGGGTAAACAATCTTTGGTACAGTTATTTCGATAATTCCGTTATATCGATAATTTCGATATAACGGAATATCGATATAATACAGTTATATCGATATAATTATCGATATAATACAGTTATATCGATAATTTCGATAATTCCGATAATAATAAATTAAATTATCCCCAATGACAAATTTCGTACACTCAAAACTTATCCGGCAAAAAATAAAAATATTTTTATTCTCGTTACGGGATGAAAACATGGTAAAATTCGAGGGTTGTTTATATGAACGAAAATGTAGGGAACATTAATCCCTACATTGTGTACATTCAAACTGCACCCGTAAAATCGACCATTTTTGAATAATCACGAAAACAAAATTTTCACAGTATTTCGTCATTTTTTATGGGGGGGTTACTTTTGGAGTTGAGGAATTACTTTATACCCAATCGACGCGTATTTTTGAGAGCTACAACTGTTTCATTTAAATAGAGTTCGAAAAAAAAATTCCCGAGGAGTTATTCTCAAAAAACTGATTTTTGGTACGTTCTCCCCACTTTTTAAAATCGAAAATGAAGAGATACGTCTTTAACGCTATGGACAAGAATGTAGCTAAGAGTTCAAGCTACAAATCTTTCCATGGCGGCGAATTTGTACGGTCAATAGTTTCCCCAGAATTTCATTTTGAATTTTCAACCCCCGAGAGGGGTTGGAAAAAGCGAAATTCAAGGGTGGTCCATAGAAACAAAAATGTAGAGAAAGTTATTTTCTACATTTTGTACATTTAAACCATATTCGAAAAATTGATTGTTTTTGAATTATTCAATGAACAATTTTTTTTTTTATATATCCATCATTTTTATGGGGCTGAAGATATTATCGGAGAGGGATGATCAAATACTCAATCGACGCGTATTTTCAAGGGCTACAACTTTCCTATTTGAATAAAAATTTTCTGAATTTTTCCTAAAGAGTTATTGAATTAAAACTGATTTTTCAAAATTTCACCCCACTTTTTCACCCCCAAAATGCATTTCCCCGACTTCGACGCTGTGGACAAAAATAAAGCCCGGATTTTTCTGAACATTTTGTCTTATGGCGCCGACCTCGTGGGGGATGTAGTTTGGCAGCAATCCACCCCTATCCCCCTTCATCCCCTAGAAAAAAACCCTACACCCCGATTTTTAGGCAAACTTGGCATTAGCACCCCTGGCACCCACAAAATCACCTGTCAAAAAACCAGCCTTCTTCTAATTTTCTCCGATTCCGGTGTTTTTCGACGACAGCACGACTGTACTAAGAAAATCAAGAGCTAAATAAGCATTGTAATCATCTAAAAGCCTCGCGCGTGCCGTCGGGTGACGTTACGCGTGAGTCATGCTCAGATTGCTTTTTCCCTCGAAGCCTTCGTTTCGGCTTGGCCGCACATGAACGTGCTTAGCGTCCATGGATTGGTGCAGCTGCCGAAGGCGCGGTCGGGATACTTCGACCGTGCTCGGCTCTTTCCGAAGTGTCCAAGCGTCGCTCGCTCACGGACACGCGCTACCATGATTGGGTGATGGCGCGTAAGAGACTAAAGAGGGGGTAACTTTTACGCGCGATCTGACTGCACTGATCCCCGGTAGCAATGTCTTGTTTTTTTTATTAAGCATATACGAATTAAAAATCATAAATAATGCCTGAACAGGCGAGAATAGCTAAAGCGAGAGTGAGTTCGACATTTTCTGAATATAAAATGAAGAAAAAAAATGTTGATCCACCGGGGATTGAACTCGGACCGTAAGCATCGTTAATCCGCCACGCTGCCAATTCAGCCACAACACTCATTGCAGATGAAGAATCATTTATGATACACACTTATCCATAATGTTTACTGTTGAAAAAAAAAATGTCGAAACGATCGCGGCAAAGGCTCAAGATTTCTTTGTGAACCTCCCACGGTCGTTACGGCGTTTTATTTTTCAACGCGGTTCGTCGTTAATTTTTTTAACCCGCATTTTCGGCATAAACGGGCAACCGAGAGAAAACAATGATCTCGATACATGTTTTTCACATTGAAATTCATTTAATGCATATTCCAATCCGCAGTACGGCCACACATATATGTCGAGCTCGATCGGACGGAAAACCTCGCTCCGTTCGCTCGTCGAGCGAGCGCGATTTGCGAGGGGCAGAGACTTTTCCCCCTCCGAGCTACCCATTCGTGTTCACGCTGACTGCGATACCGACTTGAACGGTGATCACGGACTCGCGCGGCTACAAGGGAATCTGCAACCTCGACAGACGCGATGATCACGAAATCATAATCCCGAACTCGCCGCCGCGATTTAGCGCCATTTACGAGGCACGCCGAAAAGGACCGCGTTGTACATCTCCCTACTAATCTCTGTCGCGAAATGTATTGATCTCACTCTCATGTATATAAAGTCTAAGTCCTTCTAAGAGTGGCTTCGCGCCATATATACCTCGTAGCACGTGCCCTCGCGATACCGCAGTTCTCGATCTCAACGTGAAGCTATCTTAAGGTAGTTCTGTATGTACACGTATGAGCCAAAAGTTTCGGTCGAAGCGTATAGCAACAGCCAATGCCTATACGATGCTATTGGTTGTACATTTTTGACAGAGCTTGTACCGTCTACATGTCCCACACATTCGCACCTCATGCATAGATACGTCTCATACTCGTATAGAGAGAGGAGCTGTCATCGTGGCAACAGCGCGATTTCCCTGCAGTCGAAGCGTTGAGCGTCCTACAATCCGCCGTTCGCGAAATATTTTATATAAATAACAAGGCGTGAAAATCTCAACCCAAATGAGATACAAAGGAAAGTTCACAAGGAAAAAGGCGCTTGCTAAAAGACTCAAGGCAGTGGCAGCCATGTGTAAAGCAAATGCGGCCAAACGCGATGACAACACCCATAACCTCAACGATCAGCAACAAAAATTCGCTGTCGAAGGACGTCGGATGCTTGTTGTTTTTTGAGCGTCTTGAATGATATCGAGGATAACATTCATAATAAATATATATTGATAAGTTGACTGCCTACTTTAAGAGACGTTCAAAATGGAAATAAATAATTTAGTTGTAGTTGTAATGAGGATGATTTGTTGTAAAAAGCGGTACCGTTATGCTGTAAAAACTAATAAATTAAAAAATATATATCTAAACACACACACACACACGCACGCACGCACGCACACACACACACACACATATATATAAAACGATTAAATACATGCATAAATTAAACAAATTACATTTGTTTGCAGAATACATTTATTTCATATCCGTCTCAGAATTACTACAACTCGGGAAAAAAACACGCTTCGAGTTTCCAAACCACGCGCCGATCAGCGTACACTGTTGCCATTCCGTTATAGATGGTTGGGCGCTATTTCGGTGTGGAATAAAATTACCACTTTTCATAAATCGATATCTCCGAAACTAAACGGTCAAAGTCTGTAATTTTTTTTCAAATCAATCCCTCAATAGTACTGCGTACACTTGTGTTTTTTTTTTTGAAATCGTAAGATCCGTTTAGAACCTATATCGAGAAATGCGAGCAAACTCCTATCGGTTTACGTGTTAGGTATAGGGATCGCGTACAAAAATACGCATATTCAATTGCAATTATCTCATGAACTAAACGGTGAATCGAACTGAATTTTTGAGGATCAGTCCATGAAAGTCATATCTACACCATACTTAAATTTCAGCCAATTCCTAAGATTTGACCAAAAGTACAGAACTACCTTAATAAGTGTTGTACCTGCAATAAATATATCTATCGTTATTAGTGCGACCTACCAATCATTCATTCCTTGGGGCTTATAACCCCATATGACTACTAGGCATACATATACAGGGTGAGGCACTAACTGTTGCCACCTTGAATATATCTGTAATTATCGACGTCACAAAAAATGTTTGAAACAAAAGTTGTACCGTACGAAAGGGGTCATCAACTGCGACCATTTTTTATTATCTGTGCGACAGCGCCTCCACTGAGATAAAAAAAATGGTCGCATTTGATGACGGTTGTACCCTTTCGTACGGTACAACTTTTGTTTCAAACATTTTTTTGTGACGTCGATAATTACAGAGATATTCAAGGTGGCAACAGTCAGTGCCTCACCCTGTATATGTATGTTGCGCCGGTGTTTCGAATATCTTACATGAATGAAAGTCTATTGATATATTTGGAATGATTTTCCGTTCTAATGATTTTCTATTTGAACACAATAAATAATGTCACCATAACGATAATCGGCGAAAGCCACGAAAGTATCAAATCGTTCAGCTCATCGGAGTATTTAGAGCCGAAGGCTGTCACAACAGCCAACCCTAGGTAGTGGCGATTTCAAGAACTAAAATGCCGGGACAAAACGCTTTTTCGTTTATATAGGAATAGTAGGCCAGTGTCAGGGGGCTGTTTTCACACTATTGACTTGAATTTGCACAGTTGGCGTTCAAACAGTAGTCATATTTGGTTCACGATCGCATTTTTTCAATAATAACAATGACTTCAGCCTGTAGTTTTTTCAAGAGAAAAATGGGATTTTCTTTGGAGAAGCTGTCGCTTTCATATTTTTCGAATTTTCGAGAGAAGATTTTCCCAAGAAGCATTTCTCAAAAAGTTGTCCAAAAGTCGGCTAAAATGGTGCCAAATGTCTACCCGGAACTTATCTTAAAGTCAACAACCATCCAAAAAGATAACTGCTGGACACGTGATAATTTATAGGTAACTTCCAAGCGGACCTTTGGTACCCATTTGGACAACTAATAGACAACTATTTTGAAATTGCTACCTAGGTTGTTTTTTTCGATTCAAATTACATTTGAGCCTGGTAAAGACCCCGCCGTTTCGAGACTCGCCGCCCAACAAGCAATTTTCAAAAAGTTGTCCACAAGTCGACTAAAAGAGTGCCAAATGTCTGCCCGGAAGTTATCTTAAAGTCAACAACCATCCAAAAAGATAACTGCTGGACACGTGATAACTTATAGGTAACTTTCAAGCACCTTTGGTACCCATTTGGACAACTAATAGACAACTATTTTGAAATTGCTACCTGGGCGCTGAAGGACTGCAACGTCAATTGCAGCACCGCGAACACTGGAAGATTTTATTCCGAAAAAATTACATTATAACCAATAACATGTGTACGACACGCTGGGGAAAAAAATTATTTTAACCAATGTGTTACTAGAAAAAAATCACCATTCTGACTCACGGTCTTACATACAGGTCTTGCTACGAAGCTAAATTTTCGTGGTGGGGGTAGGCACGCTTATCAGCTCCACTTTTCGATTCACTAGGCGCCGCTGCGCGTCGCTACTAGCAAGGGGAAGTAGTTTTCCCCTTACCTCTTACCAGCGAATGGGCCCAAGGTGTTTAGGTATGTTTTTGTGGCGCGATTGTCGAAATAACCTTTATTTGCGACCATATACCAGAAGGTTCTACGCAATTTTCGGCGATACATTTTTATCGCGTTTTTACGCATAAGTGTGATTTTTTTTTGGTAATGTTTGCGAAAAAAATGCGAAATGGCTAAGGGTTGCGCGGTTCGCTATTGTAAAACGGGGTACAAAAAGTGTAAGCAGAAATTCTCCGTATTTCGCGTGCCCAGAAACGTCGGACGATATAAAAAATGCCTCGATGCTATTCCAGGACTGAAAGAGCCTCAGTACGTGTGCGAAAAACATTTCGAAGAACGATGTATTGTGACACATTGGAGAAAAAAGGACATTAATGGTCGTAATATGTGCTGGTATGAATTAATGTATTCAAAAAGTGTTCAGTTAGTTTTAGATGAAAGTAGTCATCTTTTTTTTATCAACACGTTATTTTTTATTGGTTTTCTATAGCAGTTTACACGACAATACGGTAAATTCAGGTAAGGCAAACGGCGCATGCGTTGCGTTCAGGAGGGAAAAGGACAGGGGAGCTATTTCTCTCTTCGTCGCACCACTACTTCCCCTTGCCGTTACGTGCCGAGCGGCAGAAATCGGACTAAAAAATAGAACCGCTAAGGGTGCCTACCCCCACTACCGCCGTTGTCAGACCTGTATGCTGTATGTAAGACCGTGTTCTGACCTTTCAAATTGGACTTTCAGAGAGGCATACACCAAATATTATTCATTTCAAAAAATCTGCACCATTGCACAGTTCTCCAGACCCCTGACACAGAGCGGTTTTAGTAGACCACGCAATGTCGCTCATCGCTAGAGGCGACCTGTATGAAATGGCCTCTGCGCACTGCGCGCGATTTGCGATGAGCGATGAGCGATGAGCGATATCGAATGGGAGCTCTGGTATTCCGGAAACGCCCTAGAAGACGGAAGCTCCCATTGGATATCGCTCATCGCGCGTAGTGTACAAAGGCCATAAGACCGAGACTGAAATCAACAACCTCGTTTCATCTCTCTCACACGTGGCTCCCCACATTGCGCTGTGCGTCATCACCTGCTACCCAGCGCTACTGGTGGCTCAATCAAGAACTACTTAAATCCAGCACATTCGCGTACCACTTTTCCCCTATCCCTTCCATTAGCGTTCAGACTTCTTTGGTATAGTCACCCTGATTGGAGTTTAGCATCGTGGTATTTGGGCTCCTTGTGTAAGACCATGGTTTATCGTTTCGAGTAGATTATCGCTAGGTACAACCAGCTTGTACAACCAGAGAAATGCCATCGTGCGAGATAAAAAAACACTAAAAAACTAGTTTCAATCGCTGGTGGATGCAGTTACAAAACATATGGCCACAGTGGCACTTCTGAAGAACCGGCACCCAAACGAGACAAAGACCCAGTGTTACCAGGTCAGGGGACTTCGTCCTAGATTTAGGAGTATTTTACCCGGCTCAAGAGAGAAATAGGGGGAAAACATTTGTAGGAGATTTTTTAGGAGAATTCTGAAGCGTGAGGGTAATTTTAAGGGATTATAAATTTCCGAAGTTTTTTTTTCAAAACAAGTAAAAAAACAACCAAAAACAACAACAGTCCACCATTCCGAGTGAACGCAAATAAACAAGTAAGCCCAAACAAACGAAAAGAATCATTTAAACCCGACCGATACAAGCTACGAAACAAAATGTCGGTCGCAATTGAGGGGCTATTACCCGAATTCATAGTCCTTCCTTGAGGAACAACAATTCCTTGTTCCTCATTTCGCGTTTCATAGACCTTCCTTGACAGAACAAGGAGCCTTATTGGCCTCCTTCTTTCAAGGCAGGTCTCGAGCTTCTTTGAGGAAACCTTCGGCACTGTGACTGGGTGTTTCGTTTCATAGAACTAACGGTTGCGCTTGCGCTTGGCATCTATGCAGTTTTTACCTGTATCACAGACCAGTCTACAGGTTAACCTCAAAAACAGTTAAAAGTGTAGCACGTAAAAAGTTTCCAAACGTATCGCAGTGAACAGAGTTTAAACCAAAAAAAACTGTTGGAACTCGTAAAAAGTTTCGAGGCGTATCACAATTCACGGCGTAATCGGAATTAGCAATTGGAACCACGTAAAACGTATCCGAGTGTATCAGTGTACAGCGTAACCTCAATAAATAATTAAAACCACGTGGAAATTCGTACAGAAGTTTTGCATATGATTACTCGGCATAATGAACAACGATTTTTTACACAATTCTGATAATAAATTTGATGATGACTTTGAGGAAATTGTGAATAGATTTTAATGGCTGCTTAACAATCAAGAGCCAAGCGGTTTGAGTTAGTTTCAAATAAAGCCGAGTGGCGCTTCTATCACCGGTTTTACCACCATAAGCAATCACATATCCCTAAATATGTCTTCCTTCTGGAAGGGAGAGCCGAGTTGTTACTGAAAAAAGGACGCCTCTGAGATTCAAGGAAGCCTTCATTAAGGCGTCCTTTATCCTTGAGATAAGGAGGGACTATGAATACGGATATATAATGCACGTACGACTCACGCTCAGCGTTGATTGCCATGACTTTTAACCGACAGCTCGCATAAGTGTTTCAGCTCTGACAATATTTATGATAATAAAAATGACAGCGATGTTGGAACTCTCGATATATTTCCTGATAATTAGGGTCGAAATTTAGCTATTCATGCATCAGTGAATTCTTCATTGCAATGATTCTGAACCTAAAATGTAATTAAATGTCGTCAATAAGTATAAGTTACACGATAAAATAGTTCAAACTATATACTCGACTAATAAGTAAAAACTTGTAATAATAAACAAATATATAGACAAATATAAAAGCGGTATTCTTGTAATATACAAATTCAAAAAGAAATTAATCCCCTCCAAGGCTCAAAGACAGATAACCATACCACGATAAATGGTTTTACCGACCGTTTCACCTCACTACAGCAATTATTTCCATAAACAAAAGTATTCATCTTCATATATACTTCAGATCGCACGTAATAAAGTTTCAAAACAAAATACTCAATACACAATAGGGAAATGCATTTAAAATAACAGCTATTTGACGACATTTGACCGATCGTGAAAATTACTCTCAATTTACAGCACTGTTCAGGCCAGTGGCTCGGTGGAGGATATTCAGAAGATTTTGTAGTGGGAACCAGCGATGGTCTAGGGGGAAGCCGCTAGAACCATCTGGCAACACTGCAGAGACCGTTCTGTTTAGATGGCAGGCGGGATTCCGCGATCTGTTTATCTGTAGTTTTGTTCCGCCTCTTTTCAGATACCGGCGCGGCCGATGCATGCCGGCTATTCGAAACAAAGCGTGGTCGAATCACGCAGAATACTCGTACCACGCAGATCACGTGACCGTCCCCGATTCAGTCTGATTTCGCGGGGCAACAAGCGACTTTAGTTAACAGCGCAAAAATAATAAGAATCTCATATACCAGTTTGCGTTATTACTTCCATGTCAATCGAAGCTTCTTTCATCGAAGCACTAGATTTCTTTGCCTACCAGTAAATGAGTCGACGAACATTCGCCCACGTCTATCCCTTTTGTTTTGTTCGTCCTGCGACGGTGTCCTCGTCTCCTGTAGAGCCACGTCAAGATGGACACACAGGTGAAAGCGGAAAAATTACGCGAATGCGAAAGGATCTTGCAAGCGATCGACAAGTGTATAAGCTCAAGGGATGACCAAGACGAGAAGCAGAAAGCGATTCTTAAAGAGGTTCATTACTTCAAACTTAGCACTCGTCGAAGTAAAGCCAAATGAGAGGATTTTTATTTTAGAGGTCTCCTTACAGATAATGAAAGACGTTTTTACCATGGTGAAAGAGCGAGACGCATTACGCGAAGACGAAAGGATCTTGCAAGCGATAGACAAGTGTATAACCTCGAGGGATGACCAATACGAGAGGAACAAAGGCATTCTCAAAGAGGTTCCTTGCTTCAGATTTAGCCCTTGTTGAAGCGAAGCCAAATGTGTACATTTTTCAAGTTGTCTGTTTCCAGATACTGGAACACGTTTTTACCACGATGAAAGGGCGAGACTCTTTCTTACGGGAACAGTATCGGGGTTTCTTCTTCGTCGAGAACTATTACAAAGGCCCAAAAGTCGGTAAAACAGAAGAATTTGATGTCAAGTTCATAATCGATGTTCCCCTGGATGAAAACTTTCTCGTGGTGATTCAATCTCTTCTGTATTATTGACTATGATGTATTTTTGTTTATACTAATTTACACGCATATTTGCTTAATACTTTATAATTCATATGAAGACGGTTTTATTTGGGTATTTGTGTTACCTTTTTGAGCTTGCGATATAGCAATGTAAATGAAGGAATTAAAGCTGCATCATCTAAATGTCATTATTTGTCGATTAGGGTTTGTATGAAACAACCTATTTTTTACCAGGTTTACTTGAAACTTACCAAATTTATTTTACATATAACACTATACCATGTTTTCCTCACTGATTGGTGTGCGTGGACTTTTAACTCCTTAACTCTAGATGCCACACATATGTGAGTATTTAAAAAAAAAACATCCAAACAAACCTACACTTTGAAACCCCTGTTTCACCCCCTTAAGGGTTGAATTTCGATTCTTACCACTCTCAAAAAGTCTTATTTTGGATCAAATATCAAGGCAGGCTGTGTGATCAGAATTAGGGGCCACAGATTACGTAATACCCCAAGGAACTGAAGGTGCGTTTCTGTAAACGTCATTATTTGTTACTTAGGGTTCCGTGAAGGGGTTGAGAATTTGCGTTTCGTTAAACGTGTAACCTGAAGAATGATTATACCGAACGTGTGATTTTTTGGCTTCCAAACGGCATACAGTAATTGCAACGCAATCATAGTTTTTGTTCATCAATGCGTTTGATGTGAAGAAACGCACAAACATCAATAGGAGTCAGACTTTAATAGAAGCAAATCTGACAAGGAACATTTAAGGGGTCGTTTCCCCCTGTGAAAATCTTTTTCCGCAGATAAAAAAAATACGCCTCTAATAGTTTTGAATGTTTCATTGCATATGAGTTTCAACAAAATCGACGCCGGACACTTAAGACGAGAAACCTCTTTGGGAACGTGAAAAATAGGTATTTTTCGGGAATTTTTTTAGAGGGGATAAAATAATCTGATCATTTTCAAATTTGGACATGAGTTTATTATAACTGTCAAGTTTGAAAAAAAATTTTTTTTTGGAATGACCAACAAAATTGCGGCGTTACTAAGGGTCTTCGGACGCCTGTTTTCCGCGACATCGAAAAGTGCTGCAGTTGTCACTCTTTTTCTGTTGATCATTCGTGTGTCGTCACGACGAAGTGTCATCAAACGAAGTGTCATTCGTTTACTGACATACTAAGGAGAAGGATATACTTAAAAAATGGTGAAAAAGTGCAAAATTGAAAATTTGGGAGCCTTTTTTACTCCAAAGCTCGAATTTTCGACATATTTGACCTCAAAAAAATTATTTACACGCTACCTTTCAAAGTTCAGGTATATGCTTCCGATAATATTACTGAGAGTAACCTCCCAAAATATCATCCAAATCGGTCGATAACTTTTTGAGCTACAACACGAGCAGTTTTTGAAAAAGTAGTTTCGTGATAATCGCGTTTAAAGTTTCAACATGTGACTTGCTACCTGACCGGATACTGTCCTCGTGCTCTAGCCTATATGCGATAACTCCGCAAATATTGAATATTTCGAGTTTTCCTTTGGTCAGTATATTCTTTGGGTATCATACTTTTGAAATATGTTTTTAAAAAAATCGATTTTTTGAAAATTCTAAAGGGATTTCTCGCCTTAATTGATGTTTCTTGTGAGAGAGAACCCTTTCAAATTCGTAAAAATTGAAGCTTCAGATTTTTATAATGTAATACATGCTTTTCACCATGCTTCACAGCTTTCAGAAGAGAAGCCAGGCTACAAAAAACTGAGATTGCCTAACAAAACATCAATTTATACATCTCAATGGGACAAATACAGGTACTAGAAGTGTTGGAAGAATGAAAATATACTATGTTTCGGGACTCAATTTATTCACTATTACTTCTCCAGGTCTTTTCTGGCAACGTGGCTGATAAACGAAACATCCGAACTTCGCATACATAAAAATGCGTTTCGACGTTCGATAGAAAGTTTGCTTGAACGAGCCATGCTGAATATACCCAAAATTGACAACTACACTGTGAGACACAGATCATTTTAATCAATTTCCACAGAACTAATTCATTTGTGGCAATGATAAGCGAGGATTCACGTCTACCATTGTTTCTGCGGTCTTTTCTTTCAGGTCGTCATCAAGAACGGTGCTCCTTTCACTCTGTGTGTCAACAAGCAGGGCTGCCCAGAAATGAACGTTAGTCTCGTGCCTGTAATAAAATTGCACCGCTGCCCGCCGCATCCTATCATGCCGAATTTTGTACGTTTAACGGCTTTGTGTTAAGGGGTTAGGCCATAGTAACGGGTATAAAATCATGTGCTAGTTTAACAATTTTTTTTCGTATGAAAAAGTGATTGACTCATAAAATTAATTACATATCTATTTAGTATGAATATCAAGCGGTTAGAATTTTTTTTTCGATGCACAAAATAGCCGATTACTCGAAACTTCTCGAAACAGCTTTTTTCCAATTGGCGTGACAAATAACTTCAACAACTTTTACTCGATTTACTTCCAATTTAAAAGGATGTTCCTAATTGCATTCCGCAGAGAAGTACGTACGGAATTTCTGATTAATCGAAAACTTTTCATTTTATAAGCAGTTATAACGAAATTTTTTACTGAAAATTCATTTCTTGAGTTCAAATACCTACAACTTTTGAATAAAACAATATTTTTTAAATTCCGTACGTACTTCTCTAGGTATTCTAATGTAGATTGACGAAAATTTTTGTTTTTTGTTCTCGGTAAAAAATTGTAGATGCCAAATGTCACGCCGCGGAGCGCCTAAAAAAAAGATAAAAGAAAATATTAGTAGTCGGTCATTTTGTACATCGAAAAAAAAATGTATATATATTTTCTAACAGCTTGATATCCATACTAAATAGACGTGTCATTAATTTTATGAGTGAATCACTTTGTCATGCGAAAAAAATGGTTAAATTCGCACATGATTTTATACCCGTTACTGTGGCCTAACCGCCTAAATTTGAGGCTAGAACAATGCTAATTAGATCAGTTGTTGTTTTGCATAATTTTAAGAATTGGTACATCGTACCAGAAGTTCTGCAAAATGCCGAGGATGAGCATCTCCATTGGGCAACGGTCTTCTACAATCATGAGGATGATTTACTGGCAAGGCACAGCTATATTAAGCCTGTCATTCGACAAATTGAGGTACATAGAGAAATTACCTTGTACAATATACGCCCACAAATCTCACCGACTTTTTGGCTGGTCATTGCCGCTGGTTCGTCTATTTTGGGACGTTTATTGTTCATTTGAAACAGAAACTGCGAGACACTCAGGCGTGGAACGTTATCTCGTGTTATCACATCAAGACGCTGTGCATGCACTACGCGATGGACATTAAGGACGATTCTGGAGTGCCAGACACCTGTAGATTAACCGGGATCAAGCTTTTCATTCACGTAACAGAGCAGCCCTTTTTTCCTCGTTGGACACTCGATGCTTGGATGATTGTTGTGCTTGATACTTGATTTCGCAGATTCTTCATGAATTGAGAAATGCGTGCAAGTCTCGTGATCTCAAGGACTGTTGGGTGCCTACACACAATCTCATAATCGCCGATGAGAGCCAGTTAGTTGATATCGTTGAACAGTTAGGAGTAATCATCGGAGAGATTATCGACGATCCTGCCAAAATGGCCAATTGGCTCTGTGAGTAGAAATAATATGCCCCCCACCTTGCCATCAACAATAAGAATATATTTAGATTTACAGCGATACTATACGCGCGTTGCAGTGACGACGGAAGAATTAGGCATGTACCAGAACGAGTTGAAGGCTATCGGGAATGTTGAGGACATTGATGGCCCCTCCAAGAGTCTACAAATGAGCGAGGAAAGCGAAACAGGTTCATCCAAAGATATTCTTAAAACAGCTGACAAAGTTTCGGCGCTGGTTCCAGACGTGACCGCGGCATCCAGTCGCATCGAATCATCGCCGTCCGCCGAAACTGGTAACGATGAAGCCAATCGTTCCGAAGAAATGGACTTGCTCAGAGTTATTGCGGGGCTCAACGAAACCGTTGAAACGCTATCGCGGCTGTTGAAGCTGGCCGTCGCACGGTTATCAGCCGCGACGGCTTGATCCAACGTCTAAGAACCGCCCGGTCTCGTTCCATCTCTTTTTCTCTTCTACAGTCTGTTTAACGCCCAAAGTGGGATTTTTCGATTTCACCAACCTTAGTGCGCGTACGTTACAAAGCTTGAAGTATCAGAAAGCCCGGAAAGGTCTATGACAGGGCAGTGAAATTTGTAATCATTGTTTTATTTTTGCTCGACACGAGTCAGGTCCGGCAAATTCTTATATTGCAGTGTTTGTGCTTTGCTTTACTTTATCTTCCTTTCTACTCCGCATGTGTACGTGTGCGCGTGGCCACGGTATACCTACATATGTGCATATACAAATAAGAATATTTTTATATCTTATAATACAAAATAAACAATGTGCTGAGGCATAAATAATAAGCTACTGCCCTCAAGTTGCACCGACATGAAATTAAAAATCAAGCATTTATATTTTCCCGCCACTCTGTGATAGCGGTTGAGGGGCAGTACAAAAATAGTCCAAGAAATTTACAATATATTAAGTATTTATTTATACTGATGAGTATAGAAGTATTAAGGGGTGAGATGCAGTCAGAGGCGTGAAAAACGAGCTTTTTCAATAATGTTATTTCATAGTAATTAAGTTTGTTTTACATAAGTGGTTACACAGACTTTTTATGTTACATTTCAACTTGAATTGTACAAATTTTCGGCACGTAATGCTTTGCGGTGACCATCATAAAATTTTACTGGATCTGAAATAAAAAAAAAATCACTTATTTAATAATAAATCTAGTCCTAAATCGAAGCTTTTTTCAAAAACTAACAAAATGGCGGCTTTCGACAGATAACTTTTGATTTTCGACGAAAAAATCGCCCGTTTATTTTTTTTAAAATATAAATTTTCAACAAAAATAAAAGTCCTTCGATTAAGGACTAGTTTTTAATGCTATCAATAAGCACACCAAATTTCATCAAAATCCATCGAGTGGTTTTTGAATTATAGTGGTCACCGACATGAAAAACATAGTTTCGAGAAAAACGCGTTTAAAGTTTTTCGTTGTGGATACGGTATTATATTAGGTGTACAAATAAGTTTTAGGACAGTTTTCAAAAAATTCAAGATTTATTAAAAAAAGAAGTAGAACACAGTTATTCATCGAAGTAATCTCCATCGCACTGAATGACCTTCAGCCATCTCTCAGGTAACTCGCGGATGCCTTTCGCAAAGAAACTTTCGTCTTACGAGGTGAGAAATTTAGCGACCCATTTTTCCACTTCTTCAAATGTTTTGAATCGCACGTCAGACAAATCGTTCTGCATTTTCCGGAATAAATGATAATCGGATGGGGCTAAGTCTGGTGAATACGCCGGGTGTGGTACAGCTTCCCATCCAAGCGCTAGTAACGTATCCTTGACCGGTTTACCCACATGAGGCCGCGCGTTGTCATGGAGCAGTTTTACTGGACGTTTTCCTTTACCAGAAAATGGACGTTTCTTCTCAATTTCTTGATTCACTTGCATCAATTGATGACAATAGCGATCGGTGGTAACTGTTTGACCAGGTTTGAGAAGTTCATAATACAGTACGCTTTTCATATCCCACCATATGCACAGCATGACTTTGTTACAATGAACATTGCGCTTTGGCGTGGATGTTGTCGGCTCGCCGGGGTCAACCCAATGATATTTGCGTTTCGGATTATCAAAATAAATCCACTTTTCATCGCCGGTCACAATTTTCCACAAGAAAGACTTTCTATGTTGCTTGTTGTAAAGACTCACACAAATGTTAAGACGGCTGTTTTTATTTTCTTGAGTCAGAAAGTGTGGTACCCACTTTGTTCCTTTTCGAATCTTACCCATTGCTTTTAAACGATAAGAAACAGTTTGTTGAGTTACTCCAAGCTGTTCCGAAAGTTGTTTCTCCGTCTGACAAGAGTTTTCATCCAGCAACGCTTGCAGTTCCTGATCGTCCACCTTTACAGGAGGCCCCGTGCGTTCACGGTCACTAACGTCGAAATCACCTTCTTTGAATCGCTTATACCAATACTCACATGTACTTTTAGATACAATGTTGTCTCCAAGAACAGAACATATCGATTCACACGCTTTCCTAACACTTTTTCCTTGATGGAATTCATAGCGAATGCAGTGTCTAATAAATAGCTTACCGGTCTGCATGTTTAATTTACAGAATTTATAGGTTATGTTTATGACTCCTTTACGTTTCGATACTACATATCAAGCGCCATCTATGATAAGTGAGCGGGACCTTTGAATTAATTTAGAATAGCTGTTATGCTACAAAATCGAAGTGTCCTAAAACTTATTCGTACACCTAATATGTTCGTAAAATTTTGAGCTTGATGAATGAAACTAAACTTTTTTTGTGTATTTTGATCCGCTGAATCAGGATATCACAATTTTTTACGAAAAGTCGAGCATTCAATTGTTTATAGCCAATTGTTAAAACAATTTTTCCAAAAAATGAAGTTTTTCGGGATGAATTATTTTTTAAAAAACATTTTGGGCAATTTTAAAACGAAAGTATTCTTTATAAAATTTTGCTAAAGTTCATAGTTTTTGAGTAATATATTTTTGAGAATTTCTGAAAGTTTTCCATTTTTACACTTGATTTATGTATAGGAATACTAATAAAAAAATTACATCGAATCATTAATTCCTGGCCCATACAAAAGGGCATCTGCCGATGTGGTGGAAGCTTCCAAAATATCAATTTGTTGTCTTCATAGAATTCTGCCTTCGGGAGGGGGTCGAAACCGGTTGTTTGCAGCTGCCGTCCGCTACCTGCCATGGGGACCCGATGACCCTTCACTAATTGTGGGATATCCCGGAACTATTCATCGGATTGACTTGAAGTTTTCAGGGAATACTTTCGAAACATCATACTTCAAGAAAATGTTTTTAAAAGAATCGATCTTTCGAAAATTCTGACTGCATCTCACCCCTTATTGTAATAGGAACGGTCCGACGCGTAGTCGCAAGCCGGCTATCAGATGGAAAGTGCGGTAAAAATGTTGCCAAGCCAGCCCGTAGGGCTTATTCGGTGAAAAATTGGGGAAATTTCCGTAGCCGAATTGTGCTCTCCACCGCGACGTCGCTGTGCCGGTAAGGAGGGTGTCGTTGTGTCGGCAACCGCCACAGAGTAGGGGGAGCTGCGACCTTGTGAATGCCTGTGATCGGTTGAAAAATGTCCTCTCCCCACCCAATTCCAATCTTGTTACTACTTAAGAAATTATATTACCTCAATGGATCAATATTTTTTTTAAATAATAAAAACCAACTCATACTATTTACATGTACCTGTTTTTTATTACCCGAAAAGTCTGATTACATTTTCAATGCCATAAAATAGTTGCATTTTGGGTAATATCTGTAGATTTTTGCAAACCAAAGTCTACAGGAAGCTAGACTGCAGGCCGATTCGCAATTCCCGCGGCAACTTTACTGTAACACTCTGCCACAGCTCCGCCATTTTTATGATAAATTAATTTCAAAAATTGTTTTGTATACTTTTAAATACCATTAAAGTATACCTACAGTTTCATAAATTTAGAATAATTATTTCTTCGTTTAAAAAGTCCCTCAAAATTGCTTCATTTTTTCCTGTCTAATTGTATATGCCGCTTTAAACTACATGATAGAATTAAGGCTGTTATGGGGCTGTAGCGCGATTCTGTAACTCGTTATAACTCAGTAGCGACAGTTTTCGTTATCGTAAGCTAGCGACAGCCAATCGCATGCACGATCAAAAAAGAAAGGGAGCCTCATATTAGCTGTCGCTAGCTAACGATAACGAAAGCTGTCGTTACCGAGTTATAACGAGTTACAGAATATGCCTACTGGAGCGAAATGCTACCACCGAGCTGAATTTTTTTCTGAAAGATTATAATCTCTTCACTGATCATCCTGCGCAGTTTCGATACGATCCGTAGAACCGTTTTCTAGAGAAAAATTCGGAAACGACGTGTTTCGTGGGCTAAACACATTACGCTCATGAAAAACTGTCGATCATTTTTCAGTGCATTATGAAAATCTGCTAAGTGCTACCACGGAACTGAAAAAATAGGTACGTTTCGACCAATTATCGGACTAACCCTGGGTACCGCAAAAATAAGGGTTCACAGTAGAGTTATAAAATTATTAATGTTTTTAACAGCAAATTTGTGCGAAAATCAAGCACACAAAATAATAGGCTGTGCAATCGTGACAACGTCGTAGACGGCACAAATGCTACCTATCTTAATCATATTCAGTAATTATGTCCGGGAACCTCAAACTACTCGGTCAAAATAATTAACAACGAATATTATTTGTTCCCTATTCTCTTGATTAGTAATAATTACTTAATATTGATTTGATAAATATGTTTAGAAATGATATTTTTCTAGCAATTTCTAGACAAAGACAAAATAAAGCGGAGGATAAACTTCCGAAAAGCGGAAACCGAATTTTAATCCGAAATTTGGCATCCACCTTCATTTGGATCATTTTTTGTGGATTCGTTCATTTGGATCACTCGTTGTGGATTCGAGTGAAGGGGTTATGTTTTTGTCGATGCGCACGTCTTTCGTTTTGGACTGGTTTGATTAGCGTGCTAGTACAGCCCTTCTACGGCATCGTGTAGATGTGAGATCACAAGCCGGAAGTTCCTAGTAGTCTCGCACTTGAACCCGACCGATCCGTAATAACGTGACTAAACTCACGTAAGTAGAAAATGCGAGAAGTGACCAGAAGTCTTACTCGAGAACAGCCCCCTGACACTGGCCTACTATTCCTATACGATAAACGAAAACGCGTTTTGTCCCGGCTTTTTCTTAAAATCGTCACTACCTAGCATTGGCTGTTATGTGAGAGCCTTCGGCTCTAAATACTCCAATCAGCTGAACGATTCGATACCTTCGTGAATTACGTCCTGTTACCGTTATTGCGACGTTATTTATTGTGTTCGAGCGGAAAATCATTAGAACGGAAAATCATTCCACATATATCAATAGACTTTTATTCAAGTAAGATATTCGAAACACCGGCGCAACATACATATATATGCATGCCTGTCACACGACTACTAGCGCCACAGTGCGGCAAGGACATTTTGCGAACAGCATTTATCTACCAGTGTCAGGGGCACGGTCTTACATACAGGTCTGACAACGACGGTAGTGGGGGTAGGCATCTTTAGATGTTTTGCTTTTTATTCCGATTTCTGCCGCTTGGTGCGTGACGGCAAGGGGAAGTAGTGGTGCGACGAAGAGAGAAATAGCTCTTGTGTCCTTTTCCCTCCTGACCGCAACGCATGCGCCGTTGGCTGCGTGACGTAAACACCTTCGGCCCATTCGCCGGTAAGAGGTAAGGGGGAAACTACTTCCCCTTGCTAGTAGCGACGCGTAGCGGCGCCTAGTGAATCGAAAATTAAAACATATAAGAGTGCCTACCCCCACCACGAAAATTTAGCTTCGTTGCACGACCTGTATGTAAGACCGTGGTCAGGGGGCTGCCCGAGAACCGTAATAGGCCCTGCAGGACCGTGGCCCAACCGTGACAAAGAATCTTTCCGTTTAGATGGAAAGGGGAATACCGCGATCTCTTTGTCTCTAGTATTGTACCCCCTGTTTTCAAATGCTGGCTCAGCCGACGCGTGCCGGCTATTCGAAGACAAAGAGGACTCTTGGCCACGGGGAATCCTTGCACGACGCCGTTCACGCAATCTTTCCTGATCTATTCTAATATTGCCGAACAACAAGTGACGCTGGTTTACAAAGAAAAAAGACAAGTAGAATCTCAGTTACCAGTTTGCGATATCACTTCCGTTTTAATCGAAGCTTTTTTCATCGCAGCGCAATATTTCTTCCGCTTACAGCAGCAAAAGTGTCAACTGACATTCTCACACGCGTATCCCTTTTGGTTCGTTCGCCTTGTCACGGTGCCCTTGCTCCAGAAGAGCCACGTTACGATGGACTCTGAGGTGAAAGCGGAAAAATTACGCGAAGACGAAAGGATCTTGCAAGCGATCGACAAGTGTATAAGCTCAAGGGATGACCAATATGAAAGGAACAAAGGGATTCTCAAAGAGGTTCCTTGCGTCAGATGTAGCTCTCGTTGAAGTAAAGCCAAATAAGAGTGGATTTTTATTTTAGGGGTCTGCTTCCAGATACTGGAAAATATTTTTACCATAATGAAAGGGCGAAACGCATTTATCCGGGACCAGTATCGGGGCTTTTTCTTCGTCAAGAACTATTACAATGGACTAAAAGTCGGCAAAACGGAAGAATTTGAAGTGAACATCAAGATTGAGATTCCCCTAAATTACAGCCGTCTTTTGGTGATCACTTATCTTCCGTATTATTGAGTATGATTTATTTTGGTCTGCGTTACAAAATATGTGTTTCGTCTTGCTTCACAGATTTCAAAAGGAGAGCCAGGCCACCAAAAGCTGGGTTTGCTCACGACGTCACCGGAACAATGGTACAAATATAGTTAATAGGGAGGGATCATACGAAGAAAAAAAAATATACAATTTTTTCAGCACCATTAATTTGCTGTTACTTCTGTAGGGCAAACCTGTCAACATGGCTAACGGAGAAAACATCCGCACAGTATCCTTACATCGATAAAGATGGGTTTCGACGTTATGTGGAAGGTTTGCTGGCACTTGCCATGCTGAATATACCCAAAATTGACAATTACACAGTGAGACACGCATCATTCTAATAAATTTGAACAAACCGAATTCATTTGTGACAATGGTAACCAAAGTTTTCGGTTGACCATTTTTTCTGCATTCTTTTCTTTCAGGTCAATGTACGCAAGACGAATCATCCTTTCACTCTGTCTGTCAACAAGCAGGGCTTCCCAGAAATAAATGTCAGCCTCATGCCCGTAATAGGATTTTCCGTAATGCCAATATATACTATTCCAGGGAATTTTGTATGTTATACCGCTTTCTGTTCAATTCGAGACTCGAACAATGCCAATTAGATCAGATCTTATTCCGCACAATTTTCAGAATTGGTATGCCTTACCAGAAACTCTGCAAAATGTGACGGATGAGCATCTCCAGTGGAGAATGGCTTTCTACGATCATGAGGATGCCTTGCTGAAAAGGCACAGCTATATGGAGTCTGTCATTCGACAAATTGAGGTACACAGAGAAATCACCTTTCACAATATAAGCCCATAAATCGCACCGACTTGTTTTTGGCACTTTTGGACTTTATGACAGAAACTGCGCGACACTCAGGAGTGGAAAGTCATCCCGCGTTATCACATCAAGACTCTGTGCATGCGCTACGCGTTAAATGTGGACCGTTCTCCATCATCAGACACATGGAAATTAACCGGGATCAAGCTTTTCATTCACGTAAGAGAGCAGCCCTTTTTTCTCGTTGGACACTCGTTGCTTGGATGTTTACTGAGCCCGACGCTTAAACTTTGCAGATTCTCGATGAATTGAAAAATGCGTGCACGTCCCGTGATCTGAAAAACTGTTGGGTTTCTGAGCACAATCTCATAGACGCCGATGAGAGCCAGCTTTCAGATACCGTTCAACAGATGACAGTAATCATCCGGGAGATTATCGACGATCCTGCCAAACTGGCCGATTGGCTCTGTAAGGCGGAAAATATCCCCCCACCCTACCATCGACAACAAGAATATAATTATATTTACAACGATGCTATCCGCGTGTTGCAGTGACGCCGGAAGAATTGGACATGTACCAGAACGAGATGAATGCTATTGGAAATGTTGAAGACATCGATGACCTCTCCGAGAGTCAAATCAGGAGCAAGGAAAGCGAACCGGATTCGTCCGAAGATATTCTCGACACGGCTGACGAAGTTTCGAAGCTGGGTCCAGGCGCGACTGCGGTGTCCGATCGCATCGAATCACCGCCGTCCAACGAGGCCGATAAAGATGTTGCTGTTTGCCCTGAAAAAATGGACTTGCTCGGAGTTATCGCGGGTCTCAAGGATACCGTTGAAATGCAGTCGCGTCTCTTGACAGCCCTTGCACAGATATTAGCCACGATGACTTGATCAAATGTACAAAAGCCACCCGACCTCGCTCCATCCGACTTACATAGCCTTTTTAACACCCAAAATTGAAGTTTTTAGTTTTACTAACCTTATTGCATGTACACTATAACGCCCAAAGTATCAGAAAACCTGAATAGATCTATGGCAGGCGAGTTAAAGTTATTATCATTTTTGCCTTTTTTTGTCGACATAATTAAGGTCCTGCTAATTTTTATATTGCTGCTATTGCTCTAATTTCTTTCGCTCCATCTTCCTTTCTACTCCGCGTGTGTACGTCCACGTGGACACGGTATACGCACATTTGTGCAAGAATGCGACTATTTTTGTATCCTTTTATAATATAAAATAAACAATGTGTTATGACACGAACATTAAACTACTTCTTTAAAGAAATCCATCGTCTTCAGGTTGCACACACCTAAAGTTGAAAGTCGAGAATTCACATTTTTCCACCACTTCGTGGAGAACATTGGCCAGGTTCGAATTGCACTGTAAGTGCTCACAACGCTATGCTCATTGCACTCGGACCAATCAGATCAACGATATGAACGCTGTGAGCGCAATTCTGACTGCGGCCTTAGAGTTACAGTTTTAAAATATTTGAAAGATATTAACAATAAGGCCGCGATCCGAAATGCGCTTACAGCGTTCGTAGCGTCTTACGGGTGACTTGATTGGTCCAATTGCAGTGCAGCGTTCCTAGCGGGCTCACGATTAATCTGGTTAGTACACTTGAGGTGGAGTGTTCGAATAATTTAAAGATATTAAGGCCTTAGGCCACTCTAGAGGCCGAAAAAAACAGGCTATTTGGGGATTTTTTTCTCAGAAATATTACAAAATAAATCGAGATTACAAAATGGGTGTTTATCATACATATCAGTGACTCTATACAACAATTTTCTTTAAGCGATTAATTTCAAAATGGCGGCTGTGCAGCGATTATCTCAAAACTGCACTTTTTAGGTTGGCCGGAAACATAACTCACAATCAGACAATTTTCAACCGATTCACTTGAAATGTTGAATATATCTTGAAAGATACATTGTCTATGGAAGTACGTAGGATTTTTTAAAAATATTTCATAGTTCATTTGTTATTAACAATTAACTAACGATTTTTTAAGCAAATTTTTCACTGAAAAATTTCGTCAGATAATTGTTGATGACAAATTAACTATGCAATATAAAAAAAAATCGACGTACTTCCATAGACGATGTATTTTTTAAGACATATTCAGCATTTTAAGTGAATCGGTAAAAAATGTCGGAGTTATGTTTCCGGCCAACTTCAAAAACGCAGTTTTGAGATAATCGCTGCACAGCCGCCATTTTGAAATTAATCGCTTCAAAAAAATTATTGTACACAGTCACTGATATGTATGATAAACACCCTTTTTGTAATCTCGATTGATTTTGTAGTTTTTCTGAAAAAAAAATCACCAAAATGCCTATTTTTTCAGCCTCTAGAGTGACCTAACCCTTTAAGGGGAGGTACCTAAGTAAACGGCGAGAAAATCAGGTAAACTTCGGGAATTTTTATCTCAAAAACTCATGTTTCGAATGGATCCGGGTTTTTTTAATTGGAAAATATGTACATTGAGGTATGTTTAGGAATTTTTTAAAATAGATTCGCTAACTGGAAGCGATTCGAACGCGATTATCTCGAAACATAGTTTTCAAAGTCGGTGCCAGATGTATCTCGAAAACGGCTTGTCCGATTTTGTCCAAATTTGGATCCAATATTCTTCGATAGTTTTTCTCGTTCGCCACGTAGGATTTTTTCATTTGATTGAACCATTGCTTTTTTATGCAATGTGTATGCAATCCAAAATCGTCGGAAATTGCGAACGAAAAACGAACGTTAAATTAAAACGGTGGCAATTCCGTCAAAAATGAAAATTTCAAAAAAATCCTACGTGGCGAACGAGAAAAACTATCGAAGAATATTGTATCCAAATTTGGACAAAATTGGACAAGCCGTTTTCGAGATACATCTGGCACCGACTTTGAAAACTATGTTTCGAGATAATCGCGTTTGAATCGCTTCCAGTCAACGAGTTTATTTAAAAAATTCGAAACATTCCTCAATGTACATATTTTCCAATTTAAAAAAAAAACCCGGATCCAATCGAAACATTATCTTTTAAGATAAAAATTCCCCAAGTTCACCTGTTTTTCTCGCCGTTTACTCAGGTACTTCCTCTTAACAATAAGGCCGCGGTCCGAATTGCGTTTACAGCGCTTCATTGGTCCAATGGCAGTGGATATTATCACAACGAATTCCTATGCCACCTTACGGCACGAAAAAAGGTGCGAGCGAGAAGAAAAGAAACTAAACTTCTCGTTTCAATCGCTGCCGGATGCCGTACCAAACCATATCGCCAAAATGGCACTCCTGAAGAACCGAGGCCCAACCGAGACGAAGAACCTTTCCGTTTAGATGGCAGGGGGAATCCCACGATCCGTTTGTCGAACAGCAGCAAAAGGCCCGATCGTCATTTGCAAATGCGTATCTCTTTTGTTTTGTTCGCCTTGTGACAGTCCTTGTTTTTCGGGAAAGCCACGTCAACATGGATACCGAGGTGAAAGCGGAAAATTTACGCGAAGACGAAAGGATCTTGCAGGCGGTCGACAAGTGCATAAGCTCAAAGGAAGACGAACACGAGAGGAATAAAGGGATTCTGAAAGAGGTTACTTCAGATTAAGCCCTCGTTGAAGTGAAGCCAAATGGGTGGATTTTTATTATAGGGTTCTGCTTCCAGATACTGAAAGACGTTTTTGCCACGATGAAAGGACGAAACGCATTCTTCCGGGAACAGTATCGGGGTTTCTTCTTCGTAGACAGCTATGACAAAGGCATGGACGTCGGTAAAGTGAAAGATTTTCATGTGAACATCATCATCGAGATTCCTGTAAATTACGACTCGATCGAGGTGATCCAATCTATTCTGTATTTTTGACTGTGATTTGCTGTTGTCTGTGTTACTCGAACAATGCTATCAATATGTTTTTCGCCTTGCTTCGCAGCTTTTAGAAGGAAGGCCAGGCTACAAAAAGCTGAGATTGCCTAACAAAGCATCAATTTGTACACCTCAATGGAACAAATACGAGTAATAAGAGCGTCAGAAGAAAGGAAACATACAATTCTTTTGAGACTCAATTTATTTACTATTCCTTTTTAGGCCGTTTCTGTCAACATGGCTGATGAAGGAAACATCTGGAAATTTTCTTTACTTAGATAAGGATGCGTTTCGTCATTCGATAAACAGTGTGCTCGCAAAAGCCAGGCTGAATATACCTAAAATTGACAATTACATTGTAAGACACTAATCATTCTAAAAACAGGTCAACTTCGGAAATTTTTATCTGAAAAACTAACGTTTCGATTGGATCCGGGTTTTGTTTATTGGAAAAATATGTACATTGAGGTATGTTTAGAAATTTTTTTAAATAGATTTGCTAACTGGAAGCGATTCGAACGCGATTATCTCGAAACATAGTTTTCAAAGTCGGTGCCAGATGTATCTCGAAAACGGCTTGGGGGCCGTCCATAAATTACGTCATCGACTTTTGCTCATTTTTAACCCCCCCCCCCCCCCCCCCTGAAATCATCCTATCCTTCATATCGTTGCAATCAAATTATCGTTACCGTCATCTAACGACCAGACCCCCTCCCCCCCCTATTTTAAAATGACGTAATTTATGGACGGCCCCTTGTCCGATTTTGTGCAAATTTGGATACAATATTATTCGATAGTTTTTCTCGTTCGCCACGTAGGATTTTTTCAAATGTTCATTTTTGACGGAATTGCGACCTTTTTAATTTAACATTCGTTTTTCGTTCGCAATTTCCGACGTTTTTGGATTGCATACACATTGCATAAAAAAGCAATGGTTCAATCAAATGAAAAACCCCTACGTGGCGAACGAGAAAAACTGTCGAAGAATATTGTATCCAAATTTGGACAAAATCGGACAAGCCGTTTTCGAGATACATCTGGCACCGACTTTGAAAACTATGTTTCGAGGTAATCGCATTTGAATAGCTTCCAGTCAACGAATTTATTTTCAAAAATTCCTGAACATACCTCAATGTACATATTTTCCAATAAAAAAAAACCCGGATCCAATCTAAACATTAGTTTTTGAGATAAAAATTCCCGAAGTTTACCTGATTTCTCGCCGTTTACTCAGGTATCGCCCCTTCATTCATTTGTGGCAGTGGTAACAAGGATTTTAGTTGACCATTTTTTCTGCGTTTTTTTTTTCATTCAGGTCAACAGGCGCTCGGACGATCCTCCATTTACTCTGCGTGTCATGAAGCAGGGCTTTCCAGTGATGAATGTCACTCTCGTGCCCGTAACAGAACTGCCCTACCGCTGGACATTTTATCTTGCGATTACGTATTTTGTACGTTTAAGGGTTTTGTGTTGAATTCGATATTCAACCAATGCCAATGAGATTAATTGTTATTTCGCATAATCATCAGAATTGGTATGCCGTAGCAGAAATTTCGCAAAATGCCGAGGATGAGCATCTGCAGTGGAGAGCGGACTTTTACAACCATGAGAATGACTTATTGACGAGGCACAGCTACGTCAAGCCTGTCATTCGACAAATTGAGGTACATAGAGAAATCACTGTGTACACTACACATCCGAAAACTTCACCGACCTTTTGCCGGGTCATTGCCGATCGTTCATCCATTCTGGTAATATTGGTTAATTGAAACAGCGACTGCGAGACATCCAGTTTTGGAACTTTATCACGGCTTATCACATCAAGACGTTGTTCATGCACTATGCGATGAACACTGAGGACAAGTCTGGAGTGCCAGATGACTGCAAATTAACCGGGATCAAGCTTTTCATTCACGTAAGAGAGCAGCCCTTTCTCCTCGTTGGACACTATGCCTGTATAATTGTTCACCATGTCACATGATTATGCAGATTCTTCACGAATTGAAAAATGTGTGCACGTCTGGTAATCTCAAGAACTGTTGGATTCCTGAGCAGAATCTCACAGACGCCATTGAGAGCAGGTTCGCCGATATCGGTGACCAATTGGCAGTGATCATCGAGCAGATTACCGACGATCCTGCCAAAGTGGGCAGTTTGCTCGGTGAGCCCCAATAATATCCCCCAACCCTGCCATCGACAACAAGAATATATTTACAACAATGCTATCCGTACGTTGCAGTGACGTTGGGAGAGTCGAGCTTTTACGAGAACGAGTTGAAGGCCATTGGGAATTTTGAGGACATCGATGGTCCCTCCAAGAGTCTGCAAATGAGCTAGAAAAGCGAACCGGGTTCGTCCAAAGATATTATTAAAACGGCTGACGAAGTTTCGGAGTCGGTTCCAGGTGCGACCGCGGCAAGCGGTGGCGTCGAATCGTCGCCGTTCACCGAGGCGGTTAACGATAAAGCTGATTGTTCTGAAAAAAGGGACTTGCTCGGAGTTATCGCGGGTCTCAAAGATACCATTGAAACGCAGGCGCGACTCTTGAAGACCCTCCAGCAGATTTCAGCTGAGACTGCTTGATCCAACGCCCAAGAGCCGCCCGGCCTCGCTCCATCCTATTTTCTCTGCCTCTTTAACGCTCAAAAGCAAAGTTTTCGGTGTTATTAATCGTGTTAACACGACTAATTGACTGTACGTTACAACGCCCAAAGTATTGGAAAGCCTGGACAGGTCAATGACAGGCCAGCGCTAGTTACAATCATGTTTTCATTTTTTGTCGACACATTTGAGGTCCTGCTAATTGTTATATTGCAGTTTTTGTCCTTTCATTCCCTTCACTTCATCGTCCCTGCTACTCCGCGTGTCTACTTGCACGAGGACACGATAGACGTATATACATGCATATACGAATAAGTATATTTGTTTAAGATTTTATAATACAAAATGAACAATATGTAATGGTATAAACAATAAGCTGTTTCTTTAAAAAAGTTCATTGCCCTCGGGCAATGAAGCTAAAAATCAAGCATTCGAATGGTCCCGCCATTTTGCGGCCACCGTCGGGCTGCAGTATAAAAATAGTCCGAAGACATTCAGAATAAATAAAGTATTTATTTAATATAAGACTGACGAGTGTGAGTAGGGTTTAATCGGTGAAAAAAGAGGGAAACTTTCCTAGCAGAATTGCGATCTCCACTGCGACGCCGCTCTGCCGGTAAAGAGGGTTCCGTTTTTAGCAATCGCCACAGTACTCCACTTCGACTGTTTTAGCTCCATTAGTAATTCACAATTCATTCTATGGTAAATACATTTTGCAGTGTTTTTTTTCGTTATCTCAAAATTTGGCAAATCGTTGACTTTGAGGTTCTTTTGCCCTTCTGAATTATTGGTAAATTACAGTAGAGCTTAATAAAAATGAGTCACAATCAATTGTTATATCCAACGATAAATTGGAATAAAAAATGCCCGCAAAGTAGTTTTAGACATTTAGTAGTTTTAGACATTTTTACATTTTCATTGAAAAGTCGTGGCTACGAAAATTCTTGTGCTAGTCACATTTTTCTAAGTTTTATCATTAATGTTCTCTTTAAGGCGTCTGGCCACCTTGGCCGATCGAAAAATGGGTATATTAATAAAAAAATAAACTCGACAGTATGGGCCGGAATATTTTTATTTTTTTATACAACGTCAGAAAAGGCATTAAGAATAAGGTTAATAAATTTCCGTTTAAAATATTTAAAAATGGCGCCGTTATCCACATTGCCGCGGAGGCCCGCCGCACGATACGCGCGGTCGCTGTCCCGCTGTTACCCGGTTATGTCGCATCTGAAAAAAAAAAATCAGCTCATTCGTGAGTAGTATTGCAATGTAGCGTAGCGGTTTTTTTTCAACCATTAAAAAAAATATAGTGAGCCATATTTTCGGTGAAAAATACAATTTTTTTTCTTTGGCTCACCATAATTTTTTTAATGGTCGAAAAAGAAACCGCTACACTACACTGTAGCGATACTACTCACGAATGAGCTGATTTTTTTTCAGATGCAACATGACCGGATAACGGCGCCGTTTTTAAATATTTTGAACGGAATTTTTTTAAGGTTATTCTTAAAGCCCTTTCTGACGTTGTGTAAAAAAATTAAAATATTCCGGCCCGTACTTTCGAGTTTATTATTTTTTTTAATATACCCATTTTTCGATCGGCCAAGGTGGCCAGACGCTTTAAGAACCGGTCTTCTATATATACGACTGAATTCGTTGATAATGCACGGGTTGGCAAAAGTGTCGCGAAGTTAGAGACACATGCGCCCCGTTCGTATTCTCAATATCGGCACAAGGAGCTGTCAAAAATGAATATCGGTCCGATTTTAAAAAAATCCGCTGGAGAGAAAAAGTGTGTACTAAAGATGTCTATACAATCTCGAAGAAATCAAAAACTTAAATAATTATCCGATATTCTAAAAAAAAATCCGCGTTATTTTGTCTTTGTCTAGAAATGTATAATTTCTGAACACAGCTATCAAATTATTATTAAGTAATTATTACTAATTAAGAGAATAAGTACCGATAATATTCTCGTTGTTAATTATCCTCGCCGAGTTTTTGAGGTTCCCGGGCATAATTACCGAATACCGATAAGATAGGTAGTATTTGTGCCGTTTACGACTTTGCCATTATTGCTCAGCACACAAAATATTAGATATTTTGTGTGCTTGATTTTCGCACAAATTCCCTGCTATCAAAAACAGTAATAATTTTATAACGGTACTGTAAATCTTCTTTTTCAAGGTACCAAAGGTTAGTCCGAAAATTAGTCGAACCGTACTTATTTTTTCAGCTCCGTGGTAACATTCACTTAGCAGATATTGATAATCTACTGAAAAATGATCGGGAGTTTTCCATAAGCGTAATGTAATTAGCCCACGAAATACGTCAAGTTGCCGAATTTTTTCCTTTAAAACGGTACTGTGGGTCGTATATTCAAACTGCACAGGGTGATCAGCAAAGTGGTTATAAAGGTCCGGAAAAAAATTCAGCTTGGTGGTACCATGTTGACTTAACCCCGTAACAACCTTAACTCCACCTTCCTTTCTACTCCTCGCGTGTACGTTCGCGTGGACATGGTATACGTATATACGTGCAAATACGAATTCAAATATTTTTATATTCTTTGATAATATAACATAAACAATATGTTATGGCATAAACAATAATCTCTTTCTCTTACTAAATCCGTTTCCCTCAGCGCGCACCCACATGAAGTTGAAAATCGAGCTTTCGAATTCTCCCGCTACTCTGGCCACTGTGCGGTGCAGTGTTAAAATAGTTCAAAGTTATTAACAATAAATAAAGTATTTATAAGACTAAGTGATTAGCAATGAATAAAGCATTTATAAGACTGATAAGTATAAAAGTATTACAAACGTTCATACGCGTACTTGCTGGGAGGCGATCAGACGGCAAGTGCGGCGAAAAGGTTTCCAGTAGAATGGCGCTCTCCACTGTGACGTCCCTGTGCCGATAGGGCGGGTTCCGTTATTGCCATCGACCGCCACCTCGCGAACTCGCGACACGAGTCGACGTGCGAGCCTGCGAGATAAAAAAAAACCTATACTTCCCGTTTCAAACACTGTCGGATGCAGTTACGAAACATACGACCAAGGTGGCACTCTTGAATAACCGGGACCCAATCGAAAGAAAGAACTTTTCCGTTTAAATAGTAGGGGGAATACCGCGAATTGTTTATAGTTTGTTCCCCCCTTTTCACATACCGGCACGGCCAACGCAGTCGCTTCGCGGTATTCTCGTACGACGTAAAGCACGTAATCTCTCTTCATCTCTTGTGTCTTTGCGTAGCAACAAGCGACTCGGGTTTGCAGCGAAAAAAATAATAAAACGTAGCTCGGTTACCAGTTTACGATATCATTGTCGTTTAAATCGAAGCTTCTTTTATCTCGGCACTGTATTTATTCCGCGTACAGCACCAAAAGCATTGACGAACATTCGTTCGCGTCTATCCATTATGTCTTTTCGTTCTTTTGACGACGGCTATCCTCCTAAGAACGGCGAAATTAAAATGGGCACCAAGGTGAAAGCGAAAAAATTACGCGAAGACGAAAAAATCTTGCAAGCGATCGACAAGTGTATAAGCTCAAGGGATGACCAACACGAAACGAACAAAGCGATTCTGGAAGAGGTTCGTTGCTTTAGATTCAGCCCTCGTTGAAGTGAAGCCAAATTGGTAGATTTTTTGAGTATACTGGGTCTGTTTCCAGATACTGGAAGACGTCTTTACCACAATGAAAGGGCGAGACGCATTCTTCCGGACGCTGTATCAGGGCTTCTTCTTTGTCCCGAAGTATTACAAAAGCCTGAAAGTCGATAAAACGGAAGAATTTGATGTAAACATCATCATCAAGATTCCTCTAGATTACGAATCTATCACGGTGATCCAATCTCTCCTGTATCATTGACTATGATTTATTTTTGTTGGTACTACAATATATCATTTTTGCCCTGCTTCATAGTTTTCAGAAGGGGAGTCTGGCTACCAACAGCTGGGATTGCTTGATAATGAGGCAGCTTACACATCTCAATGGCAGAAATACAGGTAATAGTAGCGCCGGAAAAATGAAAATATACAAACAATTTTTTCGACAATCTATTTTCTATTACTCCTCAAGGTCCTTCCTGTCAACGTGGCTGATAAAGGAATCATCCGGCCTTCGCATAAATAAGGACGCATTTCGACGTTCCATAGAAAGTTTGCTCGCACGAGCCATGCTCAATGTGCCCAAAATTGACAATTACACAGTAAGGGATGGACCATTATAATCAATTGCTAATGGAATGAATTCACGCGTGACAATGGTAATCAGGGATTTTGGCTGACCATTTTTTCTGAGTTTTCTTTCAGGTCAAGGTGCCCAAGAACGATCCTCCTTTTACTCTGTGTGTCAACAAGCAGGGCTACCCAGAAATGCACGTCAAGCTCATGCCTGTAATGGAATTTTCCAATAGCCCGCCATATCCTATGTCGGGGAAGTTTGTACGTTTGACCGCTTTGTCTTAAGGCGTTAGGCCACAGTAACGGGTATAAAATCATGTGCGAATTTAACCATTTTTTTCGTATGAAAAAGTGATTCACTCATAAAATTAATTACACATCTATTTAGTATGAATATCAAGCTGTTAGAAATTTTTTTTTTTCGACGTACTAAATGGCCGACTACTATTACTTTCTTTTATCTTTTTTTTAGGTGCTCCACGGTGACATTTAGCATCCACAATTTTTTACCTAGAACAAAAAAACAAAAATTTTCGTCAATCTACATTAGAATAACTAGAGAAGTACGTAGGGAATTTAAAAATTATTGTTTTATTCAAAAGTTGTAGGTATTAGAACTTACGGAGCCAGTCCACTTTGGAGCCACGAAAAAGGCTATTTTCGCTTTTTTTTGAGGATTTTATAAAAGATATGAAAATAAAAGTAGTTGGGCTTGATAAATCAAGTCTTGAAATACACAAAAAAAAATTTTAATTCATTTTTAAGTGCAAAAACTATAACGTAATGCCTCAAAAATAGGTTAGGTAGCTCCATCACAACTGGGCAACGGTTTGTCTGAAACAAAAAAGTCAAAGTCCATTAGATTCAGTATAACACCAGCTACAAAATGACCCTCGGATATAAAGTTTTATCAAAAAATAAAAAAAATGGCAGGTGAAAAATGAACAAAGTAAAAAAAACGCCTTTTTTCGCTGTTTTTCGCACAAAAAAAAGTAAAATCAATATTTTAAAACCATCGAGGGTCATCTTGTTGCGAATCATGTTTACAATATGTGGTTCAAATTTCAAGCGAATGGGTGTATTAGTTTTAGAGATACGATGGAGCGAGATTTTGGAAACGTTGTTTCGAGAAAAACGCGTTTGAAGTTTATAGTATGAAAAACTATTACCTAAACTCAATCGGCAATGCCTGCACCGTACAAAATCCCTTCCGATTGCTCATCATCGTCGATTTATTAAAATTTTCAAAGTGGACTGGCCCCTTAAGAAATACATTTTCAGTGAAAAATTTCGTTATAACTGCTCATAAAATGAAAAGTTCTCGATTAATCGGAAATTCCGTACGTACTTCTCTGCAAAATGCAATTAGGCACATAACTTTTAAATTTGAAGTAAATCAAGTGAAAATTGTTGAAGTTATTTGTCACGCCAATTGGAAAAAAGTTGTTTAGAGAAGTTTCGAGTAGACGACATTTTATAAATCGAAAAAAAATTCTAACAGCCTTATATTCATCTTAACTATGTGAAATTAATTTTATGAGTGAATCACTTTTTCATACGAAAAAAATCGTTAAATTCGCACATGATTTTAAACCCTTTACCGTGGCTTAAGGCCTTGAGGGATCGTCACAGTGTAACGTGTCGAAAAATAGCTGATTTTCGCGATTTTTTTTTCGATGGCTAAAATGCGCTAATCAGTCTGATTTCTTTCGTCAATTAAAAGTGGTCAATTCAGTATGCAAGCCGCTATCTTGCTATTGAGGTTTTTAAAATCAAAATTGACGAAATAGCGGTGGTTTGACAGAAAGTCTCGAATTTCGCCTATTTTTTTCGAGTTTTTCGTTAAAAACATATGAGGATTACAAAAAAGCTTCCATAGCAAGATAAAGAATGGCGTGGGCGTGAAGAATGTTGTGTGAAAATTTGAGACGGATAGCTTGAAAACTCGTCCTTTGACAGTTTACACCTTTTTGAAAAACATTTCGCGAAAAATTCGTTTAAAATCCGCCGTCTGCGCCAGATCTCACGCCGCAGATCACTTTCTCTAAGAAAGGCTGTAGCGACCGAAATTATTCGAATTTTGCCCCAAAAATTGAGCAACAAGTTTATAACCGTGCTGCAAAATCGGATAACGCAAAAAAATTCGATTTTTTTGAAAATGTTACCCTGTGATCCCTTAAATTTGAGACTCGAGCAATGCCCTTTGAATAAGTTATTATTTTGCGTAATTTTCAGGAATGGTACGCCTTATCAGAAATTCTGCAAAATGTCAAGGATGAGCATCTCCAGTGGAGATTGGCTTTCTACCATCACGAGGATGACTTGCTGAAAAGACACAGCTATATCAAGCCCGTCATTCGACAAATTGAGGTACATAGGGAAATCACTTTGTACAATATAAGCCCGAAAATTTCACTCAAGATTATTGTTTATTTGAGACAGAAACTGCGAGACACTCACGAGTGGAATGTTATCCCGCGTTATCACATCAAGACTCTGTTCATGCACTACGCCATAAACACTCAAGACGATTCTGGATTGCCAGACAGCAGCAAATTAATCGGGATCAAGCTTTTCATTCACGTAAGAGAGCAGCCCTTTTTTCTCCTTCGACACTCGACGCTTGTATGATTGTTTAGCCTGACACTTGATTTTGCAGATTCTTGGTGAATTGAGAAATGTGTGCAAGTCTCGGGATCTTAAGAACTGTTGGGTTCCAGGACACAATCTCGTAGACGCCGAGAGCCAATACGGGGATATCGTTGAACCGTTGACAGTAATTATCCGCGAGATTACCGATGATCCTGCCAAACTGGCGGATTGGCTATGTGAGTCTGAAAACATCCCCCCACCCTGCCATCGACAACAAGATTATATTTAGACATACATCGATGTTATACGCGCGTTGCAGTGACGTCGGAAGAATTGGGCATGTACCAAAATGAGTTGAAGGCTATTGAGAAAGTCCAGGATACCAATGACCACTGCCAAAAATCAACAACCGACTACCCCAAACAAACAACAACCGACTACCCCAAACAAACAAGAACCGTCGGCCATCGGATAGACGGGTGGGGCGTGAACTATTAATCTTAACACAGCTCACGAAGTTTCGAAGCTGGTTTCAGGTGCGACCGCGGCGTCCAGTGGCATCGAATCACAGCGGTCCGCCAAGGCGCGTAACGATAAAGCAGATTGTTTCGAAATAATGGACTTGCTCGAGGTTATCCTCCATCCCACTTCACTTTTGATAGCTTTTTCAACGCTCAACATTGGTGTTTTCGGTTTTACCAACCTTATGCAATGCGCAAAGTATCGGAAAGCCTGGAAAGATTTACGATAGGCCAGTTCGAGTTATAGTCATTTTCTTTTTTTTGCAACACATTAAGTTCTTGCTTATTTTTATCCTGCAGTTTTTGTTCATTAATTTTCTTCACGTTACATTTCTTTCTACTCTGCGTGTGCATGCGGTATACGTATATATGTACCTATACGAACGAGAATATTTTTGTATCCTTTCATAATATGAAATACACAATGTGTTTTTGCATAACCAATAAGATATATGTTTATGAAAACCCATTACTCTCAGGTTGTAATGTGAAATTGAAATAAAAAAAGTACAAAGAGATTAACGATGAATAATGTATTTATTTAAGGCCATGTACAAGGTTAACATAACCTCACAAACTTTCCAACCCAATTTTTTTCATAGATAGTAACCAGACCAGCAAAGATGTAACGCTAAATAGACGAGGAGAAAATTGCCCATTTTCATGATTTTCTTCAAGACCTTAGGCCACAGTAACGGCTATAAAAGCATGTGCGAATTTAATTTTTTTCGTACGTAAAAGTGATTCACTCATAAAATTAATTACACATCTATTTAGTATAAATATCAAGCTGTTAGAATTTTTTTCGACGTACAAAATGGCCGATAACTAATATTTTATCTTTTATCTTTTTTTAGACGACCTGAGTTATGGCATTTATTTCTACGACCTGATCTCGTGGATCCAATCGATTCTGCACTATGATAACTATGATTTATTTTTGTCTCTGTTGAAGAATATACTTTTCACCTTGCTTCACAGTTTCAGCAAGGATAGCTATGCTACGGAAAACTGGCATTACCTTACAACGAATTAATTTATACGTCTCAATGGCATAAAAATAAGTAATAGAAGCGTCGAAAGAAAGAAAATAAACACACCATTTTTTGAGGATTATTTATCGTTACTTCTCTGGGTCTTTTGTGTCAACGTGGCTGATGAAGCATATATCCAGAAATTTAGTGTACATCGTTAAGGATGCGTTTCGACATTCGATAGAAAGTTGGCTGGTACGAGCCATGCTGACTGTACCAGAAATTGACAATTATACTGTAAGACACGGATTATTCTAATTTATTTGGACAGAACGTCTTCATCTGTGACCATCATAACCAAGGGTTTTGGTTGACCATTTTTTCCGCTTTCGTTTCTTTCAGGTCAGTGTGCGTAAGAACGATCCTTTAACTCTGTGTGTCTAGAAGCAGGACCTCCCAGAAATGAACGTCAAAGTCGGGCCTGAATGGAATTCAACTTTTTACCACCATATTCTCTGATGGAGGACCTTGTACGTTTGCCAGCTTCGTGTTAAGGGGAGGCTAGGGATTTCAGCGTGAAAAAAAAAACACTTATTTGTGAATTTTTTTCATCTACATGGATAGAGTAAATTTATTAAAGCCTTTTGTACATTGTTGAGTATCATTTTAAGAACATTCCGTGAAATTTGTACGCGACAATATCCACAAACAAGCCGGTGACAAAACTTTTCCAAGAACGCCTCTGGAAAAACACGATTTGCGGTGTTCACTGTTCAAATTTAGTCAAAGTATCATCAAATCCTCCCCCCAACGGTCTTTCATAATTTTTTTTAATTTCTAAAGTTTTGGTGGTCATGTGAAGTGGAAAGTCCTATTTTTCACGAAAAATTCCGCCATTTTGGGGGTGGAAAACCCCCTCAATGTAAAAAAAATCTCAAACTAACCGTTGGGGGGGGAGGTATTTTATATGTAGAAAGTGTGTACCAGGTTTGAAATAAATCGGTCATGTAGTTTTCAAATGGCAGTGAACACGGACTTTGAAAAAGTGGTTTGGAGAAAAACGCTGCTCCGGCTTGTTTGTGGATATTTTCGCGTCACGGAATGTTCTTGAAATGATACTAAACGATGTACAAAACGTTTCAATACATTTATTCTCCATATAGATGAAAAAATTCGCAAAAAAGTGTTTTTTTTTCACGCCGAAATTCTTACCATCCCCTTAACTTCTCAGGGTTTTTACTTGTGTAATCGTTTGGCGGTCTTTTAGCAGTGATTGATAGCCTATTACAAAAATAAGAACCCTGTGAAGTAAAAGTCGTCCGGCTGTTTATGGAGGTTGGTGGATGTCGTTCCAAAGCATAGGGCGCCGTTGGCACTCCTGAAGAACCGTGGCCCGGCCGAGGACAAAGAACCTGTCCGTTCAGACAGCAGGGGGAGTACCGCGATCGCTTATCTCTAGTTTGTTCTCTCCATTTTCAGATACCGGCGCGGCCGACGCATGCCGGTTACTCGAAGACAAAGCGGCCTCGGTCACTTACGCGGAATTCTCGTACGCCGCAGAACACGTAATCTTCCCTGATCCATTCTAATGTTGTGCAGCAACAAGCTACTCGAGTTTGCAGCGGAAAAACAATAAAAAGAATCTCAGTTACCAGTTTACGATATCATTTTCGTTTTAAACGAAGCATAATAATTCGACCGCGTACAGCAACCCAAGTGTCGACCACATTCGCAGTCTTTGTATCTCTTCTGTTTCGTTCGCCTTGTGACGGTGTCCTTGCTCTTCGGGAGAGCCACGTTAAGATGAGCACCGAGGTAAAAGCGGAAAAATTACGCGAAGACGAAAGGATCTTGCAAGCCATCGACAAGTGTATCGACTCAAGGGATGACGAATACGAGAAGAACAAAGGGATTCTCAGAGAGGTTCCTTGACTCAGCTTTGGCCCTAGTTAAGGGGTTAGGCCACAGTAACGGGTATAAAATCATGTGCGAATTTAACAATTTTTTTCGTATGAAAAAGTGATTCTCTCATTACATTAATTACACATCTATTTAGTGTGAATATCAAGCTGTTAGAAAAAATTTTTTTTTTTTTTTTTCGATGTACAAAATGGCCGTCTAATGATATTTTCTTTTATCTTTTTTTTAGGTGCTCCGCGGCATGACATTTAGCATCCACAATTTTTTACCCAGACAAAAAACAAAAATTCTCGTCAATCTACATTAGAATACCTAGAGCAATGCGTACGGAATTTAAAAAATATTCTTTTATTCAATAGTTGCAGATATTTGAATGAATTTTCAGTGAAACATTTCGTATAAAACTGCTCATGAAATGAAAAGATTGCAATGTAATTAGAAGAAATGCAATTAGGAACATAACTTTCAAATTTGAAGTAAATCGAGTGAAAATTGTTGAAGTTATTTGCACACTAATTGGAAGAAAGCTGTTTGGAGAAAAACGCGTTTAAAGTTTTAGGTACTCTATGGCCGTGCCAGAGGTGGGCTTACGGTATACGCTCAAAGTCGGTGAAAAAAAAAAATGTCTTGCTATAAATCGAATAGTATCTTATTCTTATGATGATAAAGCACTGTTTAAGCGAGAAAAAAATCGATTTTTTGAAAGTTCTACTGTGGCCTTACCCCTTAAAGTGAAGCGATATGAGTGTATTTTGATTTTAGGGTTCTGCTTTCAGATACTGATGAACGTTGTTAAAACGATGAAAGGGCAAAACTCATTCTTCCGGGATCAGTGTCATGGTTTCTTCTTTGCCGAGAATCATTACAAAGGTCTGAAAGTCGGCAAAATAGAAGAGTTTGATGTAAACGTCATCATCAAGATTCCCCACGGTTACTGCTATATGAAGGTGATCCAATCTCTTCCCCGTTATTGACTATGATTTATTTTTGTCTGTGTTGTAATATGAGTATTTTTCCTTGCATCACAGTCTATAGACGGGGAAATGTGCTACCAAAAGCTGAGGTTGCTTAACGATTCAGTTCATCCATCTCAAGCGCCTAAACACCAGTAATAGAAGCGTCGAAAGGAAGAAAATATCCAGACAATTTTTTCCGGACTTAATTTTTTTTACTGTTTATTTAGGTCTTTCGTGTCAACGTGGCTGATAAAGGAACCATCCGAAAACGTTTTCTACATCGATAAGAATGCTTTTCAATATTCCATGGGAAGTTTGTTTGCACAAACACTGAATGTACCCAAAATTGACAATTACACTGTGAGACACAGATCATTCTAATATATTTGAACAGAACGAATTCATTTGCGACAATAGTAACCAAGGCTTTTGTGTGATCTTTTTTTCTGAGCTCTTTTCTTTCAGATTAAAGTGCACAAGAAAGGTCCCCCTTTTACTCTGTGTGTCAACAAGCAAGGTCTGCCTGAAATGCATGTCAGTTTGGTGCCTGTAATGGAAGTAAACTGCACGGCATGGGATTCGGTGAAGTCAGCTTTTGTACGTTTGACAGTTTTGTGTTTAACTCGAGACTCGAATAATGACAATTGAATCAGTTATTATTTTCCATCATTTTCAGGAATGCTACGTCGTACCAGAAATACCGCAAAAAGTCAACGATGGGCATCTCCAGTGGGCAGTGGCCTTCTACAAATATGAGGATGCCTTACTGACAATGTACAGCCATATCGAGGCTTCCATTCGACGAATTGAGGTGCATATAGAAATCATTTTTGTACAATATTAGCAGTCGAATTTCACCGACTTTTTGGCGCGCCCTGTTCGCTCGTTCGTCTATTTTGGTGCGATTATTGTTAATTTGAAACAGAAACTGCGAGACACTCAGCAGTGGACCGTTATCCCGAGTTATCACATAAAGGCTCTGTTCATGCAGTATGTGATAACTATTGAGGACAATTCTCAAATGCCAGAAGCCTGGAAATTAACCGGGATCAAGTTATTCATACACGTAAGAAACCAGCCCTTTTTTGTTGGACACTCGATGCTTGAAAGCTTGTTGCGCCTGACACTTGATTTTGCAGATGCTTAACGAATTGCGAAATGTGTGCAAGTTTCGTGAGCACGAGGATATCGTTGAACAGTTGACAGTAATCATCCAAGAGATTTCCGACGACCCCGCCAAACTGGCCGATTGGCTCTGTGAGTCGAGAAAATATCCCGCCACCCTGCCATCGACAAGAAAAATATATTTAGATTTACAACATCGTTATATGCACGTTGCAGTAACGTCGGAAGAATTGAGCGTGTATCGAAACGAGTTGACAGCTATTGGGAATCTCGAGGACATCGATGGCGTATCCAAGGATCTACGAATGAGCGAGGAAAGCGAACCAGCTTCGTCCAAAGATCTTACCACGTCGGACGGAGTTCCGAAGCTGGTTCCAGGCGCGACCACGGCGCCCGGTTGCGTCAAATCATCACCGTCCATCGAGGCGGGTGAAGGTATAGCCGGTTACGACGAAGAATTAGTCGGAGTTGTCGCGACTCTGAGGGATGTTATTGAAATTCTATCGCGTTTGTCGACAGCCCTCGAACAGAAATTAGTCGCGACGGCTTAATCCAACGTACAAGAGCCGCCCGACCTCGTTCCATCCCCTTTTCCCTTCCAGCACCCACAGTCCAGTGCAAGTTAGAATCATTTTTCTTTTTTTTTGGGACACAATTAAGATCCTTATAATTTTATTCGCAGCACTTGTCCTTTCATTTCCTTCACTTCATCTTCCTTTTTTCTTCGCTTGTGGACGTACGCGTGGACACGTTATATGTATCTATTAACATATATGAACAAGAATATTTCTTTATTCTTTCACAATATATAATAAATATGATACGGTATGAATAATAAGGTATATCTTTAAGGAAGTTCATTGCCCTCAGATCGCACCCACATGAAGTTGAAAATCGAGACTTAAAATTTTCCCGCCACTAGCCACCTCCGAGTCGCAGTGTACAAAAAAGTCAACATGATAATAAGTGAAGTACTTACTTTACATAAGACTGATGAGTGAAAAATAACAGAAACAATTCGATGCGTACTCGCGATCACACGGGTGTGCGGCAAAAATGCTGCTTTGACAAACCGTAGTGTTTGATCGGTGAAAGACGCGAAAGATGCTAAAGGACGAAATTTATTTGTTCTCGTATATATTTTTAAGTGCATGTGTCACACCGAATGAGCCATAGGTGCGAGAAAATAGCCCGCTATTACTCGCCTTGGGGCGCCCTCATCCACGGCTGTGACTACTTGTTTAAAGTATAATTTAAGTGTAAAATAAAACTTACGCGTTGTTTTCTATTATTGTAATTTGTGAAGCGTTACTTTATACGCCCTGGAACGCACATCCTCATAACGAGAAGTGCCAGCCTGCGTGATAAAAAACCTTTAACTTCTCATTTCAATCACTGGCGGATGACCTCCATAAACTTAGTCGGACGACTTTAAGGGGAGGGTAGGGGTTTCAGCGTGAAAAAAAAACACTTTTTTACCGATTTATTTCAAATAACGATTTATTTCAAACATGGTACACACTTTCTACATATAAAATATCTCCCCTCAACGGTTAGTTTGAGATTTTTTTTACATTGAGGGGGTTTTCCACTCCCAAAATGGCGGAATTTTTCGTGATAAATAGCACTTTACATGGCCACCAAAAATTTAGAAATGAAAACAAAACAATTGATCAAAGACCGTTGGGGGGAGGTATTTTATATGTAGAAAGTGTGTACCAAGTTTGAAATAAATCGTTCGTGTAGTTTTCAAATGGCAGTGAACACAGCCTTTGAAAAAGTGGTTTGGAGAAAAACGCGTCACCAGCTTGTTTGTGGATATTTTCGCGTACAAATTTCACGGAATGTTCTTGAAATGACACTTAACAATGTACAAAAGGTTTAAATAAATTTATTATACTACTACTTATTTATTATACCTACTACTACCTACTAATTTATTATACCTACCCTCCCCTTAACTTCTCAGGGTTTTTACTTTTGTAATCGTTTGGTGGTCTTTTAGCAGTGATTGATAGCCGATTACAAAAATAAAAACCCTGCGAATTGAAAGTCGTCCGGCCAAGATGGAGATTGGCGGGTGTAGTTCCAAAGCATAGGGCGCCGTTGGCACTCCTGAAGAACAGAGGCCCGGGCGAGGACAAAGAATCTTCCCGTCCGGACGGCAGGGGGAACTCCGCGATCGCTTATCTCTAGTTTATTCCCCCCACCTTCAGATACCGGCGTGGCCGACGCATGCCGGTTACTCGAAGACAAAGCGGGCTCGGTCCCTTACGCGGAATTCTCGTACGCCGCAGAACACGTAATCTTCCCTGATCCATTCTAATTTTGTGCAGCAACAAGCTACTCGAGTTTGCAGCGGAAAAATAATAAAAAGAATCTTAGTTACCAGTTTGCGATATCACTTTTGTTTTAGTAGAAGCTTTTTTCATCGAGGCGCGATATTTTTTCCGCCTACAGCAGCTAGAGCAGGGACAAACTTCGGCCTACGTGTATCCCGCCTGTGTCGTTTGCCTTGTAACGGCGTTCTTGATCACCGGGAGAGCCTCGTCAAGATGGACACGGCGGTAGACGCGGAACAATCACGCGAAGACCTTGCGATCTTGCAAGCGATCGACAAGTGTTTACGCCTAACGGATAATGAAAAGGAGTGGAACAGATGGCGTGCCTTGGTTGTTGCTTGCTTCGGATTTAGCCCTCGGTGAAGTAAAGCCAAATTAGTGGATTTTCAATTTGGGGGTCTGCTTCCAGAGATCAATGACAGTCGTGTTGGACAGGATGAAAGGACAAGATGCATTACGCGAAGACGAAAGGATTTTGCGAGCGATCGACAAGTCTGCAACCTCAAGGGACGGCCAATACAAGATCAACAAACGGATTCTCAAAGAGGTTCCTTGCCAGATTTAGCCCCCGTTGAAGCGAAACCAAATAAGTGCATTTTCATTTTAATGGTCTGCTTCCAGATACTGAACAACATTTTTGGTACAATGAAAGTGCGAGACGCATTGTTTCGACAACTGTATGATCATTTCTTCTTTGTCGAAAACTATGCCAAAGGTGCGAGAGTCGGTGGAGAGGAAGAATTTCATGTGAACATGAGCATCGTGATTCCTCTAAATTACAACTTGATCGGGGTGATCCAATCTCCCTTTTATTGACTATGATTTATTGTTATCTGCGTTACTCGAACAATGCCAATAATACCTTGTTTCACAGCTTCCACACGGGAAGCCAGGGTACAGAAAGCTGAGATTTTCTAACAAAACATCAGTGTATACACCTGACTGGGACAAATACAGGTAATAGGAACGTCAGAAGAAAGAAAAGACAATAACAATTTTTTTCGGGACTGAATTGACTGTTACTTTTCTAGGTCTGTTCTGTTACCATGGTTAACGGAGGAAACATCCAAACAGTTTCTCTATATAGATAAGGATGCGTTTCTACGTTCGATCGAAAGTTTGCTCAAACAAGCCATGCTGAATGTACCCGTAATTGACAATTACACTGTAAGATACCGATTATGCTAATCCATTTGAACAGAACGAATTCGTTTGTGACAATGATAACCGAAGGATTTGGTTGCTCATTTTTGGGCGTTCCTTTCTTTCAGGTCAAAGTGTGCAAGAACGGTTCTCCCATCACTCTGTGTGTCAATAAGCAGGGCTTCCCTCAAATGAACGTCACTCTTGTGCCTGTAATTAACATGTCCAAGTTGCAACTGCATTCCTTACGGGAAAATGTATGTTCAACGACTTCGTGTTCAATTTGAGACTCGGACTATGCCCGTTTATAGAGTTTTTATTTCACATAACTTTCAGAATTGGTATGCCATTCCCGAGATTTTGCAAAATATCGAGGATGAGCATCTACAGTGGAGATTGGCTTTCTACGATCATGAAGATGAATTACTGAAACATCACAGCTATATCAAGCCTGTCATTCGACTAATTGAGGTACATAGAGAAATCACCTTGTACAAAATAAGTCCGAAAATTTCACCTATATTTTGGCATGTCATTGCCGCTCGTTTGTTTATTTTGATACGATTATTGTTAATTCGAAACAGAAACTGCGAGACATTCAACAGTGGAACGTTATCCCATGTTATCACATCAAGACTCTGTTCATGCGTTACGCGTTGAACGTGGGACATTCTGGATTTATCTGCACATTCACCGGGATCAAGCTTGTCATTCACGTAAGAGAGCAGCCTTTTTTTCCTCGTTGAACACTTCATGCTTGGTTGATTGGTGAGCCTGACACTTTAATTTTGCAGATTCTTCACGAACTGAGAAAGGTGTGCAAGTCTCGTTATCTTGAGGACTGTTGGGACCCTGCACACAATCTCGTAGACGCCGATGTGGACCAGCTTGCGGTTATCGCTGAACAGTTGACAGTAATCATCGAGGAGATTACCGACGATCCCGCCAAACTGGCCGATTGGGTCTGTGAGTTGAAAAAATATTCCCCCACCCGCCCATCGACAACAAGAATATATTTACAAGAATGCTATCTGTGCATTGCAGTTACGCCGGAAGAAATGGTCGTGTACCAGAACGAGTTGAATGCTGTTGGGAATGCTGAGAACATCGACGACCCCTCGCAGAGTACATAAATGAGCGAGGAAAGCGAACCAGGATCGTCCGAAGATATGTTCAACGGGGCTGACGAAGTACTGCCGGTTTTGACGAAGATCTAGCCAGAGTTATCGCAAGTCTCGGGAATGTTATTAAAACTCTGCCGCGTTTGTCGGTCATCCATGAACAATAGTCAGCCGCGACGGCTTAATCCAACATACAAGAGCCACCCGTCCATGCTCGATCCCAGTTTCATTTCCATGGCCTCTTCAACCCCCAAGATTGAAGTATTCGGTTTTACTAGCCTTATTGCATGTGCACTACAATGCTCAAAGTGTCAGAAAGCCTGGGAGTATCGATGATAGGCGAGTGCAAGTTATAATCATTTTCTTTTGTCCACTCAAGGTCTAGTTTTTGTTTTCCTTTTTTTGTGCTTCATTTTCCTCGTCGTCATCTCCCTTTTTACTCCACTCGTGTACGTTCGCGTGGACATGGTATACGTATATACGTGCAAATACAAATTCGTATATTTTTATATCCTTTGGTAATATAAAATAAACAATATGTTATGGCATAAACAATAATCTATTTCTCTCGCTAAATCCATTTCCTTCAGGTCGTGCCCACATGAAGTTGAAAATCGAGCCTTTGAATTCTCCCGCTACTCTGGCCACCGTTTCGATGCGGTATTAAAATTGTTTAAAGTTATTAATAATAAACAAACTATTCATTTAATATAAGACTGATGCGTATAAAAGTATTAAAAACGTTAATACGCGTAAACGTCTTTAGTAGAATGGCGCTCTCCACTGTGACGTCCCGCCGTTAGGGGAGTTCCGTTGTTGTCGGCCACGGTCTTATAGGTCTTGAAATTCGCTCAAAATTTCTGTGGTGGGGGATGGCCTCTTATCGAAGCACCGACTGTTTCATCTCGTGACCACGAGGATCGCCGCTATGGAGTGATGCAGGCTGTGTGAGCGAGACGGAAATAGATTTCAAAAGTAAACAAAACCCAAACATAACCGCTGATTCACGCGACCACACGCGACGTGCTTTACTTGTAAACTTGTAAAAACGGTGATATTGAAAAAAAATCTATTTTTTTAAGGACAATAAACCTGCAATATATGGAATGATTGAAATTATTTTTTTCGCGTTGAAGCCGGGAACCTGAAAAAAAAAGAAAAATTATTGGGATCGTTACAATAAATACTTTCCAGGCTGGAAAACATAAAACGAAGTTAGTGAATTATTTGAATTTATCCTACTCGAGAGTCCTTCGCTTAAAGGTCGGAAAAAAGGTGTTTTTTTTTAATTTACCAACGCAAACCGTTTCGGAAACTGCAAAGTAGAGATTATTGAAAATGTTTCTTGGGACATGCATTAAAATTTTTCGAAGAGGAAATAATGAATTGCGAAAGAAGCACTGCTTCTTAAGTATTTGTTTCATTTTCAAGAAACACATCCTGCAAGTGTTTCGGTCTGGATTCGACTTCGGTCTGGAATAGTTGTCACTTATTTTCCGTTCAATTAAAACAACGCGTAAAGCCTATTTGTTTTATAAAAGCTAAAACATGCTTTTTAAAAACCGAGCGCACAGGGATCGAACCCCTGAAAGCAGCATGACGAAGCTTGCACCGAACCCCTCGACCAACACGAGCTCACATTGACACCTGTATAAAAAACATTCATATTCATTGTACCCACTTGGATAACTATAGTCTTTTGGTTTTTTTTTAGGTTTACAATAAAGTTACTTTTAATTGTATTTAGGTCCATCATCATTTTTGACATTGAATATCATAATTTGCCTTCACCAGCCAATTGTACAGCTAGGTTAGGTTCCTACGAGTTAACAATCGATTTCCATCTCTCTCGCACAGCCTGCATCACTCTATCGCAGCGACACTCGTGGTCATTAGGCGAAACGGCCGGTGCTTCAAACCGAGGACATACCCCCACCACCAGAGTTTCATGACCTGTATGTAAGACCGTGCCTCTAGTCTTCCTGCGCGGGATTTTGGTCTCCTGGTATCTAGTCTTCATGACTGGTCTGTAAATGCTATTCGCAAAATGTCCTTGCCGCACTGTGGCGCTAGTAGTCGTGTGACAGGCATGCATATATATGTATGTTGCGCCGGTGTTTCGAATATCTTAGATGAATAAAAGCCTATTGATAAATTTGGAAAATTTTCCGTTCTAATGATTTTCCATTTGAACACAATAAATAACGTCGCCATAACGATAACAGGCGAAAGCCACGAAAGTATCGAATCATGCAGCTCATCGGAGTATTTAGAGCCAAAGGCTGTCACACAACAGCCAACGCTAGGCAGTGGCGATTTCCAGAACTAAAAAGCCGGGACAAAACGCGTTTTCGTTCATCGTATAGGCCTCCGAAGTAACTTTCGTGGTGGCGCCGCGCAACGGCTGCCGGTGGCAAAATTTGGATTGGCGCATGGCGGTTAAGTCAAACCGGCACAAACACGAAAGAGCTAGGCTTGAGCAAGCATCATCGATTGTAGATCTCGCATTGTGAATGGAATGTGCTTGTGAATAAAATAAAATAGTGTGATGGAATTAATAACGATTACTTGCGGATTTCAATGTATCCTCATGACTTCCTTTCGCCTAAAAGCATATCTATAGGTATGTGACGAAGAGAATGTTAATGAAATTGCGTACATTGGCTGCACACAAATTTTTTTCTGTCGTACAACAAAATTTCTGTTTAAATGATTGTTTGCATCGGAAATTTATATAAAGGATATTGTAATATAGGCAGAAAACTTTCGATAGTCATGCATCGGAAGTTCGCGAAATTGTTGCTGGTGAGAAAAGGACTGTAATGGGAAAAGTTCTTCCTCAAACACGCGTCAACGATCCCAAATATGACGTGAAACGCTGTTTTTACAACGTAAACATCACACGCGGTGCTGTCATTCACGCAAACACCTGATTTAAATGGCGACCGGCATACTGTACTAGCAGACGAAAACCAATCCAAGTTTTGCCGCAAGGGCTGCGTCATTAAAGTTACTCCGGAGGCCTATAAGAATAGTGGGCCAGTGTCAGGGGGCTGGTTCTCACTGAAGTGACTAACTCCGTCAATTTTCGGACTTGTGAATAAAAATATTGCCAACATATTTTTCAATATACATGTACTTTCAATAAGAATTATAAAAAAAAAGTTCCAAATTTTGCTTGGGGGATGTGGGAAAGCTACTGTGCAAGTTCTTGCACAGTGATTTTCCCCCTTAACTAACATTGCGTATAGAAAGCTCTGAGCTGTCCACGGTAAAATTGCACTCGAAGTTTAAATTTAAAACTTATACATGCAGAAAATTTTCTGTTTTTGGCAGTTTTAAAATCGTGACGTAACGCAAACCTTGACACCCCCTTCAACAACCTACATACGTCGACCGTCGGCTTGGCTGAACCCCCACCCAATTGCGTTACGCAATTTGCGTACGGCCCTGTATATAAGACCGTGTTCGATCGTCAATTCTTCAAAATGACCGTCTTACCGCAGTGAGAAACTGCTCCGAAACGTCAGATACCGTGGAATTGCACCGTCCCGCGAAACGTTGCAATTCCCCGGCCAACTTCACAGCGACATTTTCAGTGGGCCGAAAAATTCAATGATGAGCCGAACAGAGTCAGTTGTCGAAACAGCTCTCCCGTCAATGACTGACAGATGAGGAAACTGCGTCTCGAAGAAAAGGTCCTCGCGGATCCTTCTCGTTTGGCGACCTTTTCGAAGCACGTGGTGTTCCGCGGCACGATCGAATTAACCGAGAAAAAAAACTGATACGAGACACATCTCGGAAGTCTCCAAAAGAATGTTTTCTCTCGAGTGAATCTAGTGTAGTAGAAAAAGTGACGAACCTCATCTCGAAGTCTTTTGTCTCCGGGGGAACAAACTCTCCGTTGTATAGTTACGTTCGTCCGCGAGTATCAAATTTTGTTCACCCCGTCGATGGAAATCCGGTCGACCCTTCGATGCGCCGCTGTTATGTAAGCCCTGTGGGCAATTTTTATACCGTTACGGAAAAAGTATTCCGTAGTTAAGAGAATTCAATTAAATTCCTACTCTAGGTGAGTGATATCTCCGTAATTGTTTTCTGTGGTTGCCCATCGTCGAGTTTCATCGCTACAAGGTACAAGCGGCTCAGTTGATCTTGCAGGAATGTTTTAAATTCGGGCGATCATCGCAAACTTTCGACATGGCCTCGGCGGCTGAACAACATCAAACGACCCTGGAATTCTACCAGGCGATGGCGGACTTCAAAAACATGTTTCCACAGATGGACGACGACGTTATTGAAGTAAGAAAGTAGGAGATGGATGGTTGACGATTGTATTGGATTCAACAGAGCTTATAGTGCTTGGAACACGAATCGTTGAGAGTAACTATGAGGCTGATATTTCGTAGAGAAGCATCCAGGGCACGATCGATCGAGGACATTCATGGACCTTCGTACGCCCTAGCGAGCTTTTACCATTCTGTTCTTTTCATTTACGGCCTACACTTGTCACTCAACTAACTTCAATTCTTCAGAGACTCTGGAGTTTTTCCTGTTGCTACTCTTTTCTAAAGCACTTCATGATGAAGTTTGCATCGATGGAATGGAATGAAAAATCTATTTTTTCCATTAAGGGATCGTCTCAGTGTGACCCTCCGAAAAATCACTGATTTTCGCGATTTTTTTTTAAATGTTCAAATAAACTAATCGGTCCGGTTTTTTTTGAATAAATAAATACATTCATGACGAATAAAAAATGATTTTTTTTATGTTTATTTATTGGATGTACAATAGTTAAATAAATTGTTGAAATGACACGTAATAAAAAAAGGTCCTGTACGGTTTCCACAATTGCGGCCGCAATTTTGATCTGAAACAAAAATTTCAAAAAGATTATTAATCTGTAGGAAAGTCGCTATCGCGTTATGGAAGGGTTTTTTTTTAATTTGACGAAATGGCGGCGGTTTGAACAAAAAGTATCGAATTTGGCCCTTTTTCTTTACAGTTTTTCGTAAAAAAAATAGGAAGATTTCCAAAAAAAAAAAAGCTTCCATAGCGCTATAAAGAATGACGTTAAAAATGTTCTCTTCAAAGGGGAACTAGATATCTTCAAAACTCTTCCTTTGAGAGTGGAAACCGTTTTGAAAAACACTATTCTGAGAAAAACGCATTTAAAGATTGGTGAGGCAGATGTCTCGCTCCAGTCCCTTTCTACAAGAAACGTTGTAGCGACCGTAATAATTTGAATTTCGATTTAAAAATTTGAGAGAATGTTTATTACAGTGTATACTATCCGATAATGCAACAAAAAAAAATCGATTTTTCGAAAATTTAACACTGAGACGATCCCTTAAAGCCTTAGGCCACAGTAACGGGTATAAATCATATGCAAATTTAACAATATTTTTTCATATGAAAAAGTGATTCACTCTTAAAATTAATTACACATCTATTTAGTATCAATATCAAGCTGTTAGAAAATATATATACTTTTTTTCGGCGTACGAAATGGCCGACTAATAATCTTCTTTTTTCTTATCTCTTTTTTAGCCTCTTCGCGGTGTGACATTTAGCATCCACAATTTTTTACCTAGAATAAAAAACAAAAATTCTCGTCAATCTACATTAGAATACCTAGAGAAGTACGTACAGAATTTAAAAAATATTGTTTTATTCAAAAGTTGTAGGTATTTGGACTTAAGAAATTAATTTTCAGTTAAAATTTTTTTTTATAATTGCTCATAAACTGCTCATAAAATGGAAAGTTTTCGATTAATCAGAAATTCCGTACGTACTTCTCTGCGAAATGCAATTAGGAACATAACTTTTAAATTTGAAATAAATCGAGTGAAAATTGTTGAAGTTATTTGTCACACCAATTGGAAAAAAGCTGTTTCGATAAGTTTCGAGTAGTCGGCCATTTTGTACATCGAAAAAAATATATATATATTTTCTAACAGCTTGATATTCATACTAAATAGATGTGTAACTAATTTTACGAGCGAATCACTTTCCATACGAAAAAAATGTTAAATTCGCACATAATTTTATACCCGTTACTATTGCCTAAGGCCTTAATTGACTCATTATTTTAAATCAATTTCCTTTATTGTTTTTCCATGAATTTCCTTCATTATTTTGTTTCCGTTTATTTTCATCATTATTTTCTTGTCATTGATTTCCTTTCTTTTTTTCATTGATTTTCTTAATAAGTTTTTTTTCGTTAATTGACTCAATTTTTTAAATTCATTCCATTAAGGATTTTTCATTAATTAGGCGTTTATATGCAAGTTCCGCGAACCGGCGAAATTTAAACGCGTTTTTCTCAAAATGAAGTTCTCAAAATCGGTGACGACGATATCTCAAAAATCACTGCATGAAACTTTCAAAAGTTTCTTTTCCATATCAAAAAACAATGCCTGAACGAAGGAATTTTTTTCGATGCATAGTTTTTTTTTATAATCAACGAAAATAGAGCGTTTTTTTCACCGAAAATCGATGCTTTCACTTTGGACTGTAGCCACTTTTTCAAAAATCAATATTTTTTAAAATCATTTATCCATGCACTAGATAATTTCATGCAAAAACTGAATGCGTTTGATTTGTTTCCGAGCGGCAGTGTCCAATGTGAAAGGCGTTTTTCAAAGAGCGGCCTGCACAAACCATTGTATCTACCACATACACTGCCAGCCAAAAGTTTGATTACACCAGTCGAAATTTCTTGCCGCACTAAAAGTTAGATAGCGGATTCGAAAATAATGATAATCATATTTCCCAAGCGCCGTTTTAAAGAGGATACATGTACCTTCATTTTGTCTTTCTAGAAAAATGTTTACAATTTTTTTTGGGCCTGGTACGCCTATTTGAAAATGGCTATTTTTCAGCTTTTTTTTGCACGTCTAAAACTGCCCGCATAACTTTTGACGAATTTCTTCGCTCGTTTTTTGCATGACAAACTTAAAGAGGGTATCAAAACCTATATTTTCGTTTTTTTATAAAGTTCCGTACGATTTTTTTCGCCCCAGTATTGGATATTTAGCTAAAAAATACATTTTTTGAAAAATAGGCGTAATCCACTAACTATGGGGTTTCAGAGAAAATGTCAAAAGGGTAAAAAGTTGCATAGGTTCACACTGGAGTAGCCAGAATTATTTCAGAATTTTTTTGAAAATTTTATTTACGATTTTTGCTCGAGACTCTGCTGAGTGGAGAGGCTCCATTTGGGAATTATGAGGTCTAGGACAATCTACCAAGAAAGAAAATTTATTAACTTTTTCATTTTTAATTAATTACAATTTTCTAGAATTTTTCAAAATATTATTTTAACCATTTTGACGACTAGAACTCAGAGAATCATCCTTGGTTGAGGTGTTGTGTCTCAAGACCTATCGAATTTAAGACCGAATATTAAAAAGAAAAAACTTTAAACTTTTGAACTTGTTTTTTAGTGCAAAAAAATTGTCAATCACGTGTCTTACCTTATCTATACGAGTTTTTCGTTGAATCTTTGGTCTAAATTCCAATAAGTTTTAAGACACAACAACTTAACTGAAGATGATTCTCCGAGTTCTAGACGGAAAAATTGTTACAATAATATTTCTTTAATTCTGAAAAAAATGTACAAATAATTTTCAAACAAAATCCGAAAAAAATTGTAAAAATAATTTTTAAACAAATTCTGAAAAAATTGTAGTTAATTAAAAATAAAGAAGTAAACCAATTTTCTTTCTTGATAGATTGTCCTAGACCCCATAATTCCCAAATGGAGACCCTCCACTCATCAGAGTCCCGACTAAAAATTGTAAAAAAACAAATTTCAAACAAAATTCTGAAGAAATTCTGGCTACTCCAGTGTGAACCTATGCAACTTTTTACCCTTAAAAAACGCAAATGGAGGTTTTGATACCCTATTCAAGTTTGTCATGAAAAAACAACAAGCAAAGAAACTCGCCAGAAGTTATGCGGGCAGTTTTAGACGTGCAAAAAATACTGAAAAACAGCAATTTTCAAAAAGGCGTACCGGGCCCAAAAAAAACTGTAAAATATTTTCTAAAAAGGCAAAATGAAGGTAAATTTGTCCTCTTTAAAACGGCGCTTGGGAAATTTGATGATCTTTATTTTTGATTCCGCTATCTAACTTTTAGTGCGGGAAGAAATTTCGACTGGTGTACTCAAACTTTTGGCCGGCAGTGAATATGCATATTTTTCAAGACGATAATTGTAAAAAATACGTAAAATCATACTCTTCAATGAAAAAACATTTGAAAAACCTGCACGGTTTTTTTTCCCAAAAAAGTTCACGAAACTTGCTCTTTTTCCGGGCACCAGGTGTAACCGGTTAGTCGTACAGGATATAGGGGTGTAGGGAAAAAGATGCCCATTGATTGTCTCGATTTTCCAGGCTGTACTGCGCTCCAATCAAGGCGCGGTGAACACCACCATCGATCAACTCCTAGCCATGAGCACAGACAACGAAAACGAAAAGATACGCAGCGAATTGGAGGAGAACGAGGAGCCCAACAAAACTCCAAAAACTTCGAAGACCGAGGCGGGAAAGTCCCTGCGCAGTATTCACAAATGGCAGCCGCCGCTTTTGGGTCCATTGCCGGATACTTTTCTGCGAATTCCTCAGCAGTTGGGCGAGAGTTTGGAGACGGTGGAGTCGGGCAGCGCCCCGGACGGCTCAGTGCTGGAGGACGAGAGAATCGCCATGTTTTTGCAGAACGAAGAGTTCATGGCTGAGCTTCGCTGGAACGAGGACTTCCTCAGTACATTACAGAATGGTAAAACTCCAAAGATATATCAATTCTTGGAACTGACCAGCGCACCCCATGATTTTTCTCACTTCCACCCTAACGTTTTCAAAAAAACCGGTTGAGGCTTCGAACTAATGATTTTTCTTTCATATTTCCTACGAAAATCAGACGCAAAATTGCAAGACACCGAAATTGCAAAATGTCGCGGTTCAGCATCGCACGATGACGAGGACATCTTCAAGGAGCGGCTGAGAAACATGGGAAAAGGTATACAGTAGAACCTCGATTATCCGAATTTTCGGTTATCCGAACGCAATGATGGTCTTTTTTCTCAGTTAAGGCGGGATATACATTTACAACGATCAAAAAATCGATTTCTTTTTTTTTCTTTCTTTAAACGATAGAACTATTGGGACTACAACTTTGCAGTGACCGTTTTTTTTCAAAAGTTTAAGGCTTTATTATAAAAAAGTGGCTACATATTTTTTAATCAAAGTACTGCCCGTCTCTAGCTACGACCTCGGCCCATCTTTCAGGTAGCATTCGAATCCCGCGTCGATAATAGTCTTGGTCCTTGGAGGCAATCCAGGAATCGACCCAATTTTTGACTTCTTCGTAAGTACCGAAGTGCTGGTCAGCCAAATCGTGTGCCATTGACCGGAACAAGTGATAGTCGGAAGGGGCAATGTCTGGAGAGTACGGCGGGTGGGATAAAACCTCCCATTTCAGCGTTTCCAAGTACTTTTTCACGACATTTGCAACATGGGGTCGGGCATTGTCATGCTGCAGTATCACCTTGTCATGTCTTTCGTTCAATTGTGGCCGTTTCTCTTTGAGTGCCTTACTCAAGCGCATCAAGTGACGTCGGTAGAGTTCCCCTGTGATGGTTTCGGATGGTTTGAGCAGCTCATAGTACACAACGCCCAGCTGGTCCCACCAGATACACAGCATCACTTTGGATCCGTGAATATTCGGTTTGGGCGTCGATGACGGAATATGACCAGGCAGTCCCCATGATTTTCGGCGTTTAGGATTATCGTAGTAAACCCACTTTTCATCTCCAGTCACAATCCGGTGCAAAAATCCCTTCCTTTGTTGTCTTTGGAGCAGTTCCCGCAAATGCTGAGAATTCGGCTCGTAGGTTGCCATGTTTGAGTACCAATAACTTTATAATGCATACACGTATCCGTTAGCTTTTTTAAATTGTTCACATTGGAAGAGCCTCTAATTTAAAATGCCCCTTTTTTTTATTGAGCTAGGGCCACTACTTCGGCCGCAGTGGCTCTCTAAGTAAAACGGTCACTGCAAAGTTGTACTCCTAATATATATGTAGAATATTTTCCCAAACTTTCAAAGCGAAATTCGAAAAACTTCAAACGTTACAGCCCGTCAACGCTGTGCGCTCGGATTCGGAGCGGGCGTGAACTTCAAACGCGTTTTTCTCAAAACTGCATTATCGAATTTGGCGTGCAGGATTACTCAAAAACTATCAAGCCGATTGAGTTGAAACTTGGTAGAAATATTGATAATATTGCTACCTTCTACTTGACGAGAATTGTTTTTGAAAAATTGGAAAAAAAATGACTTTTTCCATCCACATTATACAGTCCGACCTCCGAATAAGAAACCCGACAATAAGAAACTTTTTCCAGTTTCTCACTCGAGCGCTTCCCCTACTCCGAGCTCGAGAATTTTGTGCGCGGAACCTCTGGTTAAGAAACCAGCCTGGGAGAGATTATTCGGGAAAAATAGAGTGAACGTGTAGTGTAAATTGATGTGTGTGTGCGTGTGTGAATGTAACAAAAAATCTACAAGTTTATTAGACATTTTTTGTATTCATTAAAAAGATACATATATGTTGTTGACTTCATATAAAATGTACTACAGTCTGATCTCTTACGCTTCTTTACAGTTTCGGTCATTTTATGACAGTTAATAGTAATTCAGATACAGTATTACACAATAATATTCAATAGTATGTATATTAACGTGAAACAAAAATTCGCTAACTAAATGTCCACGCGCAGTCGAATACGTTTTTGCATGGGCGATGTGAATACGAAGTTGCAACTCGTTCGAGCGAGTTCTTTGTTGCGAGGATCGCATGCGGAAAAGAGTGAGAGAGGCAGACAGAGGTAGTGAGCGCGGAGCGCGCGCCTGGTGGGGGTATGCGATATATAAGAAAAACTCTTCGCCTTGGGGGCTTTTGGTTTCTTATTGGGAGGTCGGACTGTACAGAAATATTGCGTGAAATGTTAATTTTTTTTTTGTAAATCCGTGCCATTTTCTTAAGGGGTCAGGCTACTCTAAAGGCCGAAAAAATAGGCTTTTTGAGGATATTTTTCAGAAAAACTACAAAATTAATCGGGATTACAAAAAAGGGTGTTTATCATACATATCAGTGACTCTATACAATAATTTTATTCAAGTGATTAATTTCAAAATGGCGGCTGTGCAGCGTTTATCTCAAAACTGCATTTTTTAAGTTGGCCGGAAACATAACTCAGACAATTTTTAACTGATTCACTTGAAATGTTGAATATATCTTGAAAGTACATTGTCTATAGAAGTAAGTAGGATTTTTTTAATATTACATACTTCATTTGTTATTAACAATTATCTGACGATTTTTTAGGCAAATTTTTCAGTGTCCAAAAATTTGCCTAAAACATCGTCAGATAATTGTTAATAACAAATGAACGATGCAATATAAAAAAAATCCTACGTACTTCCATAGACTGTATTTTTCAAGATATATTAAACATTTCAAGTGAATCGGTTGAAAATTGTCTGAGTTATGTTTCCGGCCAACTTAAAAAATGTAGTTTTATATAAAATTATTGTATAGAGTCACTGATATGTATGATTAACACCCTTTTTCGTAATCTCGATTTATTTTGTAGTTTTTCTGAAAAAAAATCCCCAAAAAGCCTATTTTTCGGCCTCTAGAGGCTTTTCCTCATTTTAATTACCGTCACACAGAAACTATACATGTTCTAACTGAAAAAGTGTTTGAACTTTTTTGCTAATCAAAGTCTACGGGAAGCTAGTCTGCACGGCGTTTCGCAATTTCGGCGGCAACCTTGCTGTAACACTCTTCAACAGCTCCTCCATTTTGATGCTGAATTAATTTAAAAAAATTGTTTCGCCTACTTTAATATACTATTGAAGTATACCTAAAGTTTCCTAATTGTAGAATAATTATTTCTTAGTTTAAAAAATCCTGCAATATTGCCTATTTTTTCCTGTCGAAATTTATATGCCGCCTTAAGGTATCGCCCTGAGGTATCCACCTTTTTTTCTCCAATAAAGCTGTTTCCTAACACTGAGATATTTCCAAAATACATTATTGCCTATATGTAACTTCATACATCAAGTTGTATATACATTTTATGTATATACGAGAAACCGCCCTGGCATGGTTTGAAACCCAACTAGAAAAGAATCCCACCCAGCTGCTGTTCCTGAAACGAATTCGAGGCTTAGCGGCCAAGAAACGCCCGACTACTATGCGACAGCCGAAAATTGATCATTATTTTAAGCCGCAATTGTGATTTGACTGCGTAAGCAGTGGTGGTTAAAAAATTGAAACTTTATTCATTGTTAATTGCTATCAAATAAAGAATTTAGGGTCATTGTATTAATAAAGAGAATTTTTGATACTATTTATATCATATAAGTTGATTTTCCCGGAAATCTGATATATATTTTCGATTATCCGAATTTTGTATTATACGCACGATGTCCGGTCCCGATTAGTTCGGATAATCGAGGTTCTACTGTACTCGAACGTCCGTTCCAAGCATAGTGTCGAAGAATCGTGGTTTATTGTGGATCATTGGCTTCTGGTTTCAGTGTCGCGACGCAAATTCGCCCAGCTCACGAAAGTTTTCACACGCAGCAAGAAGCGCGGTGCTCGTCAATTGTTGCCGCCCACAGCTTCGTGCGACGATCTCCTCGATCCTGAAGAGTCCTCGCGGAGTCAAACTTAAGGTGATGTGACACCTCGCTCACTCGCGAACACGAAACCTTCAATCAACTATTTTCAAAGGTATATGAGTTTCGAAAAAGGGCGAAGCTTTTTACCCTGCGCCCATCGGCTCTGCAGGCCCTCAAATTCTCGCCCCGAGAAATTTCATCCACTTCTGAAAATAATTGGATCTGAGATTCGAAGCGGGGATTGTTAGAAGTTTCACATCAAGTGGCGATGAAAAACGAATGAGCGAATTAACAAAATACGAAGGAATCTCACGAATTACGAGCACCTCGCAGGTAACGTAAAATACTGAATGTCGACAGAGTCTAGTGAGTAGGAAGAAACTCTGAACGACGAAAATATAGGAGATTAAGAATACTTAAAAAAAGTGAGATCGTGTCACGGAGTTTTTGGGCGCACGCTCGTCAACTCGCATTCCGTTTAGACCAAGTCTCCCGATATCGTTGCTAGCCGCGAGTACGCGAGAATAAGCAGAAAGAAAGACAAATACGAGAACGATAGATAAATCCCTAAAAAAATCCTATTCGAAGAAGAAAACCAATATCGAGCAGTCGAAAATAAAAATGGCGAGGATACTCGGAGCATATACTTAAGAGTTAAAGAGAAGAAGGAAACGTAGAAGACAAACGAATGAAACTTGAAGAAACAAATGTGATTAGTTTTTCGAAGACACTTTGGAGACTGAATTTTACGAAACGTAATCTCCCTTTAGACAATTTATTCGTTGAGTTTTGAGGACTAACACATCCACGATAGGCCGAACACTGATATCGTAACTTTGGACTCGATCCGGAAAAAAAAATCAACTTCATCGAAAATTATTGGTTACGCAAAATATTCACGAAGAAACGTGCAAAAGTTATTTTTTTTCAATTAATAATGGACACTAGTCAACTATTTTCAATCTTCACTGGAGCCTGCGGCAATCAGTGTTTTTCATTTTTTTTTAAATTAAAGCGAAACAAAATACCAAACAATTTTTTTATATAAATATAAAAAACCAGAAAAGTTCCAAGATTTTTCTCTCATGATGTTTAAAGAACAAACGCAACTTGTGGTTTTTCGGAACAAAATATTTTACGACAATGTTAATTGCGAAAACATTTTTCAACATGTTGCAAAATCTGTGGTACTTCTCTAGTTATATATATGTGTTAAGATAAACTTCGATATTGTGCGTGAGCTTTATTTCTACAAATTGGGGAAATTTTCCAGCGGAGAGCTCCGGCAAAAAAACCGGCAAGAGTGCTGCCAGTATTCAGAAAAAACTTGAACAATTTGTCGCCCATCGTTGTCTACATTCTTTAGAACCAAACGTAAATCTTTTTAAACAAACTTCAAAGGCTCATATCACTTGTCGGCCTAACGTGTTGTCGTTACCCCTTAAACGTTTTTTTTACGTATTTATTTGTTTACGTTGTTATTGTATATTCATAAGAAAATTTATTGTTGGGACGTGAAACGCTACGAGCGTTCGATTTTAAATTCTAAGTATGTTATTTTTTCCTGAGGACGTACTTTTCGAGGCCAAGGAGGACTCGAATTGATTTTTTCAGGATTCAAAGTGTATCCCGGTCTTAAGGTACCCCGACCCCTCCGCATCTAGTCTCATCCTAAGTCATATTGTCCCTTGTAGATGACTTTGAAGTTTGGATCGTTGGAATGCGAGGAAAATGTTTTTTTTTTTCAATTTCCTACATTTCCTTCGGCAGATTTCAGCCACTAAAATCACGCAAACATTTTTTAGAATTTTTATTCAGCGATATACAACAAATTTGCGAAATATGATTTTGCATGATAATGAAAATGCGAGATTGAGAAGAATTTTCATTGCATTTCAACGATGCAAACTTCAACCTCGTCCCTTGTAGCGGATCGTCATTCGTCGTAGAGTCAATACCTTTACCAATCGATATCATTGTTATTGTCAAGTATTTGTGTAATTCAAATGACACTAGCTTAGGACATTGTAACGTGTAAGAGATGAGGAAATCACGTTGGGAACGCGTATGAAATAATTTATTCTAGTCACACGCGATTATTGCATTTTATTCAAGCGACAATTTTCGAGAAATTGTCAGCTGAAATCGAAAGACATTAAATTATAATATGTAAGGGAAGAAGGAGAAAAACAAGTTATTGAAATTTATTATAGTTATCGTCGACTTACTGTAATCTCGGCGTTTCGTAAAGATGTTTTTTTTTTATTTTTAATAATTTTTCTTCGATAATGGCGAATAAACTCCTAGTCGGGTTTTTTTTTAAGTTTAAAAGCCCAGTATCAATATTTTATCAGGACGAATAAATGTCATTGAAGTAACGAAGTTTGAGTGCGTTATTTATTTCGCCATTCCATGCTAGTAAGCGAGCGGTGGTTGTGTTTTTTTCCCAATGCCTTATGCTTATTCCCAATTTACCGCAGAATAATTAGATAATGATTTTACGTTTGAGCTATATTGAGGTTTGTCTATCTTAACGGGTTACACCTAGCTCGTGGCCGTAAAAAAGAAGTCTTTAAATTTTTTAGCGACCTTAACCCTTCGAAGTCACATGGGGTCCAGGGGACCCCATGCGCAACTTTGAGCCAAAATTACTATAAGTTCTAGACGACCAAGGGCGCTGGCCTGCCTTGTGAGGATGCATTGGGGTGTCCTCTGTAAGTACCAATTGGGGTCGGACGATTCACGATAGCAGTTCCGTTGTGGTAGTCGATAAAAAAAATCGGGTGTGTACTGGGGTCGTTTTGACCCTCATGTGACCTGCACGTATATTTTTTCGTAGAAAGGGTATTTTTTATTTTCTTTTTCTCTGCGTGGAATCACTCTACGTAATGTAAGTATGAATATGAGAACGGGAAAATTCCTCTTATATCAGGTTTATATGAATTACTCCGAAATACGAATTCTTTGCGACATCCGTCTACGTCATTTAAAACTCATTACAATACTACCTTAAAAACCATTTTGAAAAAAGTGCGACAAGCACCGAGTTTTTATCTGTGTCAACTATGGGGGACAAACCTGATTTATCATTTTTTAAATATATTTTTTAAATATCTTCCACGTATATTGTGTTTTCACTATGAACTCATAATCATTCGCGCCGCTGTTGCAAATAAATTACTCATTCTTCACGATTATTGTTCTTTTTTTACCCCGGAATGGGCCCTCTTCAAATGTCTAAATAAATACCTTTTTTGAAACGCCCGCTATGAAGCTCTTTTTTCCTTAAACTCAAACTTTTCCTTAATAGCTCATGAGTATCATCCTAAATTTTTTTAAATTGAGGAGTTAAGTTTTTTTTAAGTAAATAAGTGGTTCTTTTCACACATTGATCCCTATCTAATTTTCTTCCGCCATTTTAAATGTCGATAACAATATTATACGGAAGATGCCATATCCTAGAAGGTTCAAACTAACACCCTGAATTTTTATAAGCCATTCGGAACTATAGAATCACCGTGGCAATCGTTTAAACATGGCTGGGGTCACCGGGCCCCATGTGACCAACTAAGTTACAGGCCGAGGGTGTGGCCTCGGAGGGTTAAAAGTGAAGGATTTCAGTATCTTTAACAATTTTTGTATTGAAAAATATTTATAAATATGATAGATACAATGGTTTGTGCAGAGGGCTGTTTGAAAAACGTCCTTCGCCGTGACCACTGCTGCTCGGCAACAAATCATCCGAAATTAAAAAATCAAACGCTTTTATTGTTCGTATGGAATTATCTAGTAGTTAAGCGAGAAATTTAATTAAATATTGATTTTTGAAAAAATGGCCTCGTTCGAAAGTGAAAGTATTGATTTTCGGTGAAAAAAAACGCACTATTTTCGTTGATGAAAAAAATGTCTTCTGTTCAATCACGGCTTGGCAAGATTACGATTTCCGGGGCGCCAAGATCTAACCACTGATTCATATGCATTTTGATGAAAGAAATCGAAAGTGCGGAATAAAAATTTTCGATATCTCGCTTGGTTTTCGAGATATCGATATATATTGACTTTGTCAATTTTTAATATATCTCGGTAAATATGCAGTTGTCGGAAAAATGGTAAGAGACACTTATTGTAGGAAATTAAATTTCCTGCAAAAAAGGTCCTACACAAAATTTTGAATAACACACACGCACACACCGCCCCCCAACACGACGCTCATACGCACACGCACGGACAGTTTTAAATTATCAAACCACTTATAGAAGCCCCTTGATTAGCTACCCAAAAACTCGACGAGGAATTGGAAGTCGTATCGAACGATGATCTCACCAATTTCGACTTCACACGTAATATGGACGAGGCAAACACACACACACACACACACACACACACACACACACATACTTTTAAATCTTGCTGGTACACACATACTCGCAACACACATGCACACACAAATGCAAACCTGACCCAATTCCCGAACAATTCAATATAAATTATTCGAACTTCAACACTTCGTTTGGTCCCCTTAAGAGTCGATTTTCGATTTTTATCACTCTTGAAAAAAGTCTTATAATAACAAATACCATACGAATTTGCATCCGAATCTTGGTGCCCCGGAGATCGTAATCTCCCCCACGGCTTTTTAAGATGTAAAAGAAGCTTGTAAAATTTGAAGTCGATCGGTGCATCGATTTTTGAGATATCGAGGTCACCGATATTGAAACAGTAATTTTGAGCAAAACGCCCTTAAAGTTCGCGGGTTCACGGAACCTACCTATAAACGCCCATAACTCCCGCAATTTTAAACGAACCGCCACCAAATTTTCAGACAATATTTTTCAAATGTCATATTTCGAAAGTCCGCCGAAAACCAAAAATAGATATTTTCAAAAATTTTAACTAGGCGTGAGGTCAACTAAAGGTAAACAAAGGTCAACTAGATGGACGGTCACTTAACCCCTTCAATACGGCGAAAAAATCAGTTTAGTGGGCCTCATTACCGAAAACAGTTATTTCTCCTCTAAGTGATTATAACGATGAAATAACTTTTCTGTCTGAAACTTGCTCAATAAGGATCCGAATTCCTCACCACTGAAATGCGCGTGGTTTTCAGTAACTGGGACATATGTAGCCGTAATTTCAAAATGTGTCCAGGCTGGGATAGCATATGCCTCGTCAGGTATGAAAGGGTTAACGGTGAATCTTTCCCTAAGGTCGTGAATCTGAAAAGACGTTTAAAAATACTCAGATAACCGAACTGCGTGTTTTTTCGGTAATGAATATTATATATTTTTCATAACAATTACATAATAGCTGTACAAGACGCGATATCGATATTACAATTATCATGGTACTGAAGTTTGCAGCGCTGGATTGCAAGAAAAATTCTTAAAATTTTTTTTACTTCTATATTTGTAATATTACTTGATTTTTTTTCGCAAATTCAGGTTGTAGATCTCTAATAAGGCTCGTAAAAATCGTTAAAGCAATTCTCGTAGCCCAATTTCGGCGGAAAAAGTTGTGCAATTGAAGAAAAAAAAAAATTCGTCAAGGGGAGGTACCTGAGTAAACAGCGAGAAAGACAGGTAAACTTCGGGAATTTTTATCTCAAAAATAATGTTTCGATTGGATCCGAATTTTTTAATTTGATAAATATGTACATTGAGGTATGTTTAGGAATTTTTGAAAATAAATTCGTTGACTGGAAGCGATTGAACCGCGATTATCTCGAAACATCGTTTTCAAAGTCGGTGCCAAAAGTATCTCGAAAACGGCTTGTCCGATTTTGTCCAAATTCGGATACAATATTCTTCGATAGCTTTTCTCGTTCGCCACGTAGGGCTTTTTCATTTGATTGAATCATTGCTTTTTTATGCAATGTGTATGCAATCCAAAATCGTCGGAAAATGCGAACGAAAAACGAATGTTAAATTAAACCGGTCGCATTTCCGTCAAAAATGAAAATTTCAAAAAAATCCTACGTGGCGAACGAGCAAAACTATCGAAGAATATTGTATCCAAATTTGGACAAAATCGGACAAGCCGTTTTCGAGATACATCTGACACCGACTTTGAAAACTATGTTTCGAGACAATCGCATTTGAAGCGCTTCCAGTCAACGAAATTATTTTAAAAAATTCCTAAACATCTCTCAATGTACATATTTTCCAATTTAAAAAACCCGGATCCAATCGAAACATTAGTTTTTGAGATAAAAATTCCCGAAGTTTACCTCGCTTTCTCGCCGTTTACTCAGGTACCTCCCCTTAAATTCCAACGATGCAAGCTTCACCACCATCAATTATTCTTAATAATATACAATAGAAACGAATCAAGTAGGACAATGATAAAACTCAACAGTACGGATTTCGGACGCTCCTCGCGAGTTTGCTCCCCTTTTCCTTCCCACAAATAAACTGCCGCGGGCCCTCGAGAGACGCAACTCATGCCCCACGATCGTGGCCAACCAGAAAGAAAAACCAAAAAAATCGTTACGTATCAGGTTGTTTGAAAAACACTCTAGCACCCGAGAGGCTGTAATCGAGCAACTGAAACTCGGCGTTTCTCTCGTTGAGTCGTTTGAGTGTGAGTGCCCTGGTTTGTTGCAGTTTCTCATCGGCTGCGTCGTTTTTGCTCTCGGCGAAGAGTCTCTCGTCCCGTGCCTGTCGATAAACGGTCTCGAACCATTGCAATCCATCGAGTTCGTTGCTCTGATCGAGTAGAGCATTTATGTAAGCGATACCCATGGCGAAACCGTCATCCGTGAAGGCCGCCCCGTCTTTGTTCTTCTTCAGTATTTTCTCCTTGTTCGACAAAGCATTATCGACGAAGCTGAGCGTCAGTGGTGGCACGATTGCGTAGAATTGTTGCAAATGATGAGACTTCGGATCGCGAAAGTTCGAGGCGAAAACATCAACGAGTAATTTGAAATAGTGTATTCCCTCGTTGAAGTTTTCCACCAAATTCGCGATATCGCTCTGCAGCCGTTTCGCGGCGATTCTCGTGGTGGCGGAATACCGGAGACCCTCGCATTTGCTTTCGAAAGGCGTGACGGAATTGACATCCGGCAGGAACGATATGGCGTTAGCGCAAGCGTGCAAACCGCCCGATCTTATGAGTCTCACGTAGCCGAGTGCGTTGCCAATTTGCGTGATCAATTGTCGAAAATGATCGAGATAGCTCATGCCGTCTTCCGACATGCCCAACTTGCGTATGCCTTTTTGAAACTTTTCGGCCCTCTCGTAGGTGTAAGGTACAGCGTCGTTTTCACGTTGGGCCTTGACGAATCTCACGTCCTTGATGAGCCGCGACTTAATGTGCTCGTCGAAGAGAAACTGCGAGAACGTGTGAAGCTTTATACACAAGAATTGATAAACGAAGTTGACGGTCGTACTGGTGATACCTGTGCCGTGTGTCCTGATCGAATTCGCGATATGCCTGATCCCGATAGTGTTCAGATACTTGCTCGTGCTTTTTTGCTCGATGAACGTCTGGGTGTTCATGTTGTAGAGATATCGCGAGACGAATACGTGAATGTTGCGCATTATCTCGAGAGCGTCGAGGCCCTGCTCGAGTGTCTGCGTGGGCAAGTGATTCTGCACCGTGTCGAGATTCAGCTTGTAACTCGCGAGTGCGTGCATCGTGCGATAGGTTTTCCAGTCGTGTAGCGCCAGTGTCGTAAGATTGTAAAACATATTGTCGAGATAGTGTTCGACGAAGCGTTTCGAGGAGACGAGTTTGTCGGCGACGGGCAAGGGCGATGAGGCAACGATGCGGCGACCGTCTTTGGCGCCTATCTCGAATGGATTCGTCGAGTCTAGCTTGAGATGGGAGTGCACGTGAAGTCGCAGGCTGGTCTCGATCTCGCGACACGCCGGCTCGAGAACTGTCTTCTCGAGGATACTTCGTAGCTCGGCGATGCGATGTTTGTCGATTTCCGGACTATCCTGCCGAAGAATGGCGCTGCCGAAGGCCGTGAGTAGGTGAGATACGTGACTGGTGTCTTGATCCCCACCGACAATGGAGGAAAGGTATGCCGGCAGCATGCTGCGATGATGCAGGAGTATCGAGTAATCGCAAACTTCGCACATGTTGGGATAGAGCTCCGCGAGTACGTCGTAGTCCTCCAATTTGTGACGCAACTTGACGGCATCGTCGTCCTTGAAGGTATCGGCCAGCTGCCTCGCGTAAGCCAGCGCGCAGCGCACGATCAAACGGCGATCGGCGCTGGCGGGGCCGTTCATCAGTCGGGCGCTCAAACTCATGAGAGACAACGCGTCAAGTCTCTCGCGACTGTAGCCCTGATCTTTTTGCACTAGTCCTCTCTTGGCGCCCTCGAGGATCACGAGAATCTCGTAGCTGAGACACTGCAACGCTCTACCCTGAGCTTGCACGATCACCGGTCCAAGGCCGTTGAAGGTCGTCTCGAGGGTCTTCTGAACTTCCACGAGGCGACAGATTATCTGCACGGTATTGCGGGACATCGGTTTACCGAGGCTCGCGTGAAGATTCGTCACGAACGAGATCATTTCCGCGAGCGTCGTGAATATCTCGGCTATCTCCTTCAACAGTTTGCACTGCCTCTTGATGTCCTTTATCTGAAAGTCCGAATTACCGAGAAGCGCCTTCGCCTCGACGCACCAAAGCGTCGCTTTTGCGATCACCTGAGACGCGCTCACGGCCAACTTTTGCACTCTCGCCGTCAGGAGTTTCTCACCTGTCTGCGCGGTCGTGGGAGCGATCGAGTCACGCGGCAGGTGATCGGTGAGGAATTTTCCCGGCACCCAGACAACGTTGCCCACCAGGGTTACCGCGTACAGACGCTTGTTCGCCTCGGCTATACGACGCACGAGCTTCCTGTCGCATGCGCCGAACAGCCTCGTGGACAGCGCCGCGCCGACGTTCACTCTCGACCAATTTTTGTTTACCGCGGAGCACCCACCGCCGGATACTTTGTTCTCTACGTCGGAGAGCGCGTTCTTCAGATACGTCACCAGCTGGTCGTTCATGGCAGGCATCTTGCTCACGTCCATGCAGTGCTCGACGCCTTTGACGAAGAGCTTGTTGGCGAGCAGCTGAGACTGGAGATCCTTCAGCAGCTTGTCCAGAGTCGAGAGCTTGGATTCGGACACGCCGAATTTGCTCGGATCGTGCAACACGGAGCGCACCTGGATCCTGTACGTTTTCCACTGATCCAAAATCGTCGGGTGCGAGTCGATTATCTCGTCCAACGTTACCAGGATGAGGAAGAGGTCCAGCGCGTGTTCTATCAGAGAAGGAAGATATATCTCGTTCGTTACGCTCGAAAGACTCGACATTTGACGCACTGTCAGATGCGCCACAGCGATGATTCTACCCGCAAAGACCGAAACGTCCTGAAGATCGGCGAAGAGCTTGGACAAGTTTTGCGTCGGCTTGGACGCCGTGCTTGTTTCTCCGTGCACTATGAGCTTGGTGTAAAAAGTGTTAGCCTCGGATTTGAGCATTCTTATCTCTTTGCAAGTCGCGGCCACTGCCGCTAGGATCTTGGACAGAGTTTTGTTCTCCATTTCCACCAGGGAAAGCACGTCGGTCTCCTCTTTGACTCTGTAAACGAGACGCAGAGGCCCCTCTCGCGTATGCTCGAAAGATAAGACGCTCTCGCCCCAATCGGCGGCCAGATTGTTGAAGAATTGGCCATACTTGCGCAGTTGAACGTTACCTGCAGCCTTGTGAATCTCCTCGTCTCTGCCAGTGCCCCAACCGGACGATTCTATCATCTCGACACGCGATTGGGTCGTCAACAATGCGCGGCAATGTTGATGATGATTATTTTCTGATTATTCACGATACGGAGCAAATTTTGAGGTTAGGTCCGCGTTTCCGTAGAGACCTTGTCCCATCTAGAGTTGATACGCTGATCCAATCGTTTGTTCATCGCTTCTGATGAATTCTGTCGACGTTGATGATTGCGGCTGAGTCGACTTCTTGTCGATGGTTTGAAAATCGCCAAAATTCGTTACGATCTTACGAATGCACGATTGTCCATTAACTTTTCTAACACATATCTCCGAGATTTTGTCGCAGGTTTCTGTGTAAATTTGCGCTTTTTGTGAGCGTTGTGGACGTACAAAGCCGTTTTTGTCAACGCCTTTGTCCGGTCATTTTTTATTGTTTTCGTCGCTTCTCCATTTTTCTTATCAAAAGTGTCTATTTTTACGTGCGACAGTTCGAAAGGCTCGCAATTTTTTTTTGACTTGTGAAATATTGTTGCCCCGACGTTTTTCAGCCTCAGTTTTCAGGTTAGGTGTGGTGTTTCCTAATTGTCTTAGGAATTGGGGATTGTATTTGCGAAATTTATATAGTCCGGGTGTCCCATTGATAGCGAGCTTTTTAAAACGTTTTTACCGGATTATTTCGTTGCCCTCGTTTCGGCAATATCTATCGAACATGTCTCGAGACTGACAGCTTTCTTGTCCCTGTAATTTGACGGGCCTACAAAGTGGAGGCGATCCCGTCAGGCTTCTGATAAACACAGTGCCGGCCATAACGTTAAGGAGGTACGGTGATGACCACGCTAGTAAACTAAGAGTCTATTTTTCGCCATAATACCGCTACGTTTTAGACATATGTGTGTGGCCTATATTTCGAGAAATATTTTTTAAGTATTGAATTTCAAGCTACTTATTATTTTTATAATATGAAAACAAACGTAATAATCTACTACTCGACTTCAGTAGTACGCCATATCGTCGACGTTTAGCATCGTTGCATTTTCGATAGTTGTCATCGGTCCCACGCGCTCGGCTTATTATTTTTGGTAGCCGGTAAACATAGAGAATGAAAATAAGTACTGTAGAAGTTTATCAAGAGAGTAACAGGATTGTACCGGAAGTCCAGTTTAGAGACAAAGGTAGATTCTGTCGGACAAGAATTAGAGAGTGAAAAGATGATATTGCGAATGCAAATGAAAAACGTCGCGTTGACGTTAACCTCAATATCCAATGTCCAATCTGTCCGAAGTCAAAACATATTTCATCGATTGTTATGTTATTTTTCCCTTTCCTAATTTTCACAATATTTGCAGATATAAAAACGAACGTTCATTTTATATGACGGTTTGTCCATGCTGAATTTATATATAAATGCGTTGTATGCATGTCGCCAGAAAGATTGAGATGCCTTAGCTATACATAAAAGAACTTTGAGTAAATATCGGCGAAAGGCCTTTTATAATCGATTAAAAAACGTACGGCTTCACACAACCATATTTTTAATTCGCGTTGAAAATATCCGATAGAAGACTCAAATTTGCGCGGGTATCCGGCGTTGCCACACTTCGAGCAAGATGGCTGCGGTTACGTCACGAGATGTCTCTCTCGCCGAATACTTCGGTTTTTCGCGACTTTATTTCTAAATTTATTGCTTATTTCTGCGGTGAGCTTTCCAATTCAAGTTGCCTTATTGATCACAACGAACCAACGAACGCAACCGTCAGTTTTTTTTACGCGTGTCTTGGCTCCAAGTAGCACAAAAAAATCGATATATTAGAGGACAGGCACATTTTGTCGTCTACGTGTGACTAATTGACCAACTTTAACAATTAATAACTCGGAAACAGTACGGTAAATCTCGTGGAAACTCCGCATACGCATGGACGAAGCTCTCGACAATGTTATTAAAAAAAATCGGGCTTTTATCTTGGACTCGCTCCAATCACCGTACCTCCTTAAGAAGACTGTTCGGGGTCTTTGCGGGACAGGCGACAAGGGGGGAACCGAGGAGACTAGAGTAAAGGAGCCCAAACTCCCTATCCTAGCCTGTATGTACGAAGTTCTTTCAATCGGTCGCAGAGAAGTAGTGCTCAGTTCCGCCGCAGGCGTCGCTAGTGTTCCCCAGAGCCCATAATATATAGTAATACAAAACTGCGTGAAGTCCGAGCTCCTCCTCAACGACCAATCACAAGACAGGGGTGATCGTGTTTCTCGTACTCACCTGGAACAGCATGGTGCGTTTTCTCGCACACCCGAACGATAATACATCCAAGTAGGGATTACTTCTATTATAATATATAATAATATTGTGTACATATATATAATAAATGAAATATAAATAATATTAATGAAACAACTCGGGTTGTTTTATTCACGTGCAACACGAGTTATTTTGTTATGGAAACTTATGATTTGCCTGTTATGTTTAAAAATATAGCTAATTACAATAAAATGCGAATAAAGCGATAAACCAACTGTAATGTATCTCGTAATGTATTTATTATTCGGATGCGCGTTACTCTGTTTTCCTGTACAATAATAATAATGGTAAATAATAATAATAACATGTACATGCAAGAAACCGGGCGAATGCGGCAACGTTGGCTCAACATGCTGGGGTTGTCTTTTCAACATTTGTTTATTATATGTATATTCATGAAAACTCGTTATTTGCTAGTTACGTTTAAAAATGAAGCTAAATATTAATTGAATTAAGCGATGAACCAACCGAACAAGCCGTCAAGCCTAATTGAACCCCAAGCGCGGCAATAACTTCAATATGAAAAGATTATATTTATTGGCAAATGATTGTGTGGCGAAGTTGGTGGACGCTAGATTACTGTATTGAAGGTCCTGAGTTCGAGCCTCGGTAGTTTAAATTTTTTTCTTTTGCATTCGTACAGGTATCTGGTTGTACGAGCGAATTGAAGCAGTTTTAACAAATCAAAGAACTCGTCCAATTTCTAAAGAACTCGAACAAAAATAACATGGAAGAATATATTTTATAATTTATTGCCATCAATATTTGAAATTTGTTTTATAATTCCTACCTAGAGTGTTTACTGTTTCCCTTTATCTCATTGCCTCGCAAGGAGTGGTCTCCATTATTATGCAGATAGTTCGATAGCTGCTGTGCTGGTGTACACGACAGATATATTTGTGTTTGACAGGCCCAAACAATTTTGCCGCCATAACACGGTCAGCTTCACCTTATGCAGTTTTGTATTACTATATGTTATGGGCTCTGGGGAAACTAGCGACGCCTGCGGCGGAACTGAGCATTACATCTCTGCGACCGATTGAAAGAACTGTTTGAGGCGGGAGTGTCGACTCCTTCTCTCTAGTCTCCTTAGGGGGAACGCATATGCTTAAAGACGGGCGCCTGTAAGGACTGCCAACCGTGAATAATCAAATTTTCGGTTACATTAAATAAATAAATTTCACTGAATAATTATCTACAATGCATATAATTGACTGTTTAGAAAGGTTATTAATCTTTTTTGTTTATTTATATCGCGAATACGTTGTTAACCAAGTGGAAATGTGGCAAACGCGCAATTTAGTTCTCAGTAACTGGTATCACTACCCTGGTAGACATTTTTTCCCGCATTCTTTCTAAAAAAACTCCCATTTTCTCCCAAAATTTTTCCGATTTTTTCAGTGAATTGACACTTTTCGAAAATCCGGAGGAAAAATAATTCCACATTACTCCGAAATTTCCCAAATTTCTCCGAACTTCTTTAAATTTTCCCCTTTTTCCCGCATTTTTCTTAAAAACTCCTATTTTCTCCCAAAACTTTTCCTATTTTTCCCAATTTTTTCAGTGAATCGAGACTTTTCGGAGAAATCCAGAAAAAAATATTTCCACATTACTCCGAAATTTCCCAAATTTCTCCGCATTTCTCTACTTTCCCTATTTTTTCCGTATTCCTTTAATTTTTTTAAAATTCGGAAATCCTTTTTTTTACCATTAGTCCTTATCATTTTTTGTACATAAATATAAATCAGAGCAATAATACTTGTGCAAACCAAAGATTATACTTTGCTTTGCACAAATATTATCTTTCGGATTACTGTATCGTGCATGCTTCCTATCTACATGAAAAGACGATTGCCTTTTTTTCTGAATGGGAATTTTTCCCGACAAACTCATTTTTCTGAGTTTTCATCATTTCTCCGAAATTCTCCCAAGGCATATAAAAAGGCTAGGAAATAATGGGAAATTCCCGTGATTAAAATTAGAAAATCGGAATAATGCGGAAAAAAGAGGAATATTGGGGAAAATCGGCATATTTTAAGATTAACGTTTCTCATTTTTTCCTGATTTTCTCCAAATTAGGAGAAAACGGAGAAAATGTGACAAATTCGGAAAGCAAAAATAAGAATTTTTCCGAAAAACTCGATTCCTAAATTTCCCCCATTTCTCCGAAAGTCTCCCAAGGAAATGTTTTCATTAATCTCAGTAAAATCTATGTGAATTTCCTAATATTTTCTGCATTTTTTAATTTCCTACAATATTTTAAACATCCGAATAATTTTTGGGTCACCTCCCTTCTAAAAAAAATCAAGGGATTGTCATTCACAACTTGATCGAAAGTAGGCTAGGAAATAATGGGAAATTCTCGTAAATAAAATGAGAAAATCGGAATAATACGGAAAAACAGGAATATTGGGGAAAATCGGATATTTTAAGATTAATATTTCTCATTTTCTCCCGATTTTCTCCGAATTGGGGGAAAACGGAAAAAATATGAGAAAATCGGAAAAAAAATTCTACCAGGGCAGATACGAACGCCACATCGTGAGCGCGTAACTGTCAAACATCCTTCGCGAATTCCGTTTTTTTGTTCGGCGAAAATGAAAAGATGAAAGGGAAAAGTGCAAACTGAAAAACAGTACAGTCGACGGTTGAAACAAGTACAACCTGGAAAGCGGCGGAAAAAAGTAGTTAAGCCGGAAAATAAATGTGCAGTCGAAGGACGACGCGTAATTGATTTGAAGGTTATGTCGAAACACATGCACTGCAGCTTCTGTAAATGATTCAAAATATTTAAATACTCTTTATGAAACCGCGGTAAGAAATGTATAGCAAGGAAGCAATAGTTTATGCGTTTCAAATATTAGCGCCTATTCAGAATAACCGGCTTGACAGCAGCGTTGCCACGTGCCGTAGGGCGCTCTATCGTTTTACGCGAATCAGCTGAATTTTCCTGTTTTATTTCACGATCATCTCTCGATAACGAGACAGACAAAACGTTGTGCTTTTCGTTTTTCCACCTATATCCATTCAATTCTTACTATTTTATTAGGTTGCGATAGTCTTATTAGAGTTCTCATGAAGCTTTCGTTATGTCGCCCGTGTATAAGAGCCTAACGTCAATAATTAATTGCCCAACAATCACACAGATGGAGTACTTGAAATTTTACACGTAGTCGTAACACCTGTTCGCAAATATCCTCAATAAATTTCAGCAAATTCTTACTATTTCACGATAGCTGAGCAAACTCCTTAAGGGGGATATACACCTAGGAGCCGGAAAAAGGTCATTTTTGTGAATTTTTTTAAGGAAAACTATTTGAAATTTCGGATTGGGGTTTTAATTATCTAAAAGGGGTTTTAATTATCTAAAAAATTTTTAATTTTCTTTATTTAAAAGTATCAAAAATATACAAGGATATTGTATTATCCTTGCAGCGTCGTAAAAAAAACTGCGTATACGGTACCACTGGCGTTTCTTAAAAAATCTGAAGAAAAAAACTAAAAAGATTATTAAATTAGATACTATAATCGAGTACCTGTCATAGCCGTTTTTAAAAATATCGATTTATGACAAAATGGCGGACGATTGAACATAAATAGTGATTTTTGAGCAAAAAATTAGTTAAAACTAAGTAACGGAAAAAAACCCTATGACAAGTACTAGATAATGGTGTAGTGAATAGCCACAAAAAACATCAAGGCAACCGGTTCATTGGTTTTCGAGAAATTTTGGGTACCGATTTGAAAAACGTGGTTTTGAGAAAAACGCGTTTGAAAATTTGCGAATGAATAAATCATGAAATTTGTCAACTTACATGGAATCATCGATACCAGGCCCATAGTGTAGGTCTTCTACGGTCGACGGAATGTTCATAGCTTCTAAATCCTTGACCTCGACCATCTAGGTGTATATGTCTCCTTAAGAAGCTTACTTAAAATTGCCGATTTTTTTCAAGTAAAAGACGAATTGTCAATCGGCTGTTGTAAACGCTACGAACATTGAAAGAATTTTGGGCCTTTCCTCAACCAAACGACCGCAAGGTATTTTTTTTCCTCGTATGTTTATGTACAAAGGATCAAATTGCACGTTTTTATTAGCTGCATTCCGACATCTATACATCGCCATTTTGTACATAAATTTTTTTCAATTGATGACACATTGGTCATCTCATGCTTATGATATGGTCTTTTTGGCTATAGGCCTCCGAAGTAACTCTAGTGGCGCGGCCCTTGCGGCGAGTTTTGGCAAAACTTGGATTGGTTTTCGTCTGCTAACACAGTATGCCGGTCGCCATTTAAATCAGGTGTTTGCGCGAATGACAGCACCGCGTGTGATGTTTACTTTGTAAAAACAGCGATTCACGTCATATTTGGGATTGTTGACGCGTGTTTGAGGAAGAACTTTTCCCATCACAGTCCGTTTCTCACTAGCAACAATTTCGCAAACTTCCGATACATGATGACTATCGAACGTTTTCTGCCTATATTACAACATCCTTTATATAAATTTCCGATGCAAAAAAATCATTTAAACAGAAATTCGGTTGTACGGTAGAAAAAAAATTGTGTGCGGCCAATGTACGCAATTTCATTAGCATTCTCTTCGTCACATACCTATAGATATGCTTTTAGGGCGAAATGAAGTCATGAGGATACATTGAAATCCGCAAGTAATCGGTATTAGTTCCATAACACTATTTTATTTTATTCACAAGCACATTCCATTCACAATGTGAGATCTACAATTGATGATGCTTGCTCAAGCCTAGCTCTTTCGTGTTTGTGCCAGTTTGTCTTAACCGTCATGCGCCAATCCAAGTTTTGTCACCGGCAGCCGTTGCGCGGCGCCACCACGAAAGTTACTTCGGAGGCCTATATCGCATTAAACGACGAACTTAATAAATATGGATCATAGATGTGCGACTTGTGGAAAATATGCTATACATATATAACAAAAAGTGAAATAAGACGAGGAAAACGATGAATCTTATCCACATAGAGAACACGATTTTTCACAAATATACGTTGCGTATCGATAACGCATAACTTTAAATCCCACCGATGTAAAATTTACATTATAAAAATAAAAATAAAAAATTACAAAACTTAAATTATTCAAGCTTTCGTGTATTATGAAAACTCAAAATATGTGTGTGTATCATTCATATGTATATAGGTATATGTGTGTTATAGTTGAAAACCGACTTCAGTTTAAACGAGTTTTACCGAGTAAAAACTAGTTGTAACTGAACGCCCTGCCCAAGTAACAATTTCAAGAAAGTTGACCAAAAGTTGGCTAAATGGGTACCAAGCGTCCGCCCGGAGGTTACCTTGCAGTTAACCATCTAAAAGATCGTTCTTGGACAAATGATAACTTATAGGTAACTTTCAAGCGAAAATGTGGTACTTATTTAGAAAACTTCTGGGCAACTATTTGGAAATTGCTACCTGGGTCGCTGCAACTAGTTTTTCCTAGTGATGACTAGCAACACAAATAAACCCAAATCCAAACAAACCTCACAGGGAAACAGTTTTAACTCGTTAATTTCGTTAGAACTAGTTTTGGGTTTGTTTGGGTTTGTTAGAACCAGATTTTCCGAGTTAAGACGAGTTATAACTAACGTTTAAATTTAGTTGTCCGTAAATTCTAGTGTTTACTAGGAAAAACTAGTTGTAACGAAGGCATTCCCCAGGGGTTATTTTCAAAACGTTGTCCAGAATTCGTTTAATGGATAACAAATTTCCGCTCGGAATTACCTATAAGTTATCATGTGTCCATATGTTACTTTTTCGGACTGTTTCCAACTTGAAAGTTACCTTCGGACTGCCGTTTAGTACCCATTCAGATGACTTTTCGACAACTTTTTAGAAATTCCTACTTGGATCCGTATGAAGTAGTTTTTAGTAAGTAAAACCCATCTAAACCGAAAATGGGTTTTAACTGTAACATATGTACCGGGTGAGGCAACAACTATTAGCAATACAAATATTTTCTGAACTATCGGACTTGGGGGAAAACTTTTCCTACCAAAGTTGCATTGTTCGAAGTAGGTCACCGAGTGGTGGCTACGCTGTTCATCCAGGTGCACGCGCTTTGGAGATTTCAAGGTTATCTCCATTTTTAAAAATGGGGACCATTCTTTTTTCATTGATTTTATGAAGGACCGAAAAAGTAAGTTCACGCGCCAAGTTTCAAGATTATCGATCAAGATTAAGTATCAAAAATTGTCAAACCATCATTTAAAAAAAGATCATATCAGCTTGCTGTTGATAAGGAAATATTGTGCAGAAATTTTAATTCTGTGCTGCCAGAACGGAGTTCAGTCGTAGTACTTTTCATTAACCCTTTCAGAAATTCAAAATGGCGCACCAAAATACAACAATTTACTTGATTCGCATAAAAATCGGTGTTGTCGGGTTTTCGAGGTCACTGTTTACGAACCTGCCTGCAAAAATTCAGAAGTTCGATATGGCGGATCTAATATGGGAGACCATAACGCAAAAATTGATTTGAATCGAATGAAACTCGGTGCTCGGGCGTTTTTAAGGCCGCTGATTACGAATCCGAACTTACAACATATAAATTCAAAATGGCGGATCCAATATGACGGACGCAAATTCGAAACTTGAAATGATTGGGATGAACGGTGATAGGAATCGGCCAAGACAACTAACAACAAAACTTAGGTAATGTTTCAGAGGATTCACGTGATGTTTCTTGAGCTGTCCTCATTCGAAAAGACGAATGTTTTATCGTTACTTATCGCCCTTATCACTCATCCAAATTGAATCAGTTTTGCATTTTGGCCCACCATATTTTATCCAATAATTTGAATTTCCAAATTATTGGTGGAAGTTCGTAACCAGCGGCCTCGAAAGCCCTCAAATACCAATTTCCCCGCGAATCAAGTACATTTTTGCATTTTGGTCCGCCATCTTGAATTTATGAATTTCGGAGACAGATTCGTAATCGGAGACCTCGAAAACCCCTGGATACCGATTTTCATTCTAATTAAATCAATTTTCAATTTTTATCCGCCATTTTGAATTTCTGAATTTTGTCCTTAAATTCGTAATCAGCAACCAAAAAAATCCTTGGCAGCAATGTTTCATCAAAACCGAAGTACTTAATTTTTTCGCGTTTGGGGCACAAAAAGTGAAAGCTTTCTTGCCGTTTTTTCAATCGATTCTAGGCTAAAGGCATTGAAATTTCGTTTTTTACGATTTTTATACAAAATCTTGATCGACCATCTTGAAATTTGGTGTATAAACTTATTTTTAGTTCGTTGATAAAATTCTAGAAAAAAATAGTCGTCCCATCAAAACAATTGGAGGTGTCCCTCACACCTCCGAAGCGCCACCACCTGGATGAATCTCGTAGCCACCACTCGACGACCTCCTTCGAACTCTGCAACCGTTGCAGGAAAAGTTTTCTCCCAAGTCTGATAGGTTAGGAAATATTTCTACTGCTAATAGTTGTTGTCTCACCCAGAATATATTGTATAGCAACGTTCAATCGATAAGTCCTATTTTCCACGATGGTTAATTTGATTCCCACATATTTCACCAACGGTAATTCTTACAATCAAAAGACGAGTTCGTTCGAAGAATAATAAATTTACAAATAAGCGTCGTCAACGTAACGATCGAGCGCGAATCTCAGCCTTATACATCTTAATGACTTAATATTACGTACACATAATTCGGGAATTAAGTAATGACTAGCCATCAGCGATTTCGACGTCGTTGATGTCCTTCTTTTGATCAATATCGAATTCACAACTGGTTCGCGTCCGAGGCATTGCCGGAGGAAAGATTCTATTGACATCTGCTTGAATGACGTAAACGGCGTCGTCATTTTTCGCATCGACGTCATTGACCACGAGAGCAGGAATTTCGGGTACGGACGCGACGACGAGTCTGCAGATTTTCATCTCGATATCGGACAAGTTGATTGCGGAAGATCTTTCGGACGGCGGACTTGTGTTTTGACTTTGAATATTCGTGGGCGATTCAATTTCGAGGTTAATTCGTCGAAGTTCACTGCTGTTTGGGCTGGGATCGTGACTGAGGAAAGCGTCGTCCTCGTTTTTCTCGCTCTGACTCGAACGCGATGGACTCATGGAGTCGCGGCGCACTTCCGGGCTGGCGATAACGGACTTTCCGTCAGATGGCGCTCCACCTCGCGGCGGCGCCGCAGAAGCCGCGTTGTCGGTGGCGCGTCGCAACAAACTCGTTCTCGCTTCTCTCGCCGCAGTCCCGGCGACAACGTTCCCTCGCACATTTCTGCTCTCAGATTCTCGAATCGATCCGCGGTTTTCCGAAATGACGCTCAGTTGGCGATTTTTCACGGCAGCGGGCTCGGCAACCGGAAACAATAACCTGCATATGAAGCTTTGAAGCGCGGCTCGAAAGTCCTTCAAGTGGTACGCGTACAATAAAGGATTCCCGACGGAATTCAAGTGCGAGAGTATTATACAGGAATTCAGTATGACCTCGTTGACCTCGCATTCGGGACAGAAAGCCTTCACGCAATTTATCGTGTACAGCGGAAACCAACAGATTATGAAAAACGCCACGATCCTCGAGAGATTCTGCGTCGCTTTTACGTCCCGCTTCTGTGCTGCCCCCAACAGGCGAAGCATTGTACCAGTCGTCTGATTGTCCACGCGACGACCTGGATTCATCGTCACTATTTGCCGCAACTGCGAAACCAAAGGAAAATTAGTTTTTGGAATTGGTTCGCGGTTATGAGATAAAGTGCGTTGTGATGAGCAACAAATACGGAGTTTTGCACAGACATTTTGTTTTGACAATAGGAGTCTTTGCCTGAAAGGATTTTTGGCGCATTGCAATAGTTTTTGGAATAGGGAATTTAAAAAATTGATAAATTAACGCGCGTGTATGTCTAGCATAACTAGGGCTACTACTTTCCCTACGTCGACGACTGATCGACCGAACAATCTCACAAAATCCAAACAATCCCAAACAAACACAACCAAGCCCAAACAAACTCAAACAAAACTTAAACAGACACAATCAAGGTTAAGGCCTTAGGCCACAGTAACGGGTATAAACCATGTGCGATTTTAACAATTTTTTTTCGTATGAAAAAGTAATTCACTCATAAAATTAGTTACACATCTATTTAGTATGAATATCAAGCTGTTAGAAAATATATATATTTTTTTCGATGTGCAAAATGGCCGACTACTCGAAACTTCTCGAAACAGCTTTTTTCCAATTGGCGCGACAAATAACTTCAACAATTTTCATTCGATATACTACAAATTTAAAAGTTATGTTCCTAATTGCATTTCGCAGAGAAGTACGTACGGAATTTCCGATTAATCGAAAACTTTTCATTTTATGAGCAGTTTATGAGCAGTTATAACGAAATTTTTCACTCAAAATTCATTTCTTAAGTTCACATACCTACAACTTTTGAATAAAACAATATTTTTTAAATTTCGTACGTACTTCTCTAGGTATTCTAATGTAGATTGATGCGAATGTTTGTTTTTTGTTCTAGGTTAAAAATTGTGGATGCTAAATGTCACACCGCGGAGCGCCTAGAAAAAGATAAAAGAAAATATTAGTAATTGGCTATTTTGTACATCGAAAAAATATATATATTTTTTCCAACAGTTTATTATTTATACTAAATAGATGTGTAATTAATTTTATGAGTGAATCATTTTTTCATACGAAAAAAATTGTTTAACTCGCACATGATTTTATACCCGTTACTGTGCATGTCCTCAGACCTTAAGGGAATGTACAAGGTTAACATGACCTCACAAATTTTCGGACGGAGTTTCCCCGTAGAAGGTTAAGATTCTTAAGAAACACAAAGCATCAGTCTCGACAGAGTTTTCTAACGCAAAACTTGACGATTTCATTTCGCCCGAAATATGATGAATTTCACGTGGTACAGCTTCTAGTTCGCTTTAATTTATCTGCAGACGTAAAAAAATAGAATTGCGGAGGTTAGATCTGTTTGTTGTTACTCTTATTAAACGAAAATTCTCGATAGCAGTGGGGCTTGCACTGAAATTTATTCTCGAAAATGAAAAAGTAGGGTTAGCAAAATTGTGTATATATTTTTTTCGTTACTTTCATTTCGAATCTCGATATCGATTATTTGAAAAGGATTTTGGCCTCGAATTGCTGCATTTCGGGTGATAAAAATGCAAAATGATGAGAGAAACAAGAGGGTCTCCTCTAAAATTGATTCTGTGACGTAGAAAAGTAGGTTAGGAAAAGTAAGGAAGGTTACATATTTTGTTGAAATTACTCTTTAAATTTAAATATTTGATGGTTTGAAAAATCATTTACCACGAATTAGACATTTTATGCGATAAAAAGCCAGAATTCTGTGAAAACCAGCAGAGTTCGTACTAAAATGTATTCTCGTATCGTGAAAAAGAGCATATTCGTTGTACGATCGATCACCGTGTTCGTAAAAATGATAAATCAATGCCGTGCAATCTTCGATACCCTGTACAATTTTTCGATGCAAAATTTATCGAGATGCAGTAAAAATAAGTTTTGAACAACAAAATATGTGTATTGATGCTGCTGGTTCGCGTGTGTCTTTGGTCCGTGACAATAAGAAATAAATAGATTGGCCGATTAACGTGTGGGCTTAAAGCGCTGACCTGTTGAACGACGACTCGGTAAATGTGAGCGTAGAAGGCCGCTATTAGTAGAGCGGGAAATATAATGGTTGCGAAGTACAGGAAGACCAGGTAATCGTAGTCCATAACCTCGACGAATATACACTTCTCGTCGGACTTTTTGCCGGCGTTCCATCCGAGAAGGGGAAGAAATCCCACGAGAGTACCCGCTATCCAGCACACGCATATTATTCCTTGAACAAGCAATCGGTAATAAGAAAGTTAATAAAAAAAATGGCGCTCGAAGAAAATGAACACATAAATAATTTTAAATCGACGAGAATTTTAATAATACGTATAAACAAGGGAAAAATAGTTCTTCCATTCTTGTATCAATAATGTCATGCTGAAAAATGTATTGACATTTTGTTCCGAATAAACCAATCTGCGAAATGGAAAATACTTACGAGTGAAAATAAAATTGGGTTTTGTTAAGGGCTTACACCTGGTTGAAATTATCTGAAAATATCGATTTTTGGTTTTCGATTCTCAAAATATAACATTTGAAAAATCATCTCTGAAAATGTCAAGTCGATCCGTTCAAAATTAAGGGACTTATACGCGTTTATGGGCAGGTTCCGCGAACCGGCGAGCTTTAAACCGGTTTTTTTTCTCATAATGACTTTTTCGAAATTGGTTACCACGATATCTTAAAAAAAAAACACTGCACCGATCAACTTCAAATTGTACAAGCTTCTTTTACATATCAAAAAGCCGTACTTGAATTAAGGAATGTTTTTTTTCTATGCATCGTTTTTTTATCAACAACAAAACCCTCTATTTTTGTTGATAAAAAAGAACGGCTATTTGATTTAAAAAAACGACCATTTTCAAAAAATTGATATAATTTTTAATTTAATTAATTCTATTGATGCATTTTATTAAATCCTCTGTCCAAGCAGTGGATCATTACATGCAAAAACTAAATGCGTTTGATTTTTTTTATTTCGGATGATTTGTTTCCGAGCAGCAGTGGTCACCGCGAAGGACATTTTTCAAACAGTGGTTCACACAAACCATTGTATCTGACGCATTTATAAATATTTTCCAATACCAACAGTGTTAAAGATACAACCACGCTCTATAATGTTAGAATATTTTTTTGAAAACCTGCCCACATTTTCCCAACAAAAATTCGCGACAATTTCTCTTTTTTTGCGGCCAAGAGCTAGATGTAACCATTTAAGGGGTAGGCCACAGTAGAATTTTCGAAAACTCGATTTTTTCCTCGCCAAAACGGTGCTTTATCATCATTAGAATAAGTTACTATTCGATTCATAACAAAACATCTTTTTTTTCACCGACTTTGAGCGTATAACGTAAGCCTACCTTTGGCACGGCCATAGAGTACCTAAAACTTAAAACGCGTTTTTCTCAAACCAGCTTTTTTCCAATTGGCGTGACAAATAACATCAACAATTTTCACTCAATTTACTTCAAATTGAAAAGTTATGTTCCTAATTGCATTTCGCAGAGAAGTACGTACGGAATTTCTGATTAATCGAAAACTTTTCATTTTATGAGCAGTTTTATACGAAATTTTTCCGCCATTTTAAATTTTCCAAAATTTATTTAAATTTTCCAAATTTATACGCCATTTTGTACAACGAAAAAAATATATATATATTTTTTCTAACAGCTTGATATTTATACTAAATAGATGTGTAATTAATTTTATGAGTGAATCAATTTTTCATACGAAAAAGAATTGTTAAATTCGCACATGATTTTATACCCGTCACTGTGGCCTAACCCCTTAATACAGGTGAACGCGACGATACTCGGTTTTTTATTGCATTCATTTTGTATTAACAACGTAATGCTTAAAACATTATTTTTGAAATGTCATCATTGTTTCCATTGCTGATACAGAACGTGAACAACTATTCGTTTGTTTGCTTAATACACAATGTAAACGATTATTTATTTGTTTAGTTAGTACCAAATGTGAACTATGTATCTGTTTGGTTAATACAAAATGTAAATTATTTGTTTGTTTAGTTAATACAGAGTGAATCGCAATAAAAATAGTTTATCAAAAATAAAACTAAAATAATCATAATTTTGGTTATATCGTTGTAAGTAAAAAAAAATCGAAGACAATTTAAATACGACACTCCTCCTGTTTATCCGTATTCATGAACTACTCGGTTTTTCGTCGCTTAAGGAGGTTGGAGCGCTAGCCACAATCCAAGGTTAAATTTAATGAAAAAATACATGTTATTGTTTACACTATACTGAGTCTTTACGAATTTTTTGAACTTTTTTCACCACCAAACACCAGAGATAAAAAGTAGTTTAATGTGAGTAATTTAACGTGCGGTTGGATGGGCAAGACACTAAAGGTTATGTAATTTTTATTGTTATTTAGCACCAAGATAAACTATATATGTATATAATAGAGTTTTATTTGCACAACTTGTTATAAAGTTTTTTACAAAGCCTCTTTTCTTACAATCAATCTCATTCACGAACTTACACCTAACAACTTACGTCTAAAATTCTAACCTATATCCTAACCACTACTCATCGCTGTGGCTCTCATCTTTTTCCTCTTTTTTCATTTTTGCACATAATGCCTCTATTTCTTTGAAGTAGCGGCAAATTCCCACATTTATTTTCCCGCTTAACATATGAATGATCTCCCCCTTTATCGCAACCTCGTCAACTCCTTGTATCCACTCCTCCGCTTCTTTTCTTACCTCTTTTGGCATCATTTCCCAGCCTTTTTTGCAAATTAGGAGGTGCTCCACCGTCTCAAATTTCTCCTCACAAATCCTGCACCGCCAATTTTTCTCCCCCTTCTTTCCCGCCCTTCATACATTTCCACATCTTATTCTTGCCCACAATTCTTTCTCCCTACCCTTCACTCCTTCCTCCTTCCAGTATTTCCACACCAAGATAAACTATTTCTAACAACGGATTAACGGAAACTGAACCTTTGTGAACATTTAGAAAAAAAAATCCTCATCTTACCCATCGTAAACCATGGACCAATAATCTCGTGTCGTAAATATGAATAGGCATAATTATGAATTACTCAAAATTTCATTGTGAATTGTATAAAACATTCGTTGTCGTAGGTTTTTTCATAATAATCATCGATAATGTTATGCTTTTTCAAGTTGGTAGTAACACAAAAGTTTTTCTACTTTACGTAATAAAAATGTTAAAATGCATAATTTTGCCATGTAATTATATATTTAAATAAATTAGCATATATAGAATAAATCTGTACCTCGAATGCATTATTTTGAGGTTCATTGAAAAAAAAATGAATCAACCGTCATTTGACTCAACTGAATCGCTCCAACCTCCTTAATACTTATTCTCTGTTACACAAATGGGTTTACTTATAAAAAATGGCCTTGTAACGATTTTTTCCAAACCATTTTCCGTAATAATTTTTGTCTTTGGTCGCGTAATAATTTTTCTCCGAGACGCAGATTACGGTGCTCTGCAGAACGAAGGAAAGTATGAAGATCAGTTCTGCAAAATAAAATAGCAGTCCAACGCACCGTCAGCTAGACGACATTGTGGATAGTACTAAATTCGATTATTACTTAATGCTATTCCTGTACAATTATCGTCCGCCACAGACGCCATCGTCCACTCGTTCTCCCGACGTCTCGTGTATCGCGGTAACGATTTTTTTTTTATATCGGCTGCGTTTTAATTAAATTATCCAGAGCATTGAGAAAGAAAAACACGTCGATGACAGACGTGTAGAGAACATTCCCTATTTTGCGGAAGGGAAGAATATTTTCGTTCTCGTAAATATAGCACTCCTAATGCTCTTTTCGAAAGAGCCGGCCGAAAAAGGCTCGCGGCGGCCTCGGGGTCATCTAAAAGGGAGGAACACTCCTGTTAGCCCTCATATTGTTCAGAAGGGTCGAGCCCTTGGGAAATCCTCAGTCCCCAAGGAGAGAGGCTTTTTTCCTGGGATTCTCGACGTTTCCAAAAGTAACTTTTGTTTGTTTTTCTTTATTCATCAAACGGACGCATTTTTAGACTATAAGACTTCGCAAAAATGTCTCCGACTACATACAGAAAATGAATGAAAAACAGGAATTATGATAATGAAATACTGACACAGTTATCTACATTGATATTATATAGATAAATAAATTTATATAATTATTCATTTGTTTATTTTCATACAATCTTTGCCTTACGGTTGCCGATATATTAGGCATATATATTTATTGCATCAACATTTCATTCTTACGTATGATGGCGTTGCAGTTTGCCCCGTTAAAGCGCAACGAGTTTCGTCTTTATTTTAAATTTAAAATTTTTTTTCTCCATCCGAAACCTTTATTTATTTATATACAAATATACAGGATGTCCCTTTTATCTTTGCCACGCGAAATAACTCGGTAATTATCGACGTCACAAAAAAATGTACCGGAAAAAAGATGCACGGTGTGAAGAGGGCCGTCAAATGCGACCAATTTTTTTTATTTCGGCGGAGGCGCTGACGCACAGTAAAGGTCACCTCCACTTTTTTTTAATGGAATAGTACATTTTTTCAACCATTTTGCGGAGACCCTCAAGCCGCATAAAAAACATTCGGGGTCCGAAGTCGTTCAAGGTCATTCAAGGTCACTTGTTAAAATGAAATACAAATTTAAATATCTCGGATCGCTGTCGAATATTTGGTAGTGATCCGAGATATTTAGTTTTGTATGATTGATACTAACCTTGAATGACCTTGAACGACTTCGACCCCCGAATGTTTTTATGCGGCTTGAGGTGCTCCACAAGACGGTTGAATAAAAATGTACCATTCGATTTAAAAAAGTGGAGGTGAACTTCACTGTGTGTTAGCGCCTCAACCGAAATAAAAAAATGTATCAGGCCAAATCTAACAACTTTTGTAAGAAAAGTTTTTTGATAACGTTCATGATTTTTAGGTTAGAATACCATTTTTTTAAACTATTTCAGCGCTATCCAAAATGCACCATGATGAGGTAAAGTCTACAACATCACTTTCCGTTATCAAACAAAGCCAAACAAACTCACACGAACACTTACACTTGGGTTTGATTGATAACGGAAGTGACGAGCCACACAGGGCTAATCCTTGTTTGTGTTTGTTTGCGTTATCGAACAAACCCACGTGGGCCATTTTAACGTCGCCATTTCGAATTTTTAGCCGAAAAAGATTTTTTTAAACGTCCCTCTTTGAACCCTGAAAGTTTTATTATACTCAATACGTGATCGGAGCAGTATTTTTCGAGATAACACAGGTGTAAGATTAAAATGGGACACCCGGTATAAATAACTACTATTGAAGTTTTTCTGAGATCATGAATCACTAATCAGAATACGTAACAATGTTTGAGTGATCTTTACAGCCCATATCAGCCAAGGAAAACTTAACAAAAAATAACAAATTTTCGTTGCATGCCAACGATGCAACCTTCAACATCGCTATGTAAACATATGGGTCATTCCATGTCAAATCGACAAATTTTTTACCTGACCCCCTTTGATTTCGCTGAAAATTTTCTATCTTTTTCTACCCCCCGAAAGTTATTTTTCAGAATTTTTTCAAATTTTTTTTCCCGACTCAAAAAAAGTTATGAATTTTTTAAAAAAACCGCTCTTTTATTTTTAAATTGCCAGAACTTTTTCAAAAATTGACCGTTTGGGAACTTTTTTTTTTCAAAATTTTTGTTTTTAAATGTAGTTTTCGAAAAAAAATATGAAAACATTTTCAGAATCCCAGATATATGAAATATTTTAGTTTTTTTGAAAAAACCGTAATTTTCTCAAAGTCCGACCGTTTTTTTTTGTTTTTTTTTTTGCTCTAAAAATACTTCAACTAATTCTGCAATGATCCCCGTTAATCAAAAGATGTGACGACAATCGCTTCTAATTTTTTTTCTTGATTATAAAAAAAATTTTGTTGAATTTTTGCTGATTTTATATAACTTTGTTATGAAATTTTTTTTATTTCCTCGTGAAACCTCAAAAGTTGAAAAATAAAATTTTATTGGAGAATTTCAAGTGATTATCGTCCAAGAAATTGTTATTTTTTTTCAAAAAAGTAAAAAAAAAGGACTTTTCATACTCTTAAATAAATTCACCGTCTCTTAACATCTTTAAATAAATTAAAAACATTTTTTTGTATGTGTTCAAATTATATTATCTTTTATTTAACTTTCATCAGAAGTATTGTCAACAGAGGGCTGAAGCATTTTTTTATAACATGAACTACATATTCGCTCATCAGTCGACAAATTGTATCGAATTGCTAAATGCTCCGGTAAATTTCGCAGGGATATTTTTTTTCTATGCTTCTCCAAATTAAATGGATTGCAACATCGATCAAAAAACTTCGGCATTGTAATCACTCGTTAACAAAATATAAATTAACAGCACTTTATGATAAATAATAGGTACTTTATTTAGCAATAGTAAGTCTACGTGACACGATGAACACAACGACAATGTAATTATTCTGAAAACATAACCTCCATATTATTTAAATGAAATGTAGATGATATCTTTTTTACCGACAATCGATAGCTCTTAAATTATCACATTGTATCAACTGGAGGTAACTTTTAAACCCATTGTATTTTTGAAGTTGTCATATTTCAGTACCAAAAAAAAACGTCCATAAGAGTAAAAAAATAACGTCAATGAGAGAAAAAAATTATTTTTTTTTTAAAATAACAATTTCTTGGACGATAATCACTTGAAATTCTCCAATAAAATTTTATTTTTCAACTTTTGAGGTTTCACGAGGAAATAAAAAAAATTTCATAACAAAGTTATATAAAATCAGCAAAAATTCAACAAAATTTTTTTTATAATCAAGAAAAAAAATTAGAAGCGATTGTCGTCACATCTTTTGATTAACGGGGATCATTGCAGAATTAGTTGAAGTATTTTTAGAGCAAAAAAAAAACAAACAAAAAACGGTCGGACTTTGAGAAAATTACGGTTTTTTCAAAAAAACTAAAATATTTCATATATCTGGGATTCTGAACATTTTTTCATATTTTTTTTCGAAAACTACATTTAAAAACAAAAATTTTGAAAAAAAAAAGTTCCCAAACGGTCAATTTTTGAAAAAGTTCTGGCAATTTAAAAATAAAAGAGCGGTTTTTTTCAAAAATTCATAACTTTTTTTGAGTCGGGAAAAAAAATTTGAAAAAATTCTGAAAAATAACTTTCGGGGTGTAGAAAAAGATAGAAAATTTTCAGCGAAATCAAAGGGGGTCAGGTAAAAAATTTGTCGATTTGACATGGAATGACCCATATATATTTTCGATTTCGGACAAACTACCGGCTGCCCTTCGGCTGTACTCATCAATTATTTGAAAAAGCGATAAATACACACACACACACACACACACACATACGTACAATATATAATACACCAAGTGTGGCAACGACTATTAGCAGTACAAATATTTTCTAGCCCATCAGACTTAGGTGAAAACTTTTCCTACAAAAGTTGCAGACTTCGAAGGGGATTATCGAGTGGTGGCTACGAGGTTCACCCAGGTGGCGGCGCTTTGTAGATTTCAAGCTCGCAGCCATTCAAAAAAATAGGATCCCTATTTCTCTTTAGAATCCTATCAGCGAAATAAAATTAAAGCCTTAGGCCACAGTAACGGGTATAAAATCATGTGCGAATTCAACAATTTTTTTTCGTATGAAAAAGTGATTCTCTCGTGAAATTAAAGCACATATATTTAGTATGAATATCAAGCTATTAGAAAAAAAAATATATTTTTTTTATGTACAAAATGGCCGACTTCTAATATTTTCTTTTGTTATCTTTTTTTAGGCGCGGCGTGACGTTTAATTAATTTTACGAGTGAATCACTTTTTCATATGAAAAAAATTGTTAAATTCGCACATGATTTTATACCCGTTACTATGGTGTTGAAGTTTGCATCGTTGGAACCCAACGAAAATTCTGTTTTACATTTTATTTTCAATATTTTTATTATTATGGGCAATGTCTTTTTTTATATTGATCATGTAGATCGCTAAATATTTAAAAAAATGGTTGGAGAACTTTTGTAGGCGAAATCTGCCAAAAGAAATTAAATTCGTTGCAGTCCAACGCGATGCAAACTTCAGCATCGTCCGTTACTGTGGCCTAAGGTCTTGAGTTCACACATCAAATTTCAAGATTATCGATTTCAAGATGATTCAAGAAGAAATCGATGTAAAAGAAATTTCAAATTTCAGGCTGACATATGATACGGATAGAACTTATGCCGATGCGGCAAATGCGGAGTACACTTCGTTGACTCACACCAGAGTCCCGTTTAATCTCTCGCGTAGCAACGTGAAAACTTTGCGTAATCATTGCCAGTCTCAGTCAGTTCATTAGTTACTTGTTTCGAACGCTCTCGACTACGGCACTTGAAACTACCGCATTCCCTAAGTTTATCGTACATATTGGTAAATGTGTAACGCGAAGGCGGATGACGATCCGAATTACGCTCAGCATACACAATTTCCGCCTGCGTTGTAGTTTTGTGACATTCTCCGTGAATTAAGATCATTTCAACCTGCTGCTCTTGATAAGGAAACATCGTGCGGAAAATTTAATTCTCAACTGCCAGAAGGAAATTCGTTCTTAGTACGTTTTCATTGAGGAAAATACAAATTATCATGGAAATTGCAAACTTCTTACTGCTTTCAAAAACAAGTCGATAAGACTCTTAGTTGCGAACAATGTAAACAAAGCCAGGTATGACTTACCTGGGTTTTGATTAGTATTAAACTATCGAAACCTCAATTAGAGCCTGCTCGTTAATACAGAATGACGTAATTAAGGCGTTACCCCCACTTGTAGCGCAAAAAAGGCCTTTTTCATGAATTTTTTTAAAGAAAACTACAAAACTTTTTTAATCGATCAATATACCATCTTAAAGAACATATCTTGAAGAACTTTCAGTAATTTTTTTATTGAAAAATATTACATTGTTTAGTGGCAAATGGCCGTCAATGAAATAATGTTTTTATATATACGGTTTGCGGTGACCAACATTGCGGTGAAGTGGATCATCTGAAAAAAAATGCGCATGGACTTAGTCAAATATAAGTATAAACTAGTCTTTAATCGAAGGATTTTAAAAAATATTCATTTTTCACAAAATGGCGGACAGTCAAAGTTAATGGTTCGATTTTAACGAAAAAAAACGGCCGTTTTTTTGCTACAAAAGGGCCATTTTTTTCGAAAAAAACAATCGAACGATTAAAGACTACATGTTTATGTATTAAATAAGCCTGCAAAATTTCAAGAAGATCGGTTCATTAGTGTTCGTGTAATCTTGGTCACCGACTTCAGAAATGCCATTTTGAGAAAAACGCGTGTAAAGTTTCAATTTCCGGTCGCTTACACAACGGATTCTTCTCTTTCAACGCTCATATCTTAGTCAGTTTTGTTCGGATCGACTTGAAATTTTCAGGACATATTCTCAGATACTTATGCTTCAAAAAAATGCAATAAAAAAAATCGATTTTTTCAAAATTGCAAGTGGGGGCAACCCCTTAACAAAACAATACAATCAATGCAAATAGGATTGCAAGCGTGTATTGAAAGTGGTGGCCATCACTATAGGCCTTCTATAGGAGTGAGTCTTTGCACTGTTTCCAATCGATTCAAGGCTACAAATATTGAAATTTATTTTTTTATCGATATTTTATAGTAAATCTTGATCGATAATCTTGAAATTTATTGTGTCAATTCATTTTTAGTTCCTTGATCAAGTTCTGAAAAAAACTAGTGGTCCCTTTTTAAAAAGTGGAGGTGACCTTGTAATCTCCGAAGCGCCATCGTCTGGATCAACCTCGTAGACACCACTCGATGGCCCCCTTCTAACTAAGCAACTTTTGTATGAAAGGTTTCCCCCAAGTCTGATAGGTTAGAAAATATTCCTACTGCTAATAGTTGTGGCCTCACCCGGTATACATGTTACATTTAAAACCCATTTCCGGTTTAAATGGGTTCTCGCTACTAAAAATCGAACAAAGATTTTAATTAGTTATGAATGAACGAACACTTTTATCTGTTAATGGAGATAACATAATCAATATAAAATATTAATATTTATTATGCAAATATCTTTTTATGATAAAAATTTTTAACTTTAGGAACACGATAATTTTTTCTCTCGAAATATTGAACAACACTGTTCTGCGGTGTGGCCATATGCCTTCTTATTATTGGGGGCAATTATTTTTTGCGAAGAATTATTCTCTCTTTACTGAACGTTTTTCGCAAAACTGAATAGTAAAGGCAATCCAAACTTTTTTCACTCGTTCCCTAAATAGTTTGCTATCTAAACATAATTTAAAAAAAATTATAAACACAATAGAATGGTATGACGAATTATAAGACCTGACTTTCAGTCAATGCAGACCCTGCAGCGTTAAAAGTTGCAATTTAAAAACCCATTATCTCCTAATCTAAATAGTCGACCGTTCTGAAATTTCGCATAAACATACATAGTGATATGAACAATGTCTGGTTAAAATTTGAATAACATCTATACAATGTTACAACAACACAAAATCATGTACGAATTTAACCATTTTTTTCGTATGAAAAAGTCATTCACTCATAAAATGGATTGTACATCTATTTAGTATGAATATCAAGCTGTTAGAAAATATATATATATTTTTTTTTGATATACAAAATGGTCGACTACTAATATTTTCTTTTGTTATCTTTTTTTAGGCGCTCCGCGGCGTGACATTTAGCAACCACAATTTTTTACCTAGAACAAAAAACAAAAATTCTCGTCAATCTACATTAGAATACCTAGAGAAGTACGTACGGAATTTGAAAAATATTGTTTTATTCAAAAGTTGTAGGTTTTTGAACTTAAGAAATTAATTCGCAGTGAAAAATTTCGTTATAACTGCTCACAAATTGAAAAGTTTTCGATTAATCGGAAATTCAGTATGTACTTCTCTGCAAAATGCAATTAGGAGCATAACTTTTAAATTTGAAGCAAATCGAGTGAAAATCGTTGAAGTTATTTGTCACGCCAATTGAAAAAAAGCTGTTTCGAGAAGTTCCGAGTAGTCGGCTATTCTGTACATCGAAAAAAAAAAGATATATTTTCTAACCGCTTGATATTCATATTCAGTAGATGTGTAATTAATTTTATGACTGAATCACTTTTTCATACGAAAAAAATTGTTAAATTCGCACGTGATTTTATACCCGTTACTGTGGCCTAAGGCCTTAAGGCTTTGCATCGACCTTCCTAACACCTAATACACGCGCGTATCGCTCACCGACGTACGCTGGCTCAACGAACGCACCTGATTGGCCCGACTTTGAAAATTAATAATAATTCAGGGTTTATTCGAAGACCCATACATACTTATATCAATCGACTCAGAATTTCACCCCCAACCTGCCATTTCAGGGACTACCATCAGTTCCGAGACACCCTGTAGATTGATACAACGCATATATTGTATTCGTGTTTCATGATTTTTTTATCGATTTTTTTGCTTGTCGACTTCAGAAGAACTTTTTGTTGTTCTTTTGTTGTTGTTTTGATCGCTTTATCTCTTAGTCCTATAAAACGATAAATGTATAAACTGCGACGGCCGTAGAAATCCCGACAGGGACAGGTGGACTCGCTAATCACAAGAATGGTTTTCGCCCTTAGAAACATAACGGAATGCACTTCTGTTCCCGTCACCGTGTCTTCAACAGCCCCTGTAACATCTTTCTTCACTCTCGCCAACCCCTCGATCTAATATCCTCACGGGAAATTCCACGCGTGACTCAGCCGGACCTATGTCGAGTTTGTCACGTCTCCATCGCGCGCGCGCGGCTGCTCATTTCTGTGGTACAGACCTCGAAAACGAATCGACTCTCGTTTGTTTCACTCGAGAGTTTCACTTTGGCCCCTTTTTTTGACGGGGCTTTCGAAAAGAGGTCGCGCGTTATGGATGGGACGTAGGCACTCTTCGGGAAACGGCCTCGACTGAAGCCTTGACCTTAAAAGCCGTATTGAGGTGGAAAGGGAGTTTGTAGGTTTGCCCTCGGGCGAAGTCACATTGGCCCTTGATCGGAAATGAGGCTTGTGATTAGTTGCGATCTTTGGCTTGAATGAGGGTGTGTTCCAAAGTTGACGCGGAGCTTCATTTGAACCTCTGGCATGCGGAGGTAATTAATTGTCATTTCTTCCCTCTCTCTCTCTCGCTCTCTTTTTCACTCCCTTTTTCTCTAGAGCCAGTATTTCTGAGAATTTTTGAACCAACCTGCGTCATTCTACCGAGCCGTAGTCTTAGTTTACTTCCATGTGCGAACGTGCTCGCGTAACCGAACTTGCGCGTCGAGAGAGCATCGATTTATTACTGACAAATGTCTAATTTTATCTCATTTTTATTAGAAGTTACAAGCTTTTGTTTAACTTGACTTTCTGTAAGGTGCAAAACGGAAAAACGATATTTCACCCACTTTCCGACTACTTCGAGGTCTGAAATTTTGCAAACATGCATCTAAAAGGTGACAATGCAGGATTACAAAAAAATTTAATTCAACTTTTCATGTAAAATTAGCGATGTCGAATCATCCATATAAAATCTCACTGACACATACAAACTAATTTTTAGCCGGCTGCATTTGTATGTGGAAAGTTTATATGCAGCAATTAGTCGTAAGTTCAATCCCAATTACAGTCTTTGTTATTTTTTACCGGCATTCCATGTTTCCAACGTGCAAACTCGTAGACTAGTAAACTAGTAACAAATAACTAGTAAAATGAATTAGAGACTAAAAAGTGGAGAATAATTTATATTAAAAAAAAAACAATTTAATGTATTAAAAAATAGAAAATAATATTTTTTACCAAGTCACCTATATGTGACTATAAATGAAAGCTTCGGGCGCTCATAATTTAGACATATAATCATTAATTTACATAAATCCGTTAACATATCAACTGTATGTGATTTACTGTTAAACAACTTTAGATTTCTTAAATAAAAATCCTGAAACATAGTATAAACGGGTAATAATCATTTGTCTAATTACTATTGTGCCAAATTAAATACGGCTAATGAAACTGAATTGATCAAATTTGTTAAACATTAAAAAAGTTGAGCGCCTCAGACTTTTATTTATAGTCAGATATAGGTGACTTGGTAAAAAAAAATTATTTTATACTTTGATTATAATAAATGAAAGCTTGTTTAAAAAAAATTTAACATGTTTTTACGATAAGTTCTAAATTAATTATGATTTGGAAGTTTGCATGGGTTGAACGCAACGATAATAAATTATTTCGCGTTGCAAATTTGATTTCACCGCTCAAACCTACGGTAACATGGCTGTTCCGCATATGGAAAACGGGGAAAACTCAGAGAATTTCTTTTCTCCTGGAATAGACGGGAAAAAATCAGGAAGTTACGAAAATTGTCGGCAATTTTTTCAGAATTTACTTTATGCAAGAATTACGAAAAATGAAACCGAATTGAAAAAAAATACTGGAATTATAAAAATAAATATTTTTCTATATTTCCAATATTTCTAATATTCTTAATTATATACGGAAAGAAGTTTTGTCAGTGCCAAAGATGAAAAATTTCAAAAATTAAAAACTAATTTACTCTAAAGCTCTATTCGTTTGCAATCGATTTGTCGATATCCAACCGCACAATTATTGTTGTAGATAAGTGTTTATAATTATTTTTTATTCATTGGCACCGACATAAAAATTTCTGTTTATGAAAAACAACAGGTTCTGTATTTGATGGGAGTGTATTTTTTTTACTTTACAGTGTTTAAATTATTTTTGCAATTTCAGTTTTTTTAATTTTTATTTTCATCTGTAATTTTTAGTAGTCTGGAGTATTTGCAAAACGTATATGGAAATCCTCGAAAAGTCAGGCAATTTCTCAGTCAATAATGCGTAAAAACCATGCGTAAACTTTTTTTTAAGATCCTCGGTAGAGACTCAAAATCTATCGAAAAAGATTTTGGATAGCAGTTGAAATGGAGAAGAAAGGGAATGAAAAGTATTTACGTTGCATTCAAATCATGCAAACATTAATCGCGTATTTAAGGAGGTTGGAGCGTTAGCCACAATCCAAGGTTAAATTTAATAAAAAATATATGTTATTATTTACACTATACTGAGTCTTTACGAATTTTTTGAACTTTTTTCACTACCAAACACCAGAGATAAAAAATAGTTTAATGTATGTAATTTAACGTGCGGTTAGATGGGCTCACACTAAAGGTTATGTAATTTTTATTGTTATTTAGCACCAAGATAAACTATTTCTAACAACGGATTAACGCAAACTGAACCTTTGTGAACATTTAGAAAAAAAATCCTCATCTTGCCCACCGTAAACCATGGGCCAATAATCTCGTGACGTAAATATGAATAGGCATAATTATGAATTACTGAAAATTTCATTGTGAATTGTATAAAACATTCGTTGTCGTAGGTTTTTTCATAATAATCATCGATAATGTTATGCTTTTTCAAGTTGGTAGTAACACAAAAGTTTTTCTACTTTACGTAATAAAAAATGTGACAATGCATAATTTTGCCCTTTAATTATATATTTAAAAAAATTAACATATATAGAATAAATCTGTACCTCGTATGCATTTTTTTGAGGTTCATTGAAAGCAAAACTGAATAAACCGTCATTTGACTCAACTGAATCGCTCCAACCTCCTTAATTGAGTTTTTTCGTTTTGTTTTCACGTCTTTAGTTTTGCGCATAAAATATTTTAGTTACCTAAGCATGTCCAAGGTACAAAACCAAAGTGTATTACTTCTTAAAATTATTATTTTTACAAATCCCGAAAGCCATACCAAGATATAAATAAATCAATTAATTGATCAATAAATTTTTCTTGTTCTCTAGTTCTATCTGTGCCTCCCAGTTTGATTTCACTACGAATTTGGTAATGACGACATTGGTATCGAACACAAATAAATTAATCAATCAATAAATATTTCTTTTCCGCTAGGTCTATGTGTTTATTTCGGTTTGTGTCGCTATCAATTTCGTAATCACGACACTGACATTGAACACACAGACAATTGACTAGGTTTGAGATTTTTTTTCGAGATCCATTCTTCAACGCGCTTTATCTGACTTTTTGACATCTGTCAAGTACGTTCGGCTCGAACAAATGGATACTCGTTCGAATTTTTCCGATAAAATCGTTCGATTACCGCAGGACATTGGCTTTCATCGGATAGGGTGAAGATTTTTTTCTTTTCCGCGTGTCCCGTCGTCACCAATCGAAGTATGAAAGAAATGAACAATGAAGCGCCGCCTTCACAGTTGGCGACTGGGAATGAACAAGTTATCGCAACGCTCATAGGTGAAAGGCTTGCGAACGCGATCGATATACGGAGCAAGGGACGACCGTGAATTAATTAATGGCTCTCAACTTTCATGTTGACCAAGAAAACACGCGCAATTTCTTTTATCAACTTCGACTTTTTTGCTTTGCCGTGTCGTCGTTGAGCCGTTATGAATACGAGGGTCCTCACCCGATACAAGTCCAGGGCCAAGTATGAAACAATTAGCAGGTGGAGATAAACTTCTATTCGATTAGAAATATTGCTACGGGGCAGACTAGAGCTGCATCCGGCACACCGTATTCCATACTACGGCACGGTACAGGCTGCCGGATCAGAGCTTTACCGGGCGTGAAACGTTTTTTTTAATCCGGCCATGACGCGAATGCCGCAACGTAACTGATCCGTATACCTTTTCAGGCTCTGATCCGGTTACCGTAGCTATGCCTGAAATGAAAAAAAAATCCAAAAATTACGAGTAAAAAAATTCTTGTGGTATTTTTTGTTTCCATATGCGTTTTTTATCATCCTGCCTGTATGATAATTGGAATAAAACGTATCCTGCCTCGTTGAAATTTTTTACCTCCCTTCGGAATTGAACCTACGTCTTCTAATTCTAGAGCTGAGCGCGCTACCTATTTACGTATTCCAACACTTGTGTAAACCTTTTTGATGCATTTTTTTATCATTCCAATTCTATTCTGAAGAATGTCAATAATTCTAAAGAATGTCAATAATTTTATTCATGGGGTTGAAGATTTCATCGCTGCAATGCAACAATAATTCTTGTTTACCGGATTTTTCTGCCTATTTAGGCTGTGAAAATAATTCACACGTTTTTACATATTCTCATTAGAGTCTTACGACCGGAATTTGCAAAAAAGGCTTCTGATGATTTTGTAAAAACAATTTTAAGTTGTGCCAATAAAATTTTATTTTATTTATTTGATTGATTACTTTTTGATGATGATAAAAGTAAACGAATGAAAGGGAAAGAAGAAAAGCGTTGCATTCCCATGATGCAAACTTGAAAATTTATATTTATTCGTTCTTTGAATCTTGATTTGATGATGACGTAGTCCGCATGAACACCATATTACTTTTATTAGAATCTTGCCGAAATTATGCACGCAGCAACTCAGTTGTTTGCTTTGATGGCCCCGAATAAGGTTATCCGGCAGACATACGGCGCCGATCAGGCACGGACCTCGGCGCCCTAACAAGGTCCTCGCGAGATTAACTGATTCAGGACTGATCAGTATGTCTTTATTACACCCGTTCTCCGGATTCCCTGATCCAGCACAGATCAGGCGGGCGCTTCCACGGTATTTCGGATCGTATCTTCAAACCTGCCTGATCAGTGATCCGGCTGCCGGAACAACATTTCCAGTCGGGATAATTCTTTCACGTTTACCGCACACTTGGCACTTCATTATTTCCAGTTTACTGCTGACCTTTTCAATTGTCATTTTACTAGTCTGACTAGTTGTCATTTTAGGATAAAGCAACCTTTGAACTGTACGAGTTTTCTTTCTCAATTTTTTTACAAATGTTTATTGATCCATCAAAAATATGTACAAATAAAAAGAATAGATTATTTTGTACGTTCGTTTATAAGGGTGCACGGAAAACGCCCCCAATTGGCAACCAGTATCGTGGACGTTGTATAAATCCGAAAGAAACCAAAGATATTCTCAATCAGCATGACTGTTGTGATGGTTGGTACCAGATTCAGCAAACAAATGTTACAAGACAGTGACATCTTGAACTTTGATTATGAATTTTTCCGACCATTCTAAGAGTTGCCTGAAAAAAAATATTTCGCCTCAATTCTGCTACCAACGTTGAAAAACGAGATTCGAGAAAAACGCGCTTAAAGTTGCTGCGTCTCGACCATGCTCCCCGAGCGTACGCCTTATAACTTCTATAATTCGGCTCATTTTACGAGTATCATAAAACGGTTTTCGCAGACGTAGTCAGAAAGGTCTGTAGAATAATTAAACTGAAGAAAAAAATATTTTTTTTTAATTTCTGGATAACAATACTGCCTTAAGGTAATCCTATCGCTCCACACTAGGCATACCACTGATCATACTTGAGACTTGGACAATTTATATTTTTAACATATGCAAAAAAAAATTACTTGCAATAACTAAAATTTTCCATGTGTAAACTGTTGAATGAATGATGACATTTAATTAGAAAAATTAAAAAATAGTTATTCCAACGATTCGCGCAGTATTTCTAGGTTTGATATTTGGCAACATTGATTCTGTCTTCGTCTATTTTAATCAACAAGACGAGTTCAACCTCCGTGCTTTTCAACGTCGATCTGTCAGAACAATGTGAGGTGCGGGAAATATAAAGCATTGTATTCAAGCAACGACTGGTAAAAAGCGTGGAAAATTTGTGTCGGCGAAATATGTCGGTTAAAAATGATATATGTGTGGAAATTCGAATGAGTGAGATGAGGTTAGGACTAAGTCAGCTGTTGCCTTGCTGTCACGTCTCTTTATCGTAGCACGTGGTAATTAATCCAATACTGGAACTTCGAATTGAACTTGATATTCCATAAAAAATAGGTCAATGAGCGTAATTTTTTCTAAAAGCATTGGATTACTACAAGTAATCCAATGCTTTTTGTTTATGATTAAGTATGTCAATCTGATTATTTTTAAGAATCTGACGGATTCTCACTACAAGATACACCTTTGTAGCAACTGGAAATTGGGTTTTTGCATGTCGTCTTGGAATTTCTTCACAACAATACGCAATTTTTACTTTTTTCTCCGTAATTAGATCTATAACCGATCCTGAAGTCTTGCAGAGACGATTATTAATATATTTAGTGAAGGTTAAAAAAAATATGAAAATCCTATTTATTGAAGCCTGGTGATAGGATTACCTTAACTAGGCACTCAGGTAGTTTTACACCTAGGCAAGTCTTGCTTAGACTAAAATTTAGACCTAGACTACCCTGTCTGCAGCTCGGAAAAAAGGTAAATTTCGACATTTTTTTATGGATACCCCGTTGATAGAATGAACATTTTGTTCAGTGGCGTTCATTCTACATATCTTCAAGTATCTCTACAATTTTTTCACAAGATTTTTTCATGATCGACTGACTTGACTCATTGCAACTCTATAACAACATTTTACAATAAAGTACATAGGAGATTTTCGATTGTTCAAAACTTTCCGAAAAAAAAAATGACGACGATTTTTTTTTACCGAATGTAATTTTTAGTTATTGTTTAGACTGACTTTACGGACTTTTCCCAAAAATGAGATTAACATTTTTTTTTACTATTTTCTCATTTATCGGGTTATAGATGATGATATTCAGTTTGGGGATGCTGAAATTCACCTCGTCCATAACCTCGAGTCAACATAAACAGTTATGGAGTTTTAAAGTTCGCGGAAACACGTGATAAAATAGGGCATTTTTGAACATTTCGACGTCTATATTTGGTTTCTTTGAGTTTCTTTGGAAACAACAATTTTTCGGAAAATTCACTTACCTAAAGAATTACCCAATTTTTTTAAAACCATGCACCATTTTATCAAAAGTGGACATATTTCGATTTACCTACGTACTTTAAAGGTAAATTTCATCGAGAACTCGAATTACTCTGAATTTTAGTGCCCTGTAAAAAATTGGAGGACTATTCTCGCCGGCCGCAGGCCACCATTAGAAAAAGGTGACTCGCTTCATCCAGCTTCAGCCCCATCATGTTGTCACGAAATCAAGTGAAAAAAATGGTAAGGATTCTTAAAGATATCTAGAACAAAAGCCACTAAGTGGAATTTTTATTCTATCAACTGGGTACCCATAAAATATTGTCGAAATTCGCCTTTTTTCAGATTCAAGACAGGGCTTCCCTCAATGCCAAAAAAAAAACAATTTCCACAATCAGCTCGATTGAAACGACGGAATTCGCGTAACTTTTCCTCCCTCAAATGATTGTCGAGACGCGGAGGGCGAAAGGTTGTCGATTCGATGAGAGGAAAAATGAAGAGTTCGGTTCTGACAGACGCGTGAATGGCATACGTGACAAAAGTGCGCCCTCCCAGGTTCCCTAAATACGAACGTCTATCCGCAAGATATTTTTCACCCTCGGTGAAACGTGCCGCGGTCACGATAAGGGATGATAATTCGGCGAAAAAAAGTCGAGCTACACGCATATTCGGACGCTAGTGCACCGGGCGGTATTCATTGCCGAGAAAAAGAAATAAAGGGAATATCAGTGAAAGCGCTACCAACACCCTCGCTCATCGCCTTTGACCTGTTTCTTCTATGGATTCTTGTAAACCGCTATAGCGCTTTATTCCCACGGAGAGGAAAAACATGTTCCGTTATCACTTTATCACGCGATAATTATCTACACTTTATTTAGTTATATGTGGAAGGTATGGGGGCGGCGCAGAAAACGGGTCGAATAGAGTCTGTCGTTCAATTGACGATACTACGTTCGGTGGGTATATTTACTTAAAATGCGGTCAAGTCGGACCACGCGTCGAAATAAACTTTCGTAACTTGTTATCTACGCGTATAATTGTACTATTTAAGGCGGGGCACCGCTGTGACGGGTAAAAAAATCGATATTTTTTGTTGTATTTTCTTAAGGGGTCTTTAGACCCTAAAAAGGTTATTTTCATCATTTTTTTGATAGGTTTATATTATAGATATTGATATAAAAGTTGATACACTTGATCAACACTCCTTCGAAATGCATAAGTTAAAGTTGTTTTTATTTATTTATGTAACCCAAACAAACTTTACACTTTAAACAAACCCAAACAAGCGTTTTTCGACGGCTTGATGATAAAATCTTCGAAACTACTGAACCGATCCTTATGAAATTTTAACCACATATTCTTTACAACTATAGCTATAGCGCATAACAAGCATTTTTTCGAAAACGTCCGCCATTTTGTTATTTTTGCATATATCAAAAATCGTATGATGTGCGCCATAACCATTAACATACTGAATCTAAAACCGTTTGATTTTTTTTGTTTCGGATGATCCATCTCCGAGATTTCATCAACAGACCTACAATTTTTTGGGAAATTTTTTTAACTACCATTTTCGTCTATAAATAGTGGGTTAAATAAATAAATTTTGAAATGTATTTCGAAAGTGTATTTATCAAGTGTAACAACTTTTATATCAATATCTATAATATGAACCTATCAAAAAAATGCATGAAGATAGCCTTTTTAGCGTCTAAAGTGAGAAGACCTCTTAAAAGCATACATATTCAAGAATATGTGAAAAAAAACCCAAGTTGCAATATTGAAAATTTACCAAGTTACAGACGATTTAGTGGGAGCAGGCTGCGCAACGATCTACATACAGGGTGTCCTGTTATGGATGGATAATCCTGCAATTGTCGATAGGTCAGATCATGCCCTACTATTTGCTGGGATTTCAGTTTAATAAAAGTCCCACGATTTTCGAGATTTTCGGCTTTAAGTTATTTAAAAAAAATCATCTGCGGCTTTGGTTTTTCGCATGCCATTTCTACAAGTAATATGAACCGACAATAACTAAGCAACATTTTAAGGGATCATCACATTTGAGACGGCTGAAAAATTAGGTATTTTTGGGAATTTTTTGTATAGTTCCTATAAAATATATTAATGTAAATCTTTTTGGGCTTGATAAGATAACTCTTGAAATGTACGAAACATTTATTTTTATTCGTTCTACATAATTTATCTATCCCTGGTGGCAATATCCGCATAGCTCCACGAAAAAAAGCGATGTCAGCTTCGTTGATGTTATTTCCCAGTAGATTTATTTGAAACACAAAAACCAAACTACATTGAGTTCGGTATGATTGTGGCTACTGTCCCAACTAAAATTATTAATTTTTCTGCAAAAATGACAAAATGGCGGCTGTTGGAAAAAACGTCTCCAAAAATAAGACTTTCTCTGAGTGATATATCGGTTAAAAAAGTACTTAAAATCAAAGATTTCAAGTAATTCTAGTTCCAGCTATAGCCATATATGTGACGAATCTGTCGTTAAAATTTCGTAAGGATCGGCTCGGTAGTTCCGGAGAAAAAATCAACGAAGCAAGAAAAACAGTGGTTTTGAGAAAAAAGCGTTTAAAGTTCGCGCTCGAGTAAGAGCACGCCGGAGAGCGCGCTCAAATGAACTCGAAACATAATACTTAGAGCGCTCCGATCTTATCCGATGTGTTGGTCTAGTGGTTAGCGTACCTGCCTCTGAAATCAACACATCGGGAGGTCGCGGGTTCGAATCACCGTCTCGTAGTTTCGGCGAGAAATAAAAACACAGGCGTGACGTAGCTCCAGTTCTACACAGATGCCGCGCACACGGACCGGTACGTGTGTGTGTCGGACGTGTATGGCTGTAGCCTGTGAGCTATTTCCCGACGAAACGCGACTAGCTCCGAGGCTGGGAAGCGAACTCGTGACCGGCTGTATTGGTATAGGTTTTCCGCAGTTTCCCTATACCCATGACAAAAAAAAAAGTCATGGTGAATGCGATACAGAGGGGGAAGTCGGCTGCGGCCGCAAGGTGGAGATCGATTAGGGATGTGGATTGGAGAAAATGGAGGGAAATGTAAAAAGGGGGAAAATCCCTGTACATGGAAGCTATAAAATTGGCGCAGCGTTCGCCGTAGCAGATACTTAGAGCGCTCCGATCTTTATGAAATTTCTAGACAATATTTTTGAAGTGGCATATTTTCGAAATCCGTAAAAAAATCGATTTTTTGAACTTGATAAAGTGGGATGATCCCTTAAAGTAATTAGCACGATATGAATAGCATATTTTTTACACCGTAGGCTATCAAAGTCAAATGTTCGCATTGATTTGTATGAAAATTCTGCATAAGATCTTTTTCACAAAGTTTCCTTGACATTCAAGGTCAAGAAGAAGACTTTTCTGATAAAACAAATAACCAAAAGTATTTTTTTTTAACCGAATCAAAAAAGTTATCATTTGTAGAAATGGCATGCGAAAAACCAAATGCAAATGATTTTTATCTCGAAAACCGGGGGACTTTTATTAAACTCAAATTCCACAAAATCTTACCTATCGACAGTTGCGGGATTATCCATTCATAACCGGGCACCCTGTATATCAAAAGTTTCAATCGCTTTCTTCTCGGAACGATTTTTCTCGACCCGGCCGGAATCATAACTCTCGCTATAATTGTTCGATTTTTTATTTAAACAAAAAACAAATTTCCAAAATTGCAGTAGCCAACGATGTACGTAGCCGTTTTTTTTCCATCAAAATTTAATCTTTTTTAAGCTCGCGAGTATAAGTAAAAATTTCGCCCAAATTAGACTTTTTTGAACACCCGCCTTTTTGTGAAAAAAAAAGAGTTTCGTGAAAACGGCTACGTACAACGATAACTACATTTATGTATATTATAAGACTTTTTTATTTTTATTGTTTAGACCAGCCGTTGTCAATTTATCGGTCTGGCCGTTGGACGACATTTTTTTATACAGAGGCTCTGTTATACCGGAAAACGTTGTTAATTTTTTAAAAATTAAATGAAAATTTCTGCGAAATAAGATCAATGTATGCTCAATAAAATACCTTCTTTCCAAATCCCAAATAGATAATCTAGTAGACGAAAAAAATCGGCAATAAAGACCGTTTTTCGGCCCGTCACAATGGTGCCCTTCCTTAATTGAAACATAATTACGCTTTCATACGCAATTTTTTTTTTGTAATTATAACTATATTAAAGAGAGGAATACCAAAATAAAGCAATAATAATTAATTCTCAGTGAATTTTGACAGACGATAGCGCCCTGTGTTTTGCGCAAAATTACAGCGTGAATTTACCGTCGACGATAGTGGCCGCGCAGTCGGCGTGCGGCATCAACGAACAAAGATTAGAAGAATATATTTACATTTTTTACATTTAAATTTTTTTAAATTTATCTCCATGTATGGATATTCGTTAGTTTTCGAAACAAGGCATTTTTTCAAGTTTTTTTTAAACATTGCGACTTGTAGCATATGTATTGCTTTTTTTTATTTTTTGTGTATGTACTTTGCTTGCGATTTTTTAAACTCGTGTTATCGCTATCAAGAGCACTGTTACGCAATAAATCATCGCGAGGATAATACATACACCAAAGAAAAAAATAAACGTATGCTGAAGGAAGCCTCGAAAAAAGTTAAAAAATGCTTTTTTATCGAAAACTATAAAAGATCGTAAAACATATATGGGGGTCATTCGGGTAGGTATTGATACGAAGCATCTAGATGTCCCTTCCGGACGTATCTTTTCGGGCCACCGAACTATGTAGATATATATACACACATGGGGGCTTTGCATTCAGCTTCGCCCGCTTTGAAATCCTATCGATGGCAAATCTACTCCCTCGATGGTACATTTTTAAACAAATTTTACATAAAATAATGAGAAAGGTCCGCACTATCTCAATACGTGGGTTGATTACCCATCAAAATATCTCTCTCTTTTTCCCCTCCCTTGCTTTAACGCTCTTTCCATTATTAAGCAACCCTCGCTATTTGTAATTCTTTCCTTGGTCATTTGGTACATGATAACTAAATGTTTTGCACGTCTATAGTTTCAATTATTTTTAAAGTACATTTTGTTTGCTGACAATAACGGTGTATGGAATTAATTTATAAACGTGCGAAAATTACGGAAATCCTTGGATTATTGGTAAGTTTTTATTGGCTTATTTCACGTCTATAGTTTCCATTGATTTTTGAGTTTATTTTGTCTGTTGACAATAACGATGTGTGGAAATAATTTATAAACATGCGCAAATTACACACAACCTCGGATTATTCGTAACATTTTATTGGCTTATTTGTTCATTTCTTTATTTGTCCGTTTGTTGTAGTTTCTTTGTTTAATATGAACGTGATGTTTTTGTTTGTTTGTATGCTTGTTCGTAGCAATTGTAATTAAGTACGTGGCGTAATGCTCAATGCCCTAAAATATTATTCACTCTAAACTGTGTTTCTGTGAAAGATTAATCGAAATCGATTCAGTAGTTCTCGAGTTATACCCGCAGACAGACAGCATTTTTTTTCAGAATGTGATGTTTTTACTTGTTCTCGGCCACTTGGTTCGTGGCCGGAAGAAACGGGAATTTTTGTGAATTTTTTCTGAAAAAAAAACGTGTGCAGGTTTTCCGATTTTTTCTTTTCACATCAAAGAGTATGGTTTTGAGTATCTTTTAAAATTATTGTATTGAAAAATATTTATCAATGTGGTAGTTACAATAGTTAGTGCAGACCGCTGTTTGAAAAACGTGCCTCGGAAAAATTTCGAATTTTTGTAAATTCGAAATTTAAAAAAATGAAAATTTAATAAAATATTGATTTTTGAAAAAATGACCGCAGTTCAAATTGGAACTCTAGATTTTCGACGAAAAAACCCTCTATTTCCGTTGATAAAGAAATAACTATGCTTCGGAAAAAAATTAATCGCTCGAGCACTGCTTTTTCATATGTAAAAGAAGGTTATGAAATGTAAAGTTGATTGGTGCAGTGATTAGAAATATCGAGATGACCGATTAAAAAAAATCGTTTTGCGAAAAACGCCTATGAAGTTCGCCAGTTCGCGAAACTTGCCTATAAACGCCCATACCCCCTCAATTGAAAATGGATTAGCAGAGAATATTTTTGAAATATTATGTTTTGAGAATCCGTCGACAACCCAAATTCGATATTTGAAAAAACATCAACTAGGTGTAAGCCCTTAACATAAACTATCAGATCAGTAAAGAAATTTCGTGAAATTATTAAGTTGGTAGGAAAGTCTTTGCGTTTTATCACGAAAATAAAAATAAAAGAGCAGTCTTGAAGGAAATTATTAATTTTATTACATGTATCCACCATCGAATTCTAAATAATAAAGAAAACATATATATAATAAATAATAATAAATAACATAGAATAAATTAATCATGCGTTTGAAGACTACGTCTTTATTTAATTTTTCGCGACGAAACGCAAAGACTTCCTTGCCAATTTAATAGAAAAATTGCAGACAGCACATCTTACAGTTTCATAATGCAGGGTGGCCCGATAAGTGACGTCCACAAGGAAAATCTCGATGCCTCGTATCAATACAAATCCGAATTACCCCCACGTACACTACCGGCCAAAAGTTTCCGGACACTTCAGAAAAATGCAAAACTTTCGATCACCGCACAATTGCCAAATAATTTCAGAATAATATAGTTCATTTGATTTATTATTTTACAAAAATATTATACAGCTCTGTATAACGAATTATATTATTCCAATATAATTTTGCACTTATCCATAGTGATCGAAAGTTTTGCAATTATCTAAAGTGCAAGTGCTTTTTTAGTTTTCGAGAAGAAAGTATTTTTTTTCTTTTTCTCTTCTGCGCAGTACTTACCTCGCGATTTTTCCTGCTTGTATTACCATTACCAAGTGCACTGTTAAGCAATAAATAATCGACCAACTGAACCCTAACTCACATGCCTTAGATTTCGATCGAAAGTTGAAAAAATCGTTTTGAGAGGATGAGTCGCTAAAATGCAAATGATTAAAAAAAAATTCCTACTAGTCTAAATGACTCCCGATGGCTTTTAAAAAATTTATAAGAGGAAAGTACACACGCAAAATAGAAAAAAAGTTTAAACCTCCGCTACAGCAAAACTAAAAAGAATGCTGTTATCTCGAAAACTAAAAAAGATCGTAGACCATACCCCATGCAGAAATTTTGACCGGGATACCCTATGTCCAATCAAATCCCGATCAGGATTTGTCATGGATTCCCCAAAACCGGTATCCCGGTTAGAATCCAACTTGCATCAGTATCGGCATATGTACGACGACGATGGCATCATTTTGAAAATTTTGGCGTCACGTGTATTTTCTGTATTACTATGGAATTCCTATCTATAGATAGGAATTTTTGTCTATAGATTCCTATCTATAAAATTCTTATCTATAGATAGGAATTACATAGTAATACCGAAAATACACGTGATGCCAAAATTTTCAAAATTATGCCATCGTCGTCGTACATATTCCGATACTGATGCAAGTTGGATTCTAACCGGGATACCGGTTTTGGGGAATACGTCTCTGTTTATACCCACCGACATGTCGGTGGGTATAAACATGTATTTAAGACAAATTAAAATCAAATTCACAATGATTAGATTAAAATTTACACCAACCGTGAGTTCTTACGTATTTCGAGAGAAAACATTTCGTCGAGGCGAAGAAATTTTTGCAAAAAAAGTTGTGAGTTTCAAATATTACATTATAAATATGAAAAAAATCACAAAATGAGTTGTGAATTTCCTCAAGTTGAAGAAAATAAAAATCGAATTCACAACAGTTATATTAAAATTTACACCACAATTGTAAACGTATTTTGAGAGAAAACATTGTGCTGAGGCAAAGAAATGTTCGCACAAAAAGTTATGTGCAAAAATTTCTTTGCCTCAAGGCAATGTTTTCTCTCAAAATACGTACGAACTCACTTTTGGCGCAAATTTTAATCTAATCATTTTGAATTTCATTTTAATTTGTCTTAAATACGAAAAAATTCACAACTAATTTTGTGAATTTTTTTGTATTTATAATTTCTTGTCAATACATTTGCATTTACAGATTTTGATGTGAATTTTTTTTAATTCACATCAAAATCTCGCGATCTGCCATTTGAATCTTTGGACAAATTTTTTTTTATTGATAGTTTAATGCACCAAAACTTTATAAATATTATTTATTTTTATAATAAATTTAACATGTCATAATCCCATTTTTGACATTTTATTTCAGCCTGTTTTCACCCGTGATCCTTCCCAGATTCCTCAATGATTCCATGGGGAATCTATTTAGAGTCATTAAAGGATCCGGTTCTGGATCCCTAATGGAATCCAGTTTACGGATCTTACATTTAGTCTTCGAATCTGATCCGATATCGGACTAGATCCCGACTGGGAGCCCGGGATACACGTCAGAATCCAGCTGTATCCCTGCCAAAATTTCTGCACGGGACGTGGTGGTGATTCGGATAGGCATGTGGATGTTTCTTTTGTCCGTCATTTTTCATGCCATCCTGCATGTATAGATATGGATCTTACCTATGGCGGTTTTGGTGCGAACATTTTGTGAATATCCCATCGGATGAAGAATGGCCCAATATCGATCGATCGATACGGCGACGAGGCAAAAAATACTGATCGTACAGAGCACCACGAGGACCGACACCGTGAACAAACAAGCGTACAGATTGGTCGGCAGACCGATACTGGCGAGTATCGCGAAAGGTATCGCGAACAGTCCGACCAAAAGATCGGCCGTTGCCAATGATATTATGTAGTAATTAGTTCTACGTCTTAATTTACGATCTTTGCTGAATACGATGATGACGAGACCGTTGCCGATAACCGCGCACACGGCAACTATTACTTCGCAAATCGCGTACGGCAAATTGAGCTCGTCTGTCGTGTACGGTGACGATTCGTTCCTCGCAACTGTCGAATCGACGGTACCGGATACCGTGTAATTGGGGTAATGGGCCGAATCGGTGCTCAACAATTCCATCTCGAGATGGTCGATCGAACGATATCAGCATTCTCCTAAAATTTATTCTCCTATCCACCTCGTAACTTCCTTTCTCCTTCTTTTTTACTCGCGATTTGTCTTCACTTTTTATTCGAGCGTGTCTCTCCCGCAGTTTAAAGTCAATTTTATTCCTTTCGTTGACTCACTTATTTTTCATTCTTTGGTATCGTCGACGACAGTTTTGGGTTTGTTTGGGTTCGTTTCGAAAGTCTATTTTCACGCACTTTTCGGATATTTCATTGGGACGTTGATTCGAGGCACCTCGAAATTTTCCCTTTCGAGAGAATGTGGCCCTGAAGCTTTGGTATTGTTCTTTGGTCCGCACCGTAAGCGAGCTTTTTTTGCAAAATTTTGCGAGATTTAAAATCAGCAATCTCAGAGTTTCCGGTTCTGTTTATTTCGCAACGTTCTTGCCAATTCCGGTTTCGAATTTTTCCGAAGGGCATTCGAAGTTTCCCATTTACGACATCGCTACTATTGTTTTTTTCGTCAGCTGCGCAGTACTCGAGATCTCGCGGGATAGAAAACGTAAAGCACTTCCACAATGTCCTAAGCAACGAGGAATCAGTGCCTTGTCGGCCTGATGAACCTTCCAAACGAGCGTCAAAATTACGACGACGACAAAGCACTTTTCGGATTCGAAAAAACGTTCCTCGTCACGGCTAATTAATCGCCCGCGTGATTAATCGAATGGACAGTCAATTTAACGTCTTGCTGGCTCACTGTGTGTATCATTTGCGCTATTGTTACTTTACGGCTTGATCCCGTGACTCCGCCACGTTGAAATTCAAAAGGTGACACGTCAATGAGATTGTCCTCGTGGGGAGCCTTTTCATCCCCATTTTCGCAGCTTCCGCGTTCCCAAAATTGTTGACGAGTCTTTGGTATTGGAAACCTCGTGGAGGTCTTCATATCAGTTTGAACGAAGTAATCGATCGCTATATTTATCAATGTCGAAATTGTCAATTTTGACGTTTCGTTCAGCCGGTCACTGTCCTCGATGTATTTTGCTTTGCTCCAGGGAAGGATGCTTTTTGGCTACTTATTGCTCGGTGATCCACGTGGCGCAATTCCCTCTTCGGTAGCTTCGCCGGAAGTTTGCAGCTCGGAAGGGCTGCCCGTTTTTGTCGACGGAAGAAGAGAAGATAAGGAAAAGCCTACGTTTCTTCAGTCAGGTTTAAATCCTCGTTACCATGTCTCGACGAAAGTAGATCACTCGACAGGCTTCAATTCATTTATCATTTTGGCCGCGAAGACGCATTTTTTTCAGCTTCGTAACTTTCCCTTTGCTATGGTCGCGGCGAACAAAACTCGATGGTCTCCGATACGATTATTTTTCCCCCCATGCTCCCAAAGGGCCTTCGATGTCGTTCAATATCCAGACGAAGCTTCGCAAAGGGACAGCCTCAATCCACCGTTGTAAGTCCGGGCCCTTTGTTCACGAAGAAGTTGGAATTTCAATCTCTGCAACCTACGAGAAACAAGATTTCAAATGGTGTGGACAGCAATCTTTACAGAAACAAAGTTACTCCGTTCAACACTCGCGAAGAATATTCTACCAATGAAGAAAAACAACAAAATGTAATTCAAGACCTCATAGACGTTAGGAAAAATAGTTGTTTTTTTAAATTGGTTTAAATCGCGTATTAACATCCCAAAAATGATATAGTTGATATGTATAAACATCCCAAGAATCATATGGTCCGAAAAAATCGTTTAAAAATGTGTCTGGCCTTAGGCCAATCTAGAGGCCGAAAAAATAGGCTTTTTGGGGATTTTGTTTTTTTCAGAAAAAACTACAAAATAAATGGAGATTACAAAAAAGGGTTTCAAGGGGATTAATTTCGAAATGTCGGCTGTGGAGCGTTTATCTCAAAACTGCATTTTTTAAGTTGGCCGGAAACATAACTCAGATAATTTTCAACCGTTTCACTTGAAATGTTGAGTATATCTTGAAAAATACATTGTCTACGGAAGTACGTAGGATTTTTTTTTTATATTGCATAGCTCATATGTTATTAACAATTATCTGACGATTTTATAGGCAAATTTTTCACTTTTCAAAAATTTGCGTCAGATAATTGTTAATAACAAATGAACTATGCAGTATAAAAAAAATCCTACGTACTTCCATAGACAATGTATTTTTCAAGATATATTCAACATTTCAAGTGAAACGGTTGAAAATTGGCTGAGTTATGTTTTCGGTCAACTTAAAAAATGCAATTTTAAGATACACGCTGCACAGCCGCCATTTTGAAATTAATTGCTTCAAAAAAATTATTGTATACAGTCACTGATATGTATGATAAACACCATTTTTTGTAATCTCGATTTATTTTGTAGTTTTTCTGAAAAAAATCCCCAAAAAGCCTCCTTTTTCGGCCTCTAGAGTGGCCTAACCCCTTAAGTTAGAACGAGCGCGCGCTCTTGATTTCTATAGATTTTGTTCAAAATTTAACAGGACATTGTTCATATCATTATGCATGTTGAGTCGAATTCCAGAACAGTCGACTATTTAGATTGGGAGTTAATGGGTTTTTAAATTTCAACTTTTAACACTGCAGGGTCTGCATTGACCGAAAGTCAGGTCAGATAATTCGTCGTACCATTCTATTGTGTTTATAAATTTTGAAAAAAAATTATGTTCACACAGCAAACTAGGAAAAGAGTGAAAAAAGTTTGGATTGCCTTTACGATTGAGTTTTGCTAAAAACGTTCAGTGAAGACAGAATAATTATCCGTAAAAAATATTTGTCCCCTATAATAAGAAGACATATGGCAACAACGCAGAACAGTATTGTTCAATATTTCGAGAAAAACAAATTATCGTGTTCCTAAAGGTAAAACCTTCTATCATAAAAAAACTATTTGCGTTATAAATTTTAATATTTTGCATTGTTTATGTTATCTTCATTAACAAATAAAAGTGTTGGTTAATTCGTAACTAGATAAAAACTTTGTTCGATTAAAAGTTACTTCCAAATAAAAATTTGTGTTGCAGTATTATTTGAAATATGCCGCGCAAACTTACGTCATTGGATACGTGGAGCAATGCGGTGCTGCCATATGTCTCTTCTTCCCAAGTAGCAATTTTCAAGAAGTTGTCCAAAAGTTGGCTAAGTGGGTACCAAATGTCCGCCCGGAAGTTATCTTAAAGTTAAGAACCATCCAAAAAGATAACTGTTGAACACATGGTAACTTATAGGCAGCTTCCAAGCGGAAATTTGCTACCCATTCAGACAACTTCTGGACGACTGTTTGGAAATTGCCACCTGGGTTACTATAGGAAACAAATATTTTTTGCGGAATGTTATTTTGTCGAAATTTCAATGCAGACCCTGCAGTATTAAAAGTTGCAGTTTAAAAACCCTTACCTCCGAAACTAAATACAGTAGAACCTCGATTATCCGAACTAGTCTCGGTCCCAATTAGATCGGATTATCAAAAGTTCAGATAATCGAAACGTGGGTTTTTTGGGACGAGATCATAAGCAAAATTGTTGTTTTTGATCTCGTCCCAAAAAACCCACGTTTCGATTATCCGAACTTTCGATTATCCGAACTAATTGGGACCGAGACTAGTTCGGATAATCGAGGTTCTACTGTAGTCGACTGTTCTAAGATTTCACTCAAACATACATAATGATATGAACAATGTCTGGTTAAAATTCGAACAAAAAAACTATAGAAATCAAGAGCGCGCGCTCGTTCCACCTCAACCTCGTTCTTTTTACAAAATATGTTTTTAAAATCGCGCGGACTCGTAGCTCACACAATTTTCAACCGATTGATTTGCAATTTCGACTGTAGCTTCTCAGACAGATTTTTTGGCGAAATACACACGATTTTTCCAATCTATTAACAATTACAGTTTATGCAAACCGTTGAAGGCCGCTTTTTTAAGTCGAAAAAGCGACTTTTTTTCAACCTGCTAATTTTGCGAAAATAATTATTCCATCTCATGTGGATTACGAAAGAAAATTATTTTTCGTTCTATAGGCTCATACGCATCTCCAACGATTCTACCTGTGTAGTGCCTCAAAAAAGGCGTTCTATTTCTACCAGCCAGTGAATTGCCAGTTTGTATTTTTTTTAAATAAAAAATTGATTTAAATACCCACAGATGTGTAAAATAGACTGTTCAAACCCCATTATAATTGCTTCATTAGGATTTCAAAAAAAAAATCCGAAGAAGCCTTGTTTTCCGACCATCCAAAGATCTAAAAGACCTTAAGGTAGACGAACGAAAGAAAGGAGGCTCTATTCCTTCTCGGTACATCTCGTCAATATCGTTAATTATCGTATCGGTAAGTGTCGCTAATCATAGCTGCCTCACAGCGCAATAGAAAAAAAATATTCTCCGTTCGAAGTATTGATGAGAAATTGAAAACTCCGCGTTCGGGCGGACAGACGGAGATGGGAGATGTTTTTCTCCGGCCTGGGATGACGGGAACATCGTGTCCTTCGGGAATGTGTATATCTTCATAGAGTGGATCACGTATCATCAGAGTGACGGACAGACGTGTGATTAGCTCGAAATGCTTTGACAGCTAATTTTAAAATATTTGAAAACTGTCGTTTCGCTCTCTTGCTTTTCTCTGCCTTTTCTTGCGACGAGGGTGCTGGGTGGGGATCCAAATATCGAAAGACGAAATATAGATCGACAAATATTTCGAAACGACAGAATTATGAACTCTCAAAATAACGAAGGTTTAATTATTCGAAATGTTATGTTTCGATCGAAGAAAAAATCGAATGACTATAAAGCAAAGCATCATTTACTCGAGAGCTCATTTATCTGAAAACGTATATTCAGATCGTCTGCAATTTGAGACATACAAATATAGATTGGAACAATCTATAACATCCATATCTCCGAAACAGAAAAAAAACGAGTGTCTAATATTCGTAATACCGCCTATAGCGAAAAGCAATATATCGAGACGCAAAATATCGATGGTCCGAAATGGCGAATGCCAAAATGGCGAACATGGTATGGATGCTGTCCCGGCCGACCGCTAACGCTATTTGCCTCGATCACAAGGTTTCGGCATCCGGGCCATTCGACATTTTGACCCTTCGCTATTTTAACCACTCGACTTTTTGGCCGTTCGATTTAATGCTTTCTGTTTTTTGACCCGTCGCTATATTTACAATTCGAAGATTCGTCTTCTCGGATTATTTGGTGTTATTTATATAAGCAATTCGATATTATGTCTCTCAATATTTTTTAAATCGGTTTTTGTTTTTCGCTATATTTCAACTTCGAGATATTCTTATTCGGAATTTTTATTTACGACTATATAAACCCTCCGAACATGGATCTATCTATATTCAAACATTCGACATTTTTTAATTCGATATTTCAGCCCATCCGAATATTGATCCATCGATATTTCGACTCCCACCCGAGTGTGCTAAATATTTCAGTCACGTGCCATAACACGGTTTTTTCATATGCGCTTTTTTATTCTATTTATTATTTATTATTAATGTGTTTGATTGCGCTTTTTTATTCTATTTATTTTTATTCTAATTGCGCTTTTTTATTCTATTTATTATTTATTAATAAATGTGTTTCTATTATTATTAGCATCAGTATTATTATTATTGGTATTACTTGATTTATATACATTATACTTCATAATTATTAGTTTGTTGAATAATAATATTAAGTAATAATCATATAAAGCTATAATTGTTGTCGTTCGATATTCTTATGGTTGTTATCATTATGATTCATTGTATTTTATAATTATGAGTTTGTTTCATAACAATATCAAGCAACAAAAACTTTTTATTATTGTCTTAATTATTATTATTATTTTAATCATAATTTCACAAGCTATTTTTACAAATACTCAATAATAATAATAATAATAATCATAATAAAATAATATTTGAAATATTAAAAAAAACGACTATTTTTGATAATCGAAAATAATAATAATAATAATAGTGAGAAGAGTTATTATCACTATTATTACAATCCTTGCGAATGAAATCTGTCTGTCGCGATTCAAGCATTAATTCTGCTTTGCAATTTTCTCCCATTGCTTTTTTTTATTCATCACCCTATGGAATAGTGTATTTCAGAGCTTCGATTGCGGAGTACACGATCGATCGCGGACTTCCTCATATACTGGACGAGAGCAATGACAGAAACTCGTTAACGCGAAGGCTGCCGAGCAGCGATTTAATTTCATAGCCAAGGTGTACTTGTGCTTGATGTTAACATCAGCGGGCTTTTTTTCCACCACGTGTACAAACGATGATACCAAATTGGGTAGTTAATTTTTATACCGATCCCGATATAATTTGGGTCGAAGGAAATTGGCGAAATTAAACCGTTAAGGGAAGATAAAAAAGTTTCTTTTCATACCGGAAGTTGCTTTCGCGTCGTGAAGTACGTGACTAAGCTGGGCTCATCATCCCCTGGATGACGATCGGCATTTTCTCTCATATCCACACCCTTTCCCTTCCCTCTCGCTCTACCAATCCAATATCAAAGTTTGTAAGTCGCAGATGAAGAATCAGCGGATTTCTGTTCTAAGAAAGCCCGCGACAAGTGGATGTGCCCGTGGCGATGCACTGATACGTTTGGCGGGGGGGAAAAAACGAGGGAGGTCGAATACGAGTAGCCAGAGGGACTTTTTCGATATTGGGGAGAGTGAAAATAACTTTGCGACTCTCCGGGGAGTAGCGCAGGGGGAGAGAGAGAGTCAGACTGGACAAAATTGTGAAGTTCAAAAGTCCGTGCCAAAGAGAAAGTTTTTGCAAGCAACCGACAATTAATTTACCAGGAAATGTTGTTCATTTTTTTTGCTTTCGCTGCGTACTTTTTCAAATCTACTTTTTTCATTTCATGTATCGATAAATTGTACCAATAAATGACGAAAAACGTTTTTTTTTCGCTTCTTCGTTAACATTACAATTTTTTTATACCTGCTGAATTATATTCGGCCTATAGATAAATAAAAGATTCGAATGTACGTATAAAAAAAGTAAAGAACAATTCCAGGCGTGGCTAAATATTTGCTTGGAGCTTATCTTTGATCGTTATTCGAGTTTCAGTGACGTGTCACGTACGGACAAATATTCTTTGGCTGCAGCGAGATTGCTATTGTTACAGAACAACGATGATATGGACGGCAATTGCAACGATAGCAATCACGCTGCGAACCGTGTTGTTTTTGTTATTGTCTTAGCCGTTATTATTTTTCACTCACTGTTCGAGCAATTGTGAGAATGTGTCCGGTGATTTATAACGTGTCCCGTGCTTTCTATTTGTTTTTGGCGTTTTGCGCAATATTTCTGATATTCGAGAATTTTCATCGCTATAATTACTTTACTCGGAGCCCTTGGGCTCTTCGCGAAGCGTCGTTTCACGACGAATTCGAGATATCGGTTCGATCCCGTTTACAGGTTCTAGACTACCGCAATGATTAATTCGAAGATGCACAAATTGGCGGAGAAATAATTAACCATTGGAAGAAAAAGTTGGATATCGTTTCATCGATCGATCTAAATAAGAAAATGGAGTTCCAAGTCTTTAGAATAAAAGTAACAATTAGTTTTAAAAAATGAAGTATTCAATAATGATTTTCGAATTTTCTTGGAATGGTAGGGATTAAGGTATTCTTTTCACGAGCCCGAATATTTAACAATTAACTGATTATCGTCTCTAAGCAAGTTAAATTTATGTGTAAAAAAATATTTTAACTAAACAAGCTTTTACTTAATGTACTAAGAAGTAGAAAATAGCCTTTTCACGAAGTCACCTATATGTGACTATAAATAAAAGCTTGGGGTGCATAAATTTTGAAATGTTCAATAAATTTGATAAATTCAGTTTCATTAACCGTATTCAATTTGGCACAATGGTAATTAGAGAAATTATTATCACACGTTTATACTCGGTTTCAGGATTTTATTTAAGGCCTTAGGCCACAGTAACGGGTATAAAATCATGTGCGAGTTTAACATTTTTTTTCGTATGAAAAAGTGATTCACTCATAAAATTATTACACATCTGTTTAGTATGAATATCAAGCTGTTAGAATTTGTTTTTTTCGATGTACAAAATGGCCGACTACTCGAAATTTCTCGAAACGGCTTTTTTCCAATTGGCGTGACAAATAACCAACAATTTTCACTCGATTTACTTAAAATTTAAAAGTTATGTTCCTAATTGCATTTCGCAGAGAAGGACGTACGGAATTTCTGATTAATCGAAAACTTTTCATTTTATGAGCAGTTATAAAGATTTTTTTCACTGAAGATTCATTTCTTAAGTTCAAATACCTACAACTTTTGAATAAAACAATATTTTTTTTAATTCCGTACGTATTTCTCTAGGTATTTTAATGTAGATTGACGAGAATTTTTGTTTTTTGTTCTAGGTAAAAAACTGTAAGTTCTAAATGTCACGCCGTGGAGCGCCTAAAAAAAGATAACAAAAGAAAATATTAGTAGTCGGCCATTTTGAACATCGAAAAATATATATTTTTTCTAACAGCTTGATATCCATACTGAATAGATGTGTAATTAATTTTATGAGTGAATCACTTTTTCATACGAAAAAAAATTGTTAAATTCGCACATGATTTTATACCCGTTACTGTGGCCTGAGGCCTTAAGGAATTTAAGGTTGTTTTACAGTCAATTAAATACAGTAGATATGTTGACGGATTTATGTAAATTAAAGATTATATGTCTAAATGTTGAGCCCCTAAGCTTTTATTTACAGTCACATACAGGTGACTTGGTGAAAACATTATTTTCTACTTTTTAGTACATTAACTAAAAGCTTGTTAAAAAAAAATTACATATGAATTATTTTCTACTTTTTAGTCTTTAAGTGATTTTCTTAGTTGTTACTAGTAGTGTACTAGTTTACGCATTTGTACGTTAGGAACATGGAATGCTTGTGAAAAATAACAAGTCTGTAATTGGGATTGAACTTACGACGAGTTGCATATAAACTTTTCACATGTGTTAGTGACATTTTATATGGATGATTCGATATCGCTAATTTAACATGAAAAGTTGGATATTTTAAAAAAAGTTGAATCAGTGTTCATCCTTTAGATGCATTTTTGCAAAGTTTCAGAGCTCCAACTAGCCGGGAAGTGGGTGAAATATCGATTTTCCATTTTGCTTCTCACAGAAAGTCAAGTTAAATAAAAGCTTGTGAAAACACGTCTCAGTATACTGGTAAAATTTCAAGCCAAGTTTCCCAACTTTTAACGAAAAATGACGACTCTAAAAATCGTCTCATTTATACGTCGTTTTATGGAGATAACACCATTTCTATCTAATAATCTATCCACTAAATAACTCTACATGCCTGATATAAACTGTTCACGCGTGTAAAAAATCTAAAGATTCCGTAACGACGATAAAAATAGGATGTTTAAAGAAAATATTAATGATGAAACTCAGAAAAACGTGACTAGCGGAAGAATTTTCGTAGCCGCGACTTTTAAGAGGAAATTTCTAAATCTACGATATTTTTTATTACAGTTTATCGTTGGGTATAATATTTGATTGTCAATTATATTTATTAAGCGCCATTGCAAATAACCAATGATTTAGAAGAGCCCTGCATATGCCTCCACAAAATACGGCCCCCAACGAAAAGAATACCTTAAAGTTATCTCGATAAAGATCCAAAAAAATTACTTCGCCGTTGGAAAAAATTGAATCGTCACGTCACTTCTGCTTATTGTTTTCAAATTTCAACAAGGTACTCGTCGCGAAACTACGAAACAATGCAATTTCATCCAACGCCCACGACAAGTCCAAAAGCTCGTTCCCAATTAAAAATCAATCTTTTGGACACCCTGTCGAAAAAAAAAACCCTTTCACAATATTCGTAAAACACCAAACACCGTATTGAGGTCAAGATTACGATGCCCGTGACCTCTTTAATGTTACGGCACCCACAGTAGCACGTATCACTGATAACATAATCGTCATTTATCGTTTCCACTTGGTTAAAAAATTCAAATTCAAAAGCTGCACCAAAATCGCTGAACGTAACTCCGCCTCGGTTTCGTCATTTTTTATTTTCCAATTATTACTCCGTCATTTATCGACAGTGTAAAAAAAGTCACGAAAGCGACCTTGAACTTGAATATAATTAGAGCCAGTGAATTGGAACACATTGAAAAAAGACGAAAAGCTACCGAAAGTGTCACAATTTTTTGGCCAACTAACGTTCAGTCGGGAGATCTGATGTTTTAAATTTTGAATTTTTCGAGATAGCGAGACATAAAGGGATTTACATATTTTTATTTTCTTCGGAATCACGTCGGTGGGCGGCGAACGAGAACGGCGCGCGTCCGACTCTTTAACGTCGTCTCGCTAAACTGACTGTTACTACTGGTACACGCGACGAGAGGCGCAGAGGATCACTCTTGATGCGTGTTGCCGGTGGTTGTCACGGGTGCGGGGGCGTTTCAGACGAGCCTCCTTCTATAGTAAACGACACACACAGATTGGCCACTTGAATGTCCGATGAAAAAAAAAAAAAGAAAACAAAACGTAACGAAATGAAACCATCAGTGATTGGCCTTTTGAAACTGAAAGATTGCAGATCAGCTCATTTGTATTTTTATTCATTTTAAATCCTATTTCTAATATTTCTGTATTTTAAAATCGACTAAATCACCGGCATTACAAACATGATTATTTTATATAGAGTTATTATATTTTATTAGGAACCATTTCTGTGTTGACGGAGGGTTGGAAAAATAATTGCCAGTATTGGTTTTTAGGCTTCTGTTTTTTTTTTGCAATTCTCGAACTCGTTTTATTTATTTTATTTAAAGCTGTCTTAATTAAATTTGAAAAATTGCTGTAAATTAAGTGTTTTTTTTCGAAATCATTCGAGTATTTTTTTTTTCGTTCACTACTCAAATGTGGTGATACGATTCGAATTTCTTTTTTTAATACTTGAAACTATTCTGAATGCCCACTTTCGGATTGATAAATCGAAACCAATCGTTGTTTTGAGTGTTCTGAATGATTGCAGGCATATTACTATTTTCATAAGACGATTATAATTATTGTGATTGAGTATTATTGGATTAGCAGTTTTATTAATTTTATTTGATATTTTTATTTACTTTACTATTTTATGATTGATGAATCGAATGAACTTGATTGTTTTGGGTGCTCTTGATTATTGCAGGTATTGTACTATTTATATAACACGATAATAATCATTTTATTACAAATTTTATAAATTTTATTTAAATTCACTATTTTATTACTGATAAATCGAAGAAACTTGCTTGTTTGGAACATTCTCAAGTATTAGAGGCATTTCATTATTTGATATTACGATAATAGTCATTGTAATTGAGTATTATTGTATCGTAAATGTCATGAATTTGATTTGAAGTTACTATTTTATAAATCTTATTTTCATTTAATTTACAATTTTGAATAATCTGAATGATTAGAGACCTTTTATTATTTTGATATCACGATAATTATTATTACAAATTGAGCATTGCTTTTTTATTTGTTATCATTTTTTATTATTGCGATATTTATTACAATTCGAATTTCGATTTGGGTCAAAATCTCCTTTAATCCTCACTAATATTGTATAAGGCACTGTACGAGACGGCCAATTACTATCCAAAGCTCGAGGTCCGGACTCATTATCGTGTGCTTTTGTGCTCCACTGTCTCGCCGCTTGCGTGCAATCGCGTGATGTTTCATTTTACTCGCTCTTCCTACTACCCGCTGATTAACTTCCACCCTTTTTTATTCCGAACTACGCGGAGACACACTTTGAAAACGACTTTTCATTCGTTCTCTCGATTAATCCATATCATTGTGACCAATATCCTCTCGTGTTGCACCGCATGTTGTATTCCTATGGCTAAATAATAATTACGTAGACGTAACAGAAATGATTGAGCGATGAATCAATACCGAAGGGTCAGAGTAGGTATGACTTATTGCACTTTTTTTGAGGATCGAGGAATACAATGGCAGGCATATTTGTTAGTTCTTAGGATTGAGAGGCGTGAGAAAAAAAATGTCTTTATTATTTTTCAAATTAATAGAAATTATAATTTACAAAATTATTGACAAAAAATACATTAACGGAAAACGTGTGCAGGTTTTTCATTTTTTTTTCTATCGAAGAGTATGGTTTTTAACACTTCGACGACACACGGGGTCGTTTTGATCCCATTTTTTTTTCAACTGATTGTATCGCAAAACGGGGTAATTTGTTCGGCCGCTGGGTGGCGCATGAATGTTCCCCCACTCCTAATCTATAGGTGGACACTCAGCCCCCATCCTACATCCTGTCCGTGTACTGAGGATAGCTGTCGGAAAAGGACCTGGGGTCGAGTCGACCCCGTTTATGCAGTAGTGCGATGAAAGTGAAAACATTTTTTTTTTGGTCAAATTTGGTGTTTTATTACTACGTGTAGGTGAGTTACGATAGGAAATACTCATAGATATTTTTTATTTTGTGCTACTATAATAAATTATGTATTTAGAATGCCGATAATAAAACTGAAAGCGAGTGTTCATTATGCAGGAGGGCTATGTACAACGAGCACCGAATGTACTTATGCGTCGATTGCGGTAAATTTCAATAATGATAAGTCATTGAAGTAAAAAAAATCGGAAAATATACGTTTTCAACAATTAATCTGATGAATGAGTCGATTTTATCCATTTTTCACTATCCTGAAAATGATCAAATTCAAAGCTCCGAATACCTGCTTCTTGGAAAGACGGTCAACACTGTCTTTTTTTTGCATCTACAAACCTTCCTATTTAAAAACCACAAAGGATTTTTTTTATGTTTAGAAAAAAATGATCTTTTTCGTGCAAGTTCGTATTTTACAGCGCATCTCCCATTTTTAACGTTTGTTTGGACACCCAATTTTTGTTTTTCTTAAAAAAAAAATTTGGGCCATAAAATAAGGATCATTGACTACAAAAAACGTCTCTACCAAAAGAAAATGCGTACCGAAATACGGCGATCTGAAAAACGTCCGGGGTCCGATCGACCCCATATGCAGTCAGAGCTTCGTTGCGAAAGTGTGCAATCGAAGGGTTAAGGGGAGGTATATACTTAGGAGCCGGAAAAAGGCTCATATTTGTGAATTTTTTCAAGGAAAACTATTTGAAATTTCGGATTGGGGTTTTAATTATCTAAAAGTATATACATTAAAAAATATGTTCAATTTTCTTTATTTAAAAATATCAAAAATATACAAGGATATTGTATGATCCTTGGAGCGTCGTAAAAAAAATCTGCGTATACGGTACCCACTGGCGTTTCTTCAAAAATCATCGGGGAAATAAACCAAAAAGATTATTCAATTAGATACTATAATCTAGTGCTTGTCATAGCCGATTTTGAAAATATCGATTTATGAAGAAATGGTGGACGTTTGAACATAAACAGTGATTTTTGGGGCCAAAAATTAGTTATTATTTTGCCTACAAAACAAAAACTAAGTAACGGGAAAAAAAAATCCGATGACAAGTACTAGATAATGGTGTATAGAATAACCACAAAAAACCTCAAGGCAATCGGTTCATTGGTTTTCGAGAAATGTTGGGTACCGATTTGAAAAACGTGGTTTTGAGAAAAACGCGTTTGAAAATTTGGGAATGAATAAATCATGAAATTTGTCAACTTACATGGAATCATCGATACCAGGCCCGTAGTGTAGGTCTTCTACGGTCGACGGAATGTTCATAGCTTCCAAATCCTCGACCTCGACCACCTAGGTGTATATCTCTCCTTAAGTATCTATTACAATGTTTGTATTGAAAAATATTTATAAGTGTGGTAAATTCAATGATCTGTGCAGACCGCTGTTTGAAAAACGTCCTTCGACCACTGCTGCACGGAAACAAATCATCCGAAATAAAAAAAATCAAACGCATTTAGTTTTTGCACGAAATTATCTAGCGCTTGGACGAAGGTTTTAATAAAATATTGATTTTTGACCAAATGGCCGCCTTCCGAAGTGAAAGTATGGATTTTCGCTGAAAAAAACGCTCAATTTTGGTTGATAAAAAAAACTGTGCAACGAAAAAAAAAAATCCTTGTCCTTACAACAAACTTGTAAAATTTAAAGTTGATCGGTGCAGTGATTTTTTAGATATAAACGCACATAACTCTCTCAATTTCCAACCCATTGACGTAAAATTTTCAGAGAATATTTTTCAAATGTTATATTTTGAGAATTCGTCGAAAACCAAGGATCGATATTTTCAATAATCCCAACTAGGTGTAACCCCTTAAAATAATCGAAACAACGAATAAATTCAGGACAATTCAAACAAGTTCATTATTGCATTGGCCCGCATCGTCGAATACAATGAAAATCATTCTTCTTTCTTTCTTATTATTGTACAAAATTCACTTGTCCCTTGGAGATTCAGGTTGCAAATAAATGAAGATCGCAATAAATCAATCGAGTCATTTCCGTCGTCCAAATGGCGGCGGAAAAAAATTTGAGCGAATAAAAAATCACAATTTTCACACTATTCTCGTTGGCATAATTATCCCTCAGCGTGAAGTAAACGCATCTCTGGTGTTGCTCCAAAAAAGAATGGAACGCACAAATTTACGGAGTGTGACTGAAAGATTGACGGCGGAGTCGAGAGTTGGTCGGTCCTTAACGAGGTATGAAACAAGATTCATAAAGGTAATTCATTCCGGTCACTTCATTGTACCTAACTGGAAAATAACGAACCATTTGCGATTGCACATAAAGGCTCTAATTGCGATGTATCTGAGCAATGAATGCATCGCGAATCATTGTCAGACGGGTGTGTGCGTGCATCGCATTGCATACGTACGCGCAATTTCTTCGTCACCGAGCCGCAGACCTTTATCAAATTCTCCATTCAGACGGCGATAAATAAAATGCAAATGAGAATAAATGTCATTAACGTGTCGGCGAATAAATCTGGAATCCTTCGAATTCGTTGAACAAATCGACGAATGGAAAAAGCAGAGAGCAAACATAAGGGATCATCATAGTATAACTGGTCGAAAAATATTTGATTTTCGCGGTTTTTTTTTCTCGATAGTTAATAGTCTGATTTTTTTAACCTTTATTTTTATTTTTTTTTACATTTTTTTAACGCTTCAAAATGTCTACGAAAAAGAGAAGGAGTCCTCACGGTGTACATAGTTGTAGCCGTAAATATTATCTGAAACAAAGTTTGTAAAAAGATTATTAATCAGTATGAAAGCCGCTATTTTGCTATGGAGGTTTTGAAAAAATCAAAAGTGGCAAAATGACGGTGGTTTGAAAAAAGTATCGAATTTAGCCTACTTTTTCGACAGTTTTTCGTTAAGAAAGAAAGAAACATTTCGATAAAAACTCGTTGAAAGTTTCGAGTGCGGAATTTTCATATAAATTGTCTACTTACGATCAATCAGCGATGCCAGGTCCATGTTTATAACCGTCTATACTATCAGATAATGCAAAAAAATAATTTTTTAAAAATGTTACACTCTGATGATCCCTTAAGGCCTTATATACGCGATTTCGCCAATTTTCGAACGTCCTTTTCTAGACGCGGTTAAAAAAAATGACGCATATATTGGCAACATTCTTTTCCAGATCATTTATGCACATGGTTAAGTATATGTGAAAAAAAATCAGAAATATTAACTAATGGCGGAGATGTAACGTAATAAAGCAATGTATTTATTTTGCGCGCGCGTTGATGGTGAAAGTTCTCGGCATCGATGTGGGTGTCTGAAAAAAAATGAACACATTTATAATTGCATAATGAATGTATCTTCGGTGTGAGCCAACAATATTATTTAAAAGAATTATTATAATAAAAATTCGAAACCTACCATTTGTTTACTCAATTTTCTGTCGGTATTTTATTTTTTATATTTTTTAGTTTCATTGAAATTTTTGTTTCTGTGGTTCACACGATAGGTGATGATACTAAGAATATGTGGTAAAAATTTCAAATCGATCTGAACCTTCGTTCAAGAGTTAGAACTTTCACAAGGTTCAAAAAAGTGAATCATGGAAAAACGGCTTTGAAGTTGGCGGTCGGGCGCGCCGCGCGGTATCTATTACAAATGCAATCTTACCTTATTTTTGGAATTGTTGGAATTTTTGCATTCTGTTATGCTTAAAATATTCCTAACCGTTCAGGCTAATAGAATCAAAAATAATTAAAAAATAACATTTTTTGAAATGTTTCGCGTATATGAGGCCTTAAGGGTGTATGCCTAGTTGTAAAAGTCGAAAAATAACTTTTTTCAAACCCATACATATTGATAGTATAACATCTTATAAATGTTCCCTGAAAATGTTAAGGTGATGGCTCAAAATTGACAGATTTATAGGCGGATATGTCGGAGGGTCGTTCGAAACTTTAAACGCTTTTTTCTCGAAAATACGTTTTCAAAGTCGTAGAGCAAAATATTTCAAAAACTACTGCAGCGATCTCTCTGAAATTCTTAGGGCTTTTTCTCGATGTAGGAATATAGTATTTGATCAAAGGACTTTTATTCCCGATGTATACTTTCGATTTGATAAACGAAAAATGTCAATTTTTGCCGAAAAAATCAAGACTCAATTTGAACACGCACTATTTATAAAAATTGAATATTTTGGATATTAGATAACCTAGTACAGAAGACCATTTCTCATCGTAAAATATGTTTCTGAGAGGTGCTTCTCGGACATCGGCTTACAATCAATTAAATAAAATATTTATACACAAAAAAATACAAATTGTTTTTCAGATGATACTTTTTTAAATACCGATTTTTTGTTGAAATTTATCATCACGATTTTATTTTAAAAATTCCCAAAATGAGTGGTTTTCGACTTTTAAAACTATATACATAAAGAACCCGTTAATCCTTTTTCAAATCAATGTCACACGACGGGCACAAACCATTCTATTAGTGCAATTAATGCAAAGTAGTAGTTGGATCCAAATGTCTTCAAAGTTCATTTATCGTAAGTTTGTAAGATTCGAGTATGCGTAAAGTTTGCAAAAGTCGAACAAAATAGCAGAACTACAACGAAATCGATAACCAAAACCGTCAACTCATACATCATAAAGGAATCAAAAATTAAAAAGAAAATGAAAAATGTTGAAATTTTTCGCGTATATAAGGTTTTAAAATCAATTTTTTTAGCACATGTCTTTTTTTACCCGTTTTTTAAAATTTATATTAAAATGATGCTCGTTTGGTTTTCGAGATTCCTCCATTGGAGGGCTTCGTATAAAAAATAGTGAACTTTAAAAGAGGTGAATAAATGAAGAGATAAAAAGAAGACGGTGAGTCGTTTGACTTGTCCCCAATGTCATAAATTCAGTCGACGCATCCGGAAGGGCCGCTCCAGGATCTTGAGCAGCAGGCATATAAGCCTCGTTTATCCTTGCGTGAATATGTATACAGAATTATAGTGTGGGCATCAGGATACGTACGTGGAAGCATCGGAGAAGCTCTGGTAACGAGCCGTCAACTGTCAGGGAGAACCAATTAAAAGGTTGAGATAAATATGCTCACGAGCAACCGGACACCAGTTGCTTTTTTTTTCCTTTTCACTGCCGCAGATTCGAGTTCCCACTCACAGTTTTACGGCTCTTTGACCTTTTTTTTTCATCTTTGGCCTTGTTTCGAGGCTGAATTATTCTTCGAAATTTTCATTTCGGAAATATTGAGAAAAAAGGGTGGAGGGAGATGGAAGTATCGGCCATGTGGGCAGAGCAAGAGGGAGGGAGAGGATATATTTTGATCTCAACGACACTACCCTTGAAATCCCTTAAAACGCTACATCTATGTAGGTCGCCGAAAAATGAGATTTTTTGGGGATTTTTTATTGAGCATACTAAAGAAGCAACCGAAATGAGGTTTGGAGGCTTGATTCTATGTGTTGATGTATACAAAAAAGAGCCTTTTCCCAGGCGCTCTGCGGGAGAAAGCAGTACCTTTCGAGACCAGCAGGTACAACAAAAAAGATTCGTCATTTACATTAGTTTTGCTAGAGAAGTACACACGATAATAAAAAATGTGTTGTGATCGCAAAATGGCATAATTGTGAATCAAATTTTTGTTTTTTTTTCGTTAAAAAATCGCCCTTAATTTGTTCATAAAAATGAGAATTGTTGATAAATCTTAAAAATAGTGTGTACTTCTTTAGAAAATCCATCTAGAAAGTTATAGTTACAGGTAAGTGCGATGACCCGAAAGTGGGGGTTGTTAAAAAAATGAAGGAATAAGTAAGATGATTGAAAAATCGTTTGGACATTTATTTGTATGTACATAAACAATGCTGTGTACCAAACTTCACAAAAAATAGTGATAATCATAGAAGTTATAAACGTGAGAGGCTCAACGGTGTACTTGATTTTGGCCACCTGGTTGATCTGAAATTTGAAAAACGAGATTTTTCGCAAGATCGACAATATTGGCAAACAAGGGGACAGTACAGCAGTCGGATTTTTGTAATTTTTCGTACTCATGGTACGCGAAGTTCAGAGCTCGGATATTAATATCCCAAAGCAGTTCGACGCCATATTCAGAAATTTTCGAGAAAATTGACTTTGAAGTTTTCGAGCGTCCTCTTATCCCATAAAGATGCAATGATATTCGAACCGGGCTCGTGGCGTACCCGGTAGCGCTCGAGTCTAGTAATCGCGGGGTCGCTGGTTCGAGTCTCACTTCGAAATTTTTTTTTTTTTTTTTTTTTCATTTTTTTTTAATGAAAAAACGCAAGTCATATTTTTAATTATCTCTTGATTATAAACATACATTTTCAAGTATCAATATTTATAACCAACAACATTTTTAGGATGAAAATGAAAAACGTCGGGTAAGGAATTGAATACTTTATTATTCGGTCTGTATTCGTTTGTTTTATACATCGGGTGTAATGTTACACGAGCCAGAGTGATAACCATCGTAAAAACAAGGAAAACAGTAATTTTCACGGCATCTCGCACACCGTACAAACGCTGCATTGTTACATTCGCAATTTTTCCTATTAATCTACAAGGGATTTTATATTCCTATTAATCTACAAGGGAGTTTATGTAAATATTATTACTGGATATCTTTACGTCGCCTATTCGCAATTTCAAGCAAGAGATAATCAAAAATAAGACTTGCATTTATCATTGACAATTATAATTACATATATGTGAATTAGCATAGATTTTATGATCTTTATCCCGGGATTATTTATTTTTTTTTTTATAAATAATCACCTATTGTTATATATAAATAATATATGATCATATATGAGAAAATATATAATTATGTATAACTATAATTAATTTTGTACATAAATAACTATATTTGGATTTTTCCATATATAAACATATATAGATATATTATATTAATTATATATAATAATATGTGATTATATACAACAAAAATTTATCGGGATATTTAAATGACGGAGGTATGCGAATTAAAAAAAAATGAAAAAAAAAAAAAAAAAAAAAAATTCGAAGCGAGACTCGAACCAGCGAGCCCGCGATTACTAGACTCGAGCGCTACCGGGTACGCCACGAGCCCGGTTCGAATATCGTTGCATGTTTGTGGGATAAGAGTGCGCTCGAAAACTTCAAAGTCAATTTTCTCGAAAATTTCTGAATATGGCGTCGAACTGCTTTGGGATATTAATATTCGAGCTCTGAACTTCACGTACCATGAGTACGAAAAATTACAAAAATCCGACTGCCATACTGTCCCCTTGTAAGACTGGACCGAACTTTTTTTTGTTATCGTGTTCTGGTCGGAAGAGGGAGTAAAGGGAATGGATAAAAAAAATGTGGGCGAGATTGAGGGGTCTTCTCACTTTAAACGCTAAAAAAGGCTATTTTCATGAATTTTTTAAATAGGTTTATAGTATAGATATTGATATAAAAATTGTTACACCTAATAAATACACTTTCGAAATACATTTTTTTTAAATATTTATTTGAGTCACTATTTATAGACGAAAATGGCAGTTAAAAAAATGTCCCAAAAAATGGTAGGTCTGCGCTGTTGATGAAATCTCGAAGAGGAATCATTCAAAAGAAAAAAATCAAACGGTTTTAGATTCAGTATATTAATGGCAATAGCGCATATCAAACGATTTTTTATATATGCAAAAATAAGAAAATGGCGTACATTTTTCGAAATAACAAAAAAACGTGTTTTTTTCACCGTTTTTGGCAAAAAAAGAGTATATATCAAAGTTTTAAAAAATCCTTGATATGCGCTATAGCTATAGTTGTAAAGAATATGTGGTTGAAATTTCACAAGGATCGGTTCAGTAGTTCCGAAGATTTTATCAACAAGTCATCGAAAAACGTTGTTTCAAGAAAAACGCGTTTAAAGATTGTTTGGGTTAAATAAATACATAAAAAAAAATTTGTAATGTATTTCAAAAGTATATTTATTAAGCGTTACAACTTTTATATCAATATGTATAATATAAACCTATGAGAGAAAATCATGAAAATAGCCTTTATAGCGTCTAAAGTGAGAAGATTCCTTAAGGAGAGATATACACCTAGATGATCGAGGTCGAGGATTTAGAAGCTATGAACATTCCGTCGACCGTAGAAGACCTACACTATGGGCCTGGTATCGATGATTCCATGTAAGTTGAAAAATTTCATTATTTATTCATAGCTAAATTTTCAACCGCGTTTTTCTCAAAACCACGTTTTTCAAATCCCAAATTTTCTTGAAAGCCAATGAACCGATTGCTTCTAGGTTTTTTGTGGTTATTCTCTACACATCATTATCTAGTACTTGTCGTAGGATTTTTTTTCCGTTACTTAGTTTTTGTCTTATAGGCAAAATAATAACTAATTTTTGGCCCAACAATCACTATTTATGCTCAAACGTCCGCCATTTTGTCATAAATCGATATTTTCGAAATCGACTATGACAATTACTAGATTATAGTATCTAATTTAATAATCTTTTTAGCTTTTTTTCCGACGATTTTTGAAGAAACACCAGTGGGTACCGTATACGCAGATTTATTTACGACGCTCCAAGGATCATACAATATCCTTGTATATTTTTGATATTTTTAAATAAAGAAAATTAAACATATTTTTGAATGTATATACTTTTAGATAATTAAAACCGCAATCCGAAATTTCAAATACTTTTCCTTGAAAAAATGCACAAAAATGACCTTTTTTCCGGCTCCTAGGTGTATATTTCCCCTTAAGATGCGGAAACATAGGAAGAGCGGGAAAGAGGGGGGGGGGAGGATTGGAGATGCAGGATTTGTGTAGAAGAGAATGAGACGCTGAAGCACCTGTTAGTATGTGAAAAAGGCTAGTTAAAAGGTAAAGGTTAAAGGTTAGTTACGGAGAAAGCAAGAAAGAAAGCAGAGGACTGCAAGGAATGGATAATTTGCCGATAAAGTGAGAAATTATAAATATGTTGAATGGGAAGAGACAAAAAGGGATATGCGAGTATTTTAGGAAAATAGAGGAATATGCAAGGAGGACGGCGGCGGAGAAAGAGATGGAGGGGAGGATTAAACAAAAAAGAGAGGAATGTTAGATAGTGACAAGGGAAAGAGTATGCAGAGTGGAAAATAAGTTAAGGGGTAAGGCCACAGTAGAATTTTCAAAAAATCGATTTTTTTTCTCTAAAACGGTGCTTTATCATCATAAGAATAAGTTACTATTCGATTTATAGCAAGAAAATATTGTTTTCACCGACTTTGAGTACATGACGTAAGCCCACCTCTGGCACGGCATTAGAGTACCTAAAACTTTAAACGCGTTTTTCTCGAAACAGCTTTTTTCCAATTGGCGTGACAAATAACTTCAACAATTTTCACTCGATTTACTTCAAATTTAAAAGTTATATTCCCAATTGCATTTCGCAGAGAAGTGCGTACGGAATTTCTGATTAATCGGAAACTTTTCATTTCATAAGCAGTTTTATACGAAAATTTTCACTGAAAATTCATTCAAATACCTACAACTCAATTCAAATACCTGCAACTCAATTCAGATATCTAAATTTTTGAACGAAACAATATTTTTGAAAATCCGTACGTACCTCACTAGGTATTCTAATGTACATAAACAAGAATTTTTGTTTTTTGTTCTAGGTAAAAAATTGTGGATGCCAAATGTCACGCCGCGGAACGCCCAAAAAAGATAACAAAAGAAAATATCAGTAGCCGGCCATTTTGTGCATCGAAAAAAAAAAATTATACATATATTTTCTAACAGCTTGATATCCATACTGAATAGATGTGGAATTAATTTGATGAGTGAATAACTTTTTCATACGAAAAAAAATCGTTAAATTCGCACATGATTTTATACCCGTTACTGTGGCCTAACCCCTTAAGGTGTAGAGATGTAAACGAAAGGTATCATTTTGTCAAGAACGTATTTAAAAAGTTGTGCAAATAAAATTCGATTCATTTGATTATCATCGTGTTTTACTTATAAAAAAAAATGTTGAATTTAAGTTTGCTAGGCCTTCATAAGTTTGGAGCCCGAAAGCAGGTCGATATGTAATTTTTTTCTGCGGAGAGTATTGGGATGACGAGATCGGGATTTTACACATTTATAAATAGGCAAAGTTTGAGTTTTTTTAAGTCCAAAATATTGATAAACCATGGAGAGATTATTTCAAGAAAGTGCCACTACTGCATGTCCAATTGGTGTAGATGGTTCTGGCACTAAGGGTGACCTAAACTTGAAATGAAGAAAATGAACTTTTCGTATAATACTAAAACGTTTGTACGAGCAGATACTTTGTTGAAGTTTTGGAAATTAAAAAAATGGCAATCTGTAAAAAAAGTTCGATTTTTTTACAAAAAAACCACTTTAATAATTTGTTATTAACAAATAGATGGGCATATAAAAAATCCAATTATACAATAGAAAATAATATAAGCTATGCTCTGTCCGAATTTGAAGCGACTCGGATAGCTCCCGTAATATAACTAATACCGTTTTTTTCTTTCGATTTTTCGAGGACAAATGACGTCAATATTGTTAATAACCAATGAAAGGAAGACGTTAAAGAAAGAAAAACATCGGTCAAGACTAAACTATTATTACCCTGAATAAGTGTACCAGATTTCAAGTAAATCCGTTCATTAGATGTCGAGAAATCGTGTACACCGTTTTGATAAACATAGTTTCGAGAAAAACGCTTTTAACGTTTTGCTAGCAGTTCTATCGTTGTAATCATAAGTTTACCGTTTCAATTTTCAAATTTCCTCTTCAATTTGCAGTTGCCTCAAGCGACGAACGAGTGTTCGTTATTTTCACAGTAGTCTAACCTCTTAAAAGTTCAAGTCAATCGGACGGAAACTACCCCAATTATGCTTTCCCTTCGTTTAAAAAATGTAGTTTCGCGAGAAAAGCGTTTAAAGTTTCAAAACTGTTTGGCTATATGCATTTTTCAAATAAGGGCTTTCTTATCTTTTTACCTTTACTCGGCTGTCCAAGAACGATAAAATATCCCTTCCAGGTTCAAATTATGTCCTCGGTATCTTCCCTGGCTGAAGCAAGGTGATTTCGTGCATCTTTTCTTAAGGGGGGATTGTCTTTTTTTTTCGCAAAATTTACCGCTTTTTGGGAATTTTTTTGTGAAGAAAGTATACAACGGAAAACTTGTGAAACTTGGCATATAGTTTTATTGATCTGTTTACTACATACAAAAAAATTTTAAAACAATTTCATCAAAAAAATCCGCCTCCCACCCCCCTCGACGCGCGATGGTCCTTTTTTGATGGTGTGCACGATTTCTCAAAAACTATTCAACCGATTGCCTTCAAATTTGGACAGAATGCTCAGCTGACATCCTTTTATCGTTTGATGAAGCAAAAAAGCAATACGTTTAATAGTTTTTTATTTATAACAAAAAATCGATCAATTTTTTTTCGAAAAATCGATACTTCAAGTTCAAAACGTCACCAAATCGTCAATTTTTTTTTCCCTTCATCGAACGATAGCTATATGTGTCTAAAGGAAAATGCTTTTTGGGTTTTTGTTGCAGGATGAACGTGAAGGCTGTAATCGTGCACACCATCAAAAAAGGACCATCGCGCGTCGAGGGGGGTGGGAGGCGGATTTTTTGATGAAATTGTTTAAAAAATTTTTTGTATGTAGTAAACAGATCAATAAAACTATATGCCAAGTTTCACAAGTTTTCCGTTGTATACTTTCTTCACAAAAAAAATCCCAAAAAGCGGTAAATTTTGCGAAAAAAAAGACAATCCCCCCTTAATTTCGACGACGAGCACATCGCAACTTTTACGTGGTGTTCGTCAATTTCGTGGCAAAAATTGTAATTATCGTAGCCAATCTTCAATCCTAAGACAGTCGTAACGTGGAGAAGTCCCTTGAAACCCTCATAAAAAATTATAGGTGCTACGTCGGTCGCTATGTCGATAATCTTTTTACGGCTAGAAACTGATTTGGTAGCTATCGTCCACACGACGGAATTGAAGCTCTCTCTTGAATTCTGCGTGCACGCACCGAGGCATTTTGATAGTCGGTATGCAGTTGTTAGGTCTTTGTATATTTTTCGTACAACGACTGGACTAAACGACCCCGAATTGCTACTTTTACCGACTAGGCTGTTTCGTGCATTTCGGAGCGCTCGGAGACGCTTCGAAAAAGGAGCTATAAAGTTTTCGTGAAAAATGTTTCGCGTACATTTTTTGAAAAATATCATTCTTGCGATATTCATACATCATTTAAGCCGATAATAAAAGTTTTTTTTAAGTCAGATGCAACATCGTACAGATTTTAATCGAATAATCAACCCGTAATCAACGGATGATGAAAGAAGGTATTTCTATTGACCCTACTTACCCTACTTAACCCTATTGACCCCTGCTGTTTTTTACTTATGACTCTCGTGAAACTTAGTATTCGAGAATTTTTGTGGTTGTTGTTGAGGAAACTATGCTCAAAAATCAGATACTTGATTTGGGAGAAACAAATTCTCTTGAAATTACTCACTTTCGATGCAGTTTGGTACTGAGGGGTTTTCCAGGTCACCGAATGTGAATCTAAAGTAAAAAGATTGAAATTCAAAGTTCCTAGAAACATTATAGAGCACACAAATTTAAAAAAATTCTTGATTTATATGCAATTTGGTACTAGGGGGTTTTTTGAGATCGCTGATAATGAATCTAGGCTCAAAATCTGAAATTTGAGACAGCAGGTACAATATGGCGGAAGCAGTATGCAAAAAATACTCGTTTTTGATGAAATTCGGCATTGGAAGATTTTGGAGGACGTTGATTATGAATCTTGGCTCAAAAAATCGCAAATCCGAAGCAGATCAAATATGGTAGGCGAAAATACAAAAAAAATACTTTATCCAGATGAAATTTCGTACTGGGTGGTTTATTAAGGCTAGTGTGAAAATAGAGAAACGCAGTCATTCTCTGAATTTTTGTCGAAAACCATCAGACAGGACATTTCGAGTGTTTGTGGTTTTTTAAAACAAGAAATAAAGAACACAAACGTTTTTACAGATTACAAAATGTTAATTATTGACAAAGCTACATGTATATTAATGTGGCTAGAAAAAATAGCCGCCGCCGTTTTTTAGCCCCGATATATCAACTTCCAGTGGCGAAAAACTAGAAAAATGTTATAATCTGTAAGCATGTCGCTATTACGCTTACTAGAATGGACGAGAAATTTTTTTTTTGAAAAATTGCGACGGAGTAGCCGGACATAAGGATTTTTCATGCAATAATTATAAATTATGATGCATATTAAAAATAGTTTATATATGTTTATCGAGTTGATTATAGTATACGTAACAGACACCAGTATACACTATATGTGGTTTAAATTTGAGGTAAATCGGTTGATTAGTTTTCGAAATATATGGACCAAAAAATTGAAATATAACGTTTCGATAAAACGTATTTAAGGGGAGAAATACACCCAGGAGCCGGAAAAAAGGGCATTTTTGTGAATTTTTTCAAGGAAAACTATTTGAAATTTCGGATTGGGGTTTTAATTATCTAAAAGTATATACATTCAAAAATATGTTTAATTTTCTTTATTTAAAAATATCAAAAATATACAAGGGTATTGTATGATCCTTGGAGCGTCGTAAAAAAATCTGCGTATTACGGTACCCACTGGCGTTTCTTCAAAAATCATCTGAAAAAAAAACCAAAAAGATTATTAAATTAGATACTCTAATCTAGTACTTGTCATAGCCGATTTTGAAACCATCGATTTATGACAAAATGGCGGACGTTTGAACATAAATAGTGATTTTTGGGCCAAAAATTAGTTATTATTTTGCCTATATAACAAAAAACTAAGTAACGGAAAAAAAATCCTATGACAAGTACTAGATAATGGTGTATAAAATAACCACAAAAAACCTCAAGGCAAAGGGTTCATTGGTTTTCGAGAAATTTTGGGTACCGATTTGAAAAACGTGGTTTTGAGAAAAACGCGTTTGAAAATTTGGGAATGAATAAATCATGAAATTTGTCAACTTACCTAGAATTATCGATACCAGGCCCATAGTGTAGGTCTTCTACGGTCGACGGAATCCCAGGTAGAAATTGTGTTTGGAATCCTATAGGATTCCCCTACTTCTCCCTACTTCCTGATAGGGATCCAACGGGACACCCCATTGGATCCCTATCAGGAAACGTCACGCTCGTACATTGGATTCCAAGAGGGACTCCCCATCGGGATCCAAAAGGGATTCCCATCGGGATCCAAAAGGGATTCCATAGGGATTCCATAGGGATTCCCTATTAGGATCCAATAGGGATTTCCCATCGGAATCCAATGTAAGAATCTTAAAGCTTCCCCACAGTATTGAACGGAATCCGATACGATGCTTGATCGATCATATCGCATTCTGTAAGCCCAAAATGCTACAAAAAATAAAAGCATCGATACACTAAAGAGATCAATTTATTGTTTACAAAGGAGTACATATCGAATACCACAATATACTTTTTTTGTTTTTTTTTTTAAATTATTGACCCATACTGAATATTTATAGTGCTTTGTATAGTATTCTTCGAATACTTATATCTTATATCTATATCTTCGAGTACTTTTTATACTTTATGAACTTTTTAAAAATACTTTAAATACTTCTTATGCCGTAACGTAGTTTTTATACACTTTTTATACTATTATTAAGCAAAAATACTTGTGCAGTTATGGGCGGGATATTCTTTGAATACTTTTCATATTATATAAAATTTAAACACTTTAATAAGGTTGATGCTTGCATCATTGGAATGTAACAAACATTAATGCGTGTTTGGAGTAAATAAATTTTACGATCGCGATTGCGCAGTAACTCGATCGTCGCGCGCTTTTCAACGACGACACGAATATATATGTACCCTGCGCCGCTTATGTTCTATCGCCCGACGTCTTTCTTTTGTCGGAAGCGATTTTCTGAATCCTTATTGGATCCCGATAGGGAATTCCTATTGGTTCCCGACAAGGAATCCCTGTTAGACCCCGATGGGGAATCCCTATTGGATCCCGATGAAAAATCCACCGGGTCGGATGGAAGTTGATGTTACGGGCTACAAACTTAAGCGAATGTGTAATAGATATCATGTTTATAAAAATATGATTTCATACTTACATTTAATTTTCTTTTAAAACCTCATTTAAGCCGCTCTAACAAAACTCCACACTCACAACGATAAACCGCAGACGCAATCGTAACCCGATTGCCGTCACGTCCAAAACAAATTTTTATGCGCACAAGTATTAAAAATTCAAAAAGTGTGCATATTAAAATTTATAACAAGCTTTTTTATTCGTATAAAAAATACTAGCCCATAACAAACTATAAATATACAATATGGGTAAGCACTAAAGTAAAGAAGTTACTAAAGAATATAATTATATATTGTATTATTCGATATCCTAACAAATTCCTAGAAACACGTTGGTGCATCTTGAAACTCCTAAGCAAATCTGTGCACGGGACCATCAAAGAATAATTTTTTACAGAGCGTCGCGAAATCCTATTTTATATAATTTCTAGTAAAAAATTCTCAAACCACGTTAATCTGGAAATAGCCCAGGATCCATTTGGCTTCCAATGTGGTCTCCCTACCTGGGGTGTCCATATCAAATCCCCATAAGGATCTGGTAGAACCTGGGGAATCCCCAACAAATCTATTTGGATTCCAGTGTGGACTCCTTACTTGGGGCGTCCCTATCAAATCCCCATAGGGATCTGGTAGGATCTGCGGAGTCCCCAAAAAATTTCTGCATGGGATGTTGATAGCTTCTAAATCCTCGGCCTCGACCATCTAGGTGTATATCTCTCCTTAAGTTTGAAGAACGGTACATGCACAAGTATGATGAAAGCTTCAAACTTACACTCAGTGTGCGATTCCAGGGCCATACACACATCTTCTTCTTGCTCAAAGAGCTGATTTATATTCGAGGATTGCGATTTTCACGCATCCCCTATTCGACCCCCTATAAAGGCCCATAACTCGGGTAATTTTTCGGAATTTGTAATGGCTCAAAAACTAAAATATTAGGTGTAGTAAAAAGAAATCTATTATTTTTGCCTTCAATTTTATGCAAAAATAATGGATTTCTTTTTACTACACCTAATATTTGAAAACAAAAATTAGACTTTCAGAAAATGCAATAAAAAAATTGATTTCTCGACCATTTACGGTAGACGACGGCCTTAAATCACTGACATAGATGCAAACTCCAAAATAACACATCCAAAACAGCTGACTCTCATAGTCCGGCTTCCAGGACCCGCGGCGTTGAATTCCCAAATTCCGTGTCTCGTTTCATAAAATCCTAAAATAATCCCCCGGTCTTTAAGGCCTTACCCCCCCCCCCCCTGTAGCGCAAAAAAAGGCCTTTTTCATGAATTTTTTTAAAGAAAACTACAAAACTTTTTAATCGATCAATATATCATCTTAAAGAACACATCTTGAAGAACTTTCAGTAATTTTTTTATTGAAAAATATTACATTGTTTAGTGGCAAATGGCCGTCAATGAAATAATGTTTTTATATACACGGTTTGCGGTGACCAACATTGCGGCGAAGTGGATCATCTAAAAAAAAATGCGGATAGATTTAGTCAAATATAAGTATAAACTAGTCTTTAATCGAAGGATTTTAAAAAATATTCATTTTTCACAAAATGGCGGACAGTCAAAGTTAATGGTTCGATTTTAACGAAATAGGGCCGTTTTTTGGCTATAAAAAGGCCATTTTTTTCGAAAAAAAAATCGAACGATTAAAGACTACATTTTTATGTATTAAATAAGCCTGCAAAATTTCAAGAATATCGATTCATTAGTCTTCGAGTAATCTTGGTCACCGACTTCAGAAATGCGATTTTGAGAAAAACGCGTTAAAGTTTCAATTAGCCGGTCGTTTACACAACGGATTCTTCTCTTTCAACGCTCATATCTCAGTCAATTTTGTTCGGATCGACCTGAAATTTTCAGGACATATTCTCAGATACTTACACTTCAAAAAAATGCAATAAAAAATCGATTTTTTCAAAATCTCAAGTGGGGGTAACCCCTTAACACTTCGTCTGTAAACCTGGGTATTTCAAGTCCTGCCGTTTTTTCACTCAGTTAATACATTCGAAAATTTTTGACAAAATTCATGCCTGTGTTCGAAACATTCAATTTAATATACTAATCATAAAATTGTAGGTAAATAACTTTTTTTCCTATATTTTTTTAAAAGTAATCGAAGCAACTCAGTAGGTAAGTAGTTTTGGCTCGAGCACGAAATACCCAGGTTTACAGACGAAGTGTTGAGGCAGTAGCCTGGTCTAGAAATTTGACAAAATCGATAATTTTTTTCATTTTATGATTTCTTAGACCTTTCTTTAATACGCTCGTGAACATCGTTTATTGATATTTCAAAAATGAGCATACTAATAGACATTATAAGCACGTCGCGCGCAAACCTCATATAACGGTATCAAAACTTTGAACGCGTTTATCTCAGAACTATGTTTCTCAAATCGGCGCCCACGATATTTCGATAACCAATTGACCGATCGAGCTCAAATTTTGCACATATCTTCGGTAGCCTCTTTCTGAGGACTGGTAGCATAATTGAGTCGAACAACAATTTTGCCCACATTTTATAACTCGTCGAATACCTGAAAATGTATGAAATATCGTTGATCAAAGTTTAACAGGCCGCCATTTTGTAACAAATTTGTTTCAAGTACTAATTCTGCTACCAGTGCTCAGTATACTCATACAGATTGAGAATATATATTTTTTTTCAGATGCACTCAACATCACCCAGAGTGGGCGCCGATAGAGGCGATTTTCGACGAACCATGTTGTAAAAAAATTAAAAAACTACATGAAAATATTTAAAATAAGTTTTTAAAAATGCAGATACATTCTCAAAGGAACAATAAATACATATGTAAAATTTCATCAAGACAACTTCAACGGTTTAAAAGTTATTCCAACCCAAAAATGACGTCAAAAATCTCGCTCTAGACCAGACTACTGTCTTGAAACTAAAAAAAGCATTTGCTCAGCCCCAAAGTCAATCATACCGATCTTTTTTTCGCCCGCTAACACTTCGGACACTCGGCCGCGAAATATCACAAATAAAAAACGATCTCTCCGCGCTATAGCCGTGAGTTAACCAAACGATGAAAAGAAGTAAGCTGTCAGATTGCGAAGAAGCTCTCGAAGGGTGTCAATCGACAACCGCGTAGGAGATAAGAAATGGATTGCGCGACGAATCCCGATAAGCAACCATCCACGAGTAAAAAATCGTTGTACGAATCGATGTTGAGCAACGCGATATTAATGACGGAGACGGCGTTGGACATCAAGGATCGCGCCCAAATGGGCGAGAAGTACGTTTGTCATCTGAGAAGTTTGGCGTTACGAGCCTCGCGAACGATCACCGCGATCAACAATACGGCCAAGCAATTCGTCCTTTTGAGCCAGAGATTGACGAGCACGACGTTGCGAAACTTGGACACGAGTCTCGCCCACACGCCGGATCCTCAACTCCAAAATTTGCGCCTCGAGTACGAGAGGCTCGTCGGTGTGCTCGATCGCGAGATTTTGGACTACGAGGACGCGGAAAACCCCGATACCACGTTGTCGATCAACGATCCAAACAACTTCACCAATACCGAGCGCTTGCGCAATCTCGAGACTAAACAGAGGTACTCGGAGCAAACGACCAATTTGCCGGGCACACTGAGCTCCCGAAGCTTACGCTCGGAATTCGATGAAAAGTATCCGGACAATTGGTCCAAGGATTCGTCGCTCAGTAGTCTCGGCAATATCGTCAATTTGCCGCCAGTGCCCGAGGACGTTTTCACGAGTTTTTCCAAACCCGTGAGAACGTCGAGCCTCTCGTCATTGAAGAGCATCAGGAAGGTATTCTTTCCTTCCCGTTTGGGGCTTCTACCAGGAACATCACTTAAGGCCTTAGACCACAGTAACGGGTATAAAATCATGTGCGAATTTAACAATTTTTTTTTCGTATGAAAAAAGTGATTCACCCATAAAATTAATTACACATATGTTTAGTATGAATATCAAGCTGTTAGAAAAAATATATATATTTTTTAATATTTTCTTTCGTTATCTTTTTTAGGCGCTCCGCGGCGTGATATTTGGCATCCACAATTTTTTACCTAGAACCAAAAACAAAAATTCTCGTTAATCTACATTAGAATACCTAGAGAAGTACGTATGGAATTTAAAAAATATTGTTCTATTCAAAAGTTCTAGGTATTTGAACTTAAAAAATGAATTTTCAGTGAAAAATTTCGTTGTAGCTGCTCATGAACAGCTCACAAAATGAAAAGTTTACGATTAATCAGAAATTCCGTACGTACTTCTCTGCAAAATGCAATTAGGAACATAACTTCGAAATTTGAAGTAAATCGAGTGAAAATTGTTGAAGTTATTTGTCACGCCAATTGGAAAAAAGCTGTTTCGAGAAGTTTCGAGTAGTCGGCCATTTTGTACATCGAAAAAAAAGATATATATATTTTCTAACAGCTTGATATTCATATAAATAACTTTAAAATTCAATATCTCGAAAACTATTGCTAGTTGCCAAAAATCCCCTTAGGGGTTGTCTCAAAATATTAAAAGGAAGGTTTGTGCAGAATTTCAGCTCGATCGGAGGGGGTTTCGGATCCTCTTTTTATCTGCGAAAAATGGGGATTAAGGGGGTCAATCACTCTTCAAAGAAAGGCGTGTCGGGGGGTGGGGGAGGGGGGATTGGTTTTGCAGTTTCACCCACAAGCAGTCCACCGATCTTAATGAAACAAAAACCAAAATTCTTCTAATGTAGAGGGATGAAAAATCCTTTATGGAATAATTGAAAAAAATTAAAAGGATGACACGTTTTTCTTTAAGGAGTCGGTTCCTCCCTTAAAAACGTTTTTCCGCAGATAAAAAATAAATACGTGTCTAATGGTTTTCAATGCTTTATCACATATATATGAGTTTCAAGAAAATTGAAGACGGACACTTGAGTGATGTTCCTTGTTAGCCAATGTCTCGTTAATTTTGTCATATTAAGCAACACATTTGTAAGAACATGATTTTGAGGAGTAAAAAATGTGACTGCGTTTCGATGGCTTATTCGAGTTTTGGTGGTCACTTTTTGGTTGATTCTTAGATTAGCTGGCAATTGTACAACAAGTCGCGTGTACTTTTTATTGAGACTTGGGAATTTAATTGATCAGGTGAAGCTTTTCTTGCAACGAACCGTGACGTCCGAGGACGAGGAGAGCGAGTGCGACGATCACGAGCTATCGATGTCTGTGAGTCAAACTTGACGCATAAATTGAGGCACAATGAAGCCACTTTGGACCGAAAACTGATATGGGCACTTTGAAGTTGATTTAAGGCAGGATTCTACTTTGAAACCATGAAAAAAACGCTATTTTCGTGATTTTTTTCTGAGAATACTATTAAAGATATCGATATGGGGTTTAAACTGTTCAATAAATACACTCTTTAAGTACATAAAAAAAATTGTTTAAATGTATTTTATTCATTTTTTGTACACGTAAAATATGTTTAAAGCCAACGCCTCGAAAAGCAGGTACCGTTGCCGTGGTCGTGAAATCTTCCCGACGGATGGTCTGAAACAAAAAAATCAAATAGTGTCATGTTCAGTATGTCTTCAGGAACCGACCTAACTAGAATATTTTATATACGTGCAAAATTAACAAAATGGCGGCTAAAATACGAAAAAAATGCCTTTTTTTGGGTCTTTTTTTGCAATAAAAAAATAGTTCTAATCAAAATTTTAAGTTGATTGTAGTTAGGTCGGTTGGTACACACATATAGAATATGTGTTCCAAATTTCATAAGGATCGGTTCAGTACTTTTTGAGTTATCACGACCACGGTACTTGAAAATGTCGTTTCGAGAAAAACGCGTTTAAATTTTTTGGTGAGTTCGGGCCGCGCGCCGGGCGGGTCACAATAGCGCGCTCAGGTAGGTGCGTTCGAAAGGCGAAAAAGGATAGTTAGACTGCTTGGAACTTTATAAAATTTTGACCGAACATTCTTGAACATATTTACTTTCGAAAAATGTAAAAAAAAAAAAATTTTTTTTCAAAGTTTCAAAGTAGAATCCTGCCTTAAAGAAAAAAATGATCACTATTGAGAATGCACGAATTGGTTTCTCAGAGTATGGCCGAAAAGAGAAGATTTTTAAAAATTCTTTCTTCTTTGTTGCACTATGCGATGAAATTATTCAATTTTCAAAGTGGAACTTGAAGTAAAATATCATGGAGTTTTTAATGAAGATATAAACTAGAGAAGTAGCAAAGATTTCGGGCGAATATGAAGGGGTTAGGCTATCGTGACGACCCGAAAATCAGAGCTACGTAACAAATAATTTTAAAGGCATAAGTTATTTAAAAAAATCGTTTGGACACTTATTTGTATGTGCGTTAATAAAGTTGTGTACCAAATTTCATTTAAAAATATTAATAGTTGGAGAAGTTATAAGCAATATCTGTGATTGGAGGTGAAATTAAAAAACGAGTTTTTTTTCTTCTGAAAATGGATAATATTGGCTAAAACTTGACCGTGCTTTTTTCGTTGTCATGTTTCAATGATCAGAACAAAATGTTGATTTTTTTCTTCATTTTCTCAAGGAAAAATTCCATAATTATTGTTAATAACTAATGAAAAAAGTGTCCAGAAAAGCAAGGTCGGTCAAGACTAAACTGTAATTACACGGAATCGGTGTACCAAATGTCAAGTCAATCCGTTCGTTAGATGTAGAGAAATCGTGTACACCGTTTTGAAAAACATAGTTTCGCGAAAAACGCGTTTAAGGGGCTATACCAGTGTGAACGCTGAAAATTTGGGTGATTTTCGGGAATTTTTTGGAAGAAAAGTACTCAATTAACTGTTTCAGAAAAATAAGAATATATTTGGCTATATTTGACCTATATTTCATATTTTTTCATAGAAAAATATTGAGATCCAAGCGACGTATGTGCCTTCGGAGGCGCCGAAAAAAAAAGTTCCTCCACTGCTGACATGATTCCGGCCGATTGCGTAGCTGAAACCGAAAAAGGAAAAAATGTCTTTAAACTGGAAGGTATTTCCTGTACAATGACGTAGGATTTTCGAAAAATATCAAAATTTAACAAAACGGCGTAGTTATGAAAAAAAGTCTGTTTTCTTGCCTATAAAATGGTCGTTTTTTTCAATGCCAAATCGTCAATTTTCATCCAATCAAAAATATCCTACGTCATTGTAGAGTAAATATATTCAAGAGTATTCAGTTCAAATTTCAAGTCAATCGGACAATTGCTCTTTGAGTTACAATGTCAGCAAATTTGAAAAATCTCATTTCGAGAAAAACGCGTTTAAAGATTTAACTATCGATTTTTGCAAGATAAAATGATATAAATGATAATGATATTCTTGAAAGTACAAACTGTCGAAAACGGCAAAAAATATCGATTTTTTGTAAGTGTCACACTGGTATAGCCCCTTAAAGTTTTACTAGCAGTTCTATCGTTGGAATCCTAAGTTTACCTTCAATCTGCAATTCCTGCACCATATGTTGGTCCGTCCTCATTAATTTGAGTTTCCTCAAGCGAACGCACGAGGAATCGTCATTTTCACAGTAGCCTCACCCCTTAAACGATCTTGTCCCAATTAATATTTTTTTTTCGAAAAAACTACCAGTGTGTGTAAATTTTCCCAAAATCAGTATTTTTCTACACATTTTTATCTTTATGTATAATATAAGTGTGGGGTCCGTACGATGTTCGTTTATAACTCGAGAACTACTGAATCGATTCCCAAGAATCTTCCACAGGAACACAGCTTGAAGTCTGCGATAGGATCTAGACTAGTGAGCGTTACGCTTGTAGCTAATTGCAAATACAATAAACAAACATAAGAAATATCATATTTAAAAAACGAGCACAAACGAAGAAACAAATGAACAAGCGAACAGAGAAACAAAAATCGCCGAATAATCGTGAGCTCTGTATCAATTTTAAATTTTTATAAATGCTCTATGCAATCGTTGTTATTTTCGATAAACAATATATATAAACATTGAAGAAAGAACTTCAAGCAAAAGGCCGAATTGAGTAATCAACAAAAATAAATACAAATGACGAGGCATGCTTTGTCTGTAAATCCGTGAACCTTTATCTCTGCATATAGTCAAGCAGTAAGGGGTGCGTTGTCTATAGTTTTTGAATTTTTTAGAAAATTTCGTCACAGGTCGTTTATATTAACTAAATCAATTGGAAGTGGAGGGGAGAGAGGAAAAAAGAGAGGAAAAGAGATTTAGGTAGGTAAGGATCCCACATAGGGAGGTAGTGCGAGCCTTTATACGTAGCTTGTGTAATATGTTCCACAATCGGACTGAAAAATTAAACAAATGGAGTACTGAAGGTCGAGTTCTGCCATCGCACATAGGGTATTTTGCCAATCTAGACGGTCAAAATTATTTTTTGCGATTTTTTATTTATAATGACTCTCTAATGGACTTTAAGCTATAGGATATGTTTGGAGATAAATAATGTGTCCTAAAGTATTGGGTTTTATAGAAAAAAAATTATAAAACTATATTTTTAACTTAAATTTTCATTTTTCTCTGAAACTAAACGTAATATAATTAATAATCAGTGCCATGGCTCTTCTTCGTCCTGCTCACTCTCTGTGTCTTCAGGAACCTCCTCCAAATCTGAATCTGCCAAGGTACATCACTTCAGTATCCGTCTCTGATTTCGTTGAAACTCATATATGTGATAAAGCATTGCAAACTCTTAGATACGTATTTTTTTTAACTGCCCAACAACTTTTTCAAGGGGGGAAAGATCCCTCAAAGAAAGAAGTGTCGTCTCTTAATTTCATTTTTTTCAACTATTCTGTAGTGGACTTTTCATCGCTTTACATTACAAGAATTTCGGTTATTGTTTCATTAAGATCGGCGGACTGCTTGTGGGTGAAACTGCAAAACCACCCCTCGACACACCTTTCTCTGAGGGTTGATTTCCCCCCTTAAAAACGTTCTTCCGCAGATAAAAAACCTGTTTAATAGTTTTCAATGCTTTATGACGTATATGCGTTGCAACAAAATCGATGGCGGACACCTAAGGGGGGAACCTCCTCCAAAAAACAGGATTTTCGATATTTTTTACAAAAAATTGAGAGCATTTTTGCAATGTATCAAATTACATTATAATATTGACGTTCAAGTGAATACACAAAAAATTTCATGAGTGAAAAGAAAAACAAAATGGCGGCGCTAGAGGTGCTCGAACTTGGCTCCTCGAGTTTGCGCCGTGGAACGCCCCGGTCCTTGTAGATAACTAAAATCAATGAAACAATTTTTTTTCATTTAAATAAGCCATTCCGCTTTGCTTGAACCTAAATTTGGCAGACAAAAAAATTAAAAATTTTAGGACAAGACAAAAAAACACTTTTTTTATAAACAAATCGTTCAAAACAATATTTATTAAAACAATTTTTTCTAAATTTTAGGTTTGTGCAAAATTGGATAAGTTAAAGAATATCAGTACAAAATTTCAAGTTGATTGGTTCATAACTTTTTGAGTTACATTCCACGGCACGGAAAAAAACACGTTCCGAGAAAAACTCGATTGAAGTTTACGTTCTTGAAAATTAGAATTTAATGTGATTGATGATTACCCAAGCTTAATCTGCGATGCCAGGGCCATAAAGCAAGCCTTCTTCTAGGAAATCACTAACCTAGACTGCATTTTTCTTTTTTTTGTGTGAAAACGAAAAACGACGGCTACACAGGCCGAATTTTTCTTTACAATCGTCGGAAATGCCCCCTACTATTCAAAAAGTAAACTAGAAAACTTGTTTGGCCAAGAAATTAAAAGGTAGAGGCCGCAAAGGGCGCGTGCTCGTTTACCTACTCTCGGTACTTTTGGAGGGCATGACTTCGGTGACTTCCTAAGGACCTTTGGGACTTTCTGTTGAGCTTCAAACTTTGGAAATATATTCTTCAGATACTAAATGAATTTTTAAAGCAATAAAAAAAATTGATATCTGGAGGAGGTTCCCCCCTTAAGTGATGTTCCTTGCGAGTCATCTTCAGAGTCAGGTTCGGCGGAAATCATCAATTCAATTGCAACCTTCGTGAACGGCATGGATTCTTTTGGGAGGTTGGTCTCATGCTAGTGATCAGTGGGTCGAAATTTAGTAATAGCCTGTTTATAATATCAAGGTTACACTCCGCCCGAATATAAATTCTCTATTCTTTTCACTATGATGGTTGTTCACCCCTGACCCGAAAAAGTACGGGCAAGTGCGGCTGATACAATGACGATTATATTGTACAAACTATCATCTCGCAATAACAATTTAAATAATGACCCGGACGAAGCCGGAAATACAACAAAAAGCTTTTCATGCGTAAAAATCCGGTAGAACATTTAACAAGTCTGAACTTCTTATTCAAATGATGAAAAAACAATATTCCATTACCAAATAACACAGCAAAATGTTTCAAAAGTATGTGTTCTTACCTGCGTGATCTAAATCCGTAACAATAGTTTCAAAGAAATCGCTGTAGACAAAAAAATTGACTTTTCAACTGAGATAGTCAAACTTAAAAAGCCGAGAAAGATACGTACATTTGGAGCGGTGGTAAAGTTCCGACTGAAAATAGGGCATGGATGCAACCGATGAGAGACGGGGCAGGGTTGCCTACTATTCTCCAGTCATTTAACAATAACGATAACCATTTTTTTCACCTGCGTCAAGTTTTAGAAATTGATTTATGACCGGCTAGATCGTCAGAATACCCTTATGTGCATCGCCAGGTTTTCAACCCGGGCGCCGCCGAGGGCACAGCTAGAATATAAACTTTGTTTTTCTGAAGGTGTATATGGGGTGTTCGAAAGGTCAATACAAAAGCCTTAACAAAAAAGCACCTAATTTTTGCGAATTTTCCAAAAATCATCCTTACCATGATAACTCGGAATCCTTAGACCACGGTCTTACATACAGGTCAGGGAGGCTAGAGTGGGAGGAGGCCGATCTGTGCATTTCAAAGTGGCTACAAAAAGTGGACTAACCGAGATGGCGCCACTATCTCTAAAACCTCGAGCGGAAGCTGAGTATCGATGTCGTGTAAGAGAGATGGAAGAGGATCGAATACGCATCCCAGCAAGCAGTGCAGCGAGATCGCGCGCACAAGTTACCCCCTCTCTAGTCTCTTACGCGCCCATCACACAATCATAGTAATGCGTGTCCGTGAGCGAGCGACGCTCGGACATCTTCGGAAAGAGCCGAGCGCGCCGAAGTTTCCCGACCGCGCCTTCGGCAGCTACACCAACACATGGACGCCGACCTCGTTCATGTGCGGCCAAGCTGAAACGAAGGTTTCGTGGGAAAAGCAATCTAAGCACGACTCGCGCGTGACGTCACCCGACGGAACGCGCGAGGCTTTTAGATGATTTCAATGCTTATTTAGCTCTTGATTCTCTGCGTTATCAATGTATACAAAACAATGTATCGCGCACCCTGATCGCTTATTTTTTTAGTTTATACGTTAATTTAAATATAATTATGACTCCAAATTACAACTTATTTATCTTCTAGAAAATTGTTTACGCTTTACTCATACCCGTCCTTATGCCAAATAAATTATAATTAATAAAAGTAAGCGGAAATATATTTATATTCGTATTATTATATTAATTCTCAAACTTTCATCAAGCGATAAAGAATTATCCCCAAAAACAAGCCAATCAACCATCCGGCCGCGAATCGTCAGTACTTACCAGAAAGTGCATATTCTACAAGCGATGGGATGGTCCCGTTGGTAGCGTTTTAAATTATTATTACTATTAATTCTTGTTTGATTAGTTATTTTTATTAGTTATCTTTTAGTGTCGAAAATTTTATCGCGCACTCCGGCCGCTTATTTGATTAGTTTGTACGTTAATTTAGATGTAATAATAAATCTAAATTACAACTTCTTTATCTTCTAAAAAACTGTTTGCCCTTTACTCACACCCGCCCCTATGCCAAATAAATTGTAATTCATAAAAGTAAGCGGAAATATATTTATAGTCGTATTATAAATATGACTATAATTATATTCATTCTCGTAAGTTACGATCCGCGGCCGGATCGATGATTGGCTTGTTTTTGGGGATAATGCTTTATCGCTTGATGATAGTATATGAGAAGGAATATAATAATGCGAATATAAATAGATTTCCGCTTACTTTTATGAATTACAATTTATTTGGTATAGGGACGGGTGTGAGTAAAGCGCAAAGAATTTTTTAGAAGATAAATAACTTGTAATTTAGATTTATTATTACATTAAAATTAACGTACAAAGTAATAAAATAAGCCGTTGGAGTGCGTGATAAATTTTCCGACACTAAAATATAACTAATTAAAATAATAATGATAACTAATAAAAATAACTAATCAAATAAGAATTAATGGTAATAATAATTTTAAAAAAAGCACTGAGCGCGGGGAACGATCCCGCGCCCCTGCGGACCGAAGCCAGGAACGTTACCAACGGGACCATCTCATCGCTTGTAGAATATGCACTTTCTGGTACTGACGATTCGCGGCCGGATGAATGATTGGCTTGTTTTTGGGGATAATGCTTTGTCGCTTGATGAAAGTATGAGAATTAATATAATGATACGAATATAAATATATTTCCGCTTACTTTTATGAATTATAATTTATTTGGCATAAGGACGGGTGTGAGTAAAGCGTAAACAATTTTTAGAAGATAAATAAGTTGTAATTTGGATTTATTATTATATTTAAATTAACGTATGAACTAAAAAAATGAGCGATCAGGGTGCGCGATACATTTTTTTTGTATACATCAATAACGCAGAGAATCAAGAGCTAAATAAGCATTGAAATCATCTAAAAGCCTCGCGCGTTCCGTCGGGTAACGTCACGCGCGAGTCTTGCTCAGATTGCTTTTTCCCTCGAAACCTTCGTTTCGGCTTGGCCGCACATGAACGAGCTCGGCGTCCATGGTGGTGTAGGTGCCGAAGGCGCGGTCGGGAAACTTCGGCGCGCTCGGCTCTTTCCGAAGATGTCCGAGCGTCGCTCGCTCACGGACACGCATTACTATGATTGTGTGATGGGCGCGTAAGAGCTAGAGAGGGGGTAACTTTTGCGCGCGTCTGGCTATATATCATTTTGCATCTCTCTTGCACGCAGCCTACTTCTCAAGTTTCATTCTGCCTCATGCACAGCTCACTTCTCATTATTTACTTGTTCCGTCTCTGTCACACCCAGCTCGTGTTTCGAGGTTTTAGCGATAGTGGCGCCATCCCGGTTAGTCCACTTTTTGTAGCCACTTTTTTCAAGTCTCTCCATAAGAGATCGGACTCCTCCACTCTAGCCTCCATGATACAGGTCTTGAAACTCGCTCAAAATTTCAGTGGTGGGGGATGGCCTCTTATTGAAGCACCGACTGTTTCAACTCGTGACCACGAGGATCGCTGCTATAGAGTGATGCAGGCTGTGTGAGCGAGACGGAAATAGATTTCAAACGTAAACAAAACCGAAACATAACCGCTGATTCACGCGACCACACGCGACGTGCTCTACTTGTAAACTTGTAAAAACGGTGACATTGAAAAAAAATCTATTTTTTTAAGGACAATAAACCTGCAATTTATGGAATGATAGAAATTATTTTTTTCGCGTTGGTGCCGGGAACCTGAAAAAAATGAAAAATCATTGGGATCATTACAATAAATACTTTCCAGGTTGGAAAACATAAAACGAAGTTAGTGAATTATTTGAATTTATCCTACTCGAAAGTCCTTCGCTTAAAGGTTGGAAAATAGGTTTTTTTTCTAATTTACCAACGCAAACCGTTTCGGAAACTGCAAAGTAGAGATTATTGAAAATGTTTCTTGGGACATGCATTAAAATTTTTCGAAGAGGAAATAAAGAATTGCAAAAGAAGCACTGTTTCTTAAGTATTTGTTTCATTTTCAAGAAACACATCCTGCAAGTGTTTCGGTCTGGATTCCACTTCGGTCTGGAATAGTTGCCACTTATATTCCGTTCAATTAAAACAACGCGTAAGGCCTGTTTGTTTTATAAAAGCTAAAACATGTTTTAAAAAAACCGAGCGCACAGGGATCGAACCCCTGAAAGCAGCATTACGAAGCTTGAACCGAATCCCTCAACCAACACGAGCACACATTGACACCTGTATAAAAAACATTCATATTCATTGTACCCACTTGGATGACTATAGTCTTTTGGTTTTTTTCAGGTTTACAATAAAGTTACTTTTAATTGTATTTAGGTCCATGATCATTTTTGATATTGAATATCATAATTTGCCTTCACCAGCCAATTGTACAGCTAGGTTAGGTTCCTATGAGTTAACAATCGATTTCCATCTCTCTCGCACAGCGTGCATCACTCTATCACAGCGACACTCGTGGTCATTAGGTGAAACGGCCGGTGCTCCAAACCGAGAATATACCCCCACCACCAGAGTTTCAAGACCTGTATGTAAGACCGTGCCTTAGACTTTGGACTAAGATAACCTAGGTTAGATATATTCCTAACGAGGTGACCTTTCTTCATCACCCCCTTAAGGCTTTACATCGACCTGCCTAACACCCTGTATATACATGATGTTAAAGTTTCCATCGTCGGAATGCAACAAGAAATAATTCTTTTGAATTGTTCAATATTTTTGGCTGTGAAAATCACTCCAACGTTTTGTGGATTCTTGTTAGAGATTTACGACCTCAATTGGCAGTAAAAAGCCTTTGGATAAGCATAATAATGAAGAAATGGAAAATGAGCAAAGAAATCGTTGCATTCCAACCATTCAAACTTCAACGTCATATATATATACACGGCGATTCACTAGAAGTTATTCACCCAAAAACACCTGTAAATAAAGATTTTAGAGGGAAGAGTCCGACAAAATTTAGATGGGTTGACAATGTCTACACCTTGATAGACTTCGATTTTTTCAAGTTGAGGTATCATCGTGATTTCCAGGTCACCTCCACTTTTTTTAAACTGGGAAACGCCTTTTTTCCATGGTCAAAAATGTAGAGCATAAAAAACAAAAACAAATGACCGACAATATCATGACCATGGGATGGCCTTCAAGGAAATAAAAAAAATTGCGAATCGATGGATCGGTACGAACAGTCCAGTTGCCTAGCCTCCTTGATCGCCCCGTTTTACACCATTGGACTATTTTTTGTGGGATGCATTGAATAGCGAGATCTACAGTGATGTGTCAACCACTCGGGAAGATACGACGAAACGGACAAACCACGCTTGTCGAGCAATTTCTAAGGAAACATTTCAAAGGGCCTGTGCACACGGTGTATTTTCTACGCGCAGACAACGCGCGTTTACGGCGCGTTTTTCAGTTAAAAAAAGCGGGTGGATCAAGCGTGCATCGCGTTTGCTTCGCGTTTGTATGGCGTCGTCTGCGCGTAGAGAATACGCCGTGTGCATAGGCCCAAAGAGATCACGCGTCATTCAGAAATCGTATCCTAAAATGCATCGCGGTTAATGGACAAATTTTTCAACATGTCATGCCATAAAAACATCATTTGCGTCTAAAACCACCTTTTCTTTTGCTTGCCTTGCTTTAATTACCATGTTACATATTTTTTGGTATTTCAAGATCATCTCAAGGTCGTGATATTGTAGGTCATTGGCTATTTTTTGTGTTCTACATTAGTGGCCAATAAAAAAGGGGTTTCCCATTAGAAAGCGGAGGTGATCTTAAGGTAGTCCTATCGCTTCACACTAGTCATACCACTGATCATACTTGAGACTTGCACAATTTATATTTGTAACATAGGCAAAAAAAATTGTAATAACTAAATTTTCCACGTGTAAACTGTTCAATGAATATTTACGTTTAATTGGACAAATGAAAAAATAGTTATTCCGACGATTCGCGCAGTATTTCTAGGTTTGATATTTGGCAATATTGGTTCTATCATAGTCTCTTTTTACTCAACCAGGCGAGTTCAACATCAATGCTTTTCAACGTCGATCTGTCAAAACAATGTCAGGTGCGGGAAATATAAAGCATTGTATTCGGGCCACGATTGGTAAAAAGCGTGGAAAATTTGTTTCGGCGAAATATGTCGGTTAAAAATGAAGTATGTGTGGATCAGCCCCCTGACACTGGTAGATAAATGCTGTTCGCAAAATGTCCTTGCCGCACTGTGGCGCTAGTAGTCGTGTGACAGGCATGCATATATATGTATGTTGCGCCGGTGTTTCGAATATCTTACATGAATAAAAATCTACTGATATATTTGGAATGATTGGATGAATGGAACACAATAAATAACGTCGCCATAACGATAAGAGCGAAAGCCACGAAAGTATCGAATCGTTCAGCTGATCGGAGTATTTAGAGCCGAAGGCTGTCACACAACAGCCTAGGCTGTGGCGATTTTGAGAACTAAAAAGCCGGGACAAAACGCGTTTTCGTTTATCGAATAGGAATAGTAGGCCAGTGTCAGGAGGCTGGTGTGGATATTGGAATGAGTGAGATGAGGTTAGGACGACTGTCAGCTGTTGCCTTGCTGTCACGTCCCTTTATCGTAGCAAGTGGTAATAAATCCAATAAGCCTCCGAAGTAACTTTCATGGTGGCGCCGCCCAACGGCTGCCGGTGGCAAAACTTGGATTGGCGCATGGCGGTTAAGTCAAACCGGCACAAACACGAAAGAGCTAGGCTTGAGCAAGCATCATCGATTGTAGATCTCACATTGTGAATGGAATGTGCTTGTGAATAAAATAAAATAGTGTGATGGAACTAATAACGATTACTTGCGGATTTCAATGTATCCTCATGACTTCCTTTCGCCCTAAAAGCATATCTATAGGTATGTGACGAAGAGAATGTTAATGAAATTGCGTACATTGGCTGCACACAAATTTTTTTCTGCCGTACAACAAAATTTCTGTTTAAATTATTGTTTGCATCGGAAATTTATATAAAGGATGTTGTAATATAGGCAGAAAACTTTCGATAGTCATCATGTATCGGAAGTTCGCGAAATTCTTGCTGGTGAGAAAAGGACTGTGATGGGAAAAGTTCTTCCTCAAACGCGCGTCAATAATGCCAAATATGACGTGAAACGCTGTTTTTACAACGTAAACATCACACGCGGTGCTGTCATTCACGCAAACACCTGATTTAAATGGCGACCGGCGTACTGTACTAGCAGACGAAAACCAATCCAAGTTTTGCCAAAACTCGCCGCAAGGTCTGCGCCACTAGCGTTACTTCGGTGGCCTATACTGGAAGTTCATATTAAACTTGATATTACATAAAAATTAGGTCAATAAGCGTAATTTTTCCTGAGAGCACTAGATTGCTACAAGTGTTAAGCATGTAAATCTGATTATTTTTAAGAATCCGACGGATTCCCACTATTATATACACTTTTGTAGCGACCGGAAATTGGGTTTTTGTATGTCGTCTCGGAATTCCTTCGCAAAAATACGCAATTTTAATATTTCTTTTCTCTGTAACTAGATCGATAAACGACCCTGAAATTTTACAGAGACGATCATTAATATATTTAGTGAAGCTCAAAAAAAAAAAAATATGTAAATCCCATGGTTTGAAGCTTGGCGATAGGACTACCTTGAAGGCAGGTTGATAACTCTTCATAAAAAAATCTGGGTCTACCGACATGCAGACATTGACACACCTACGTTTTTTATATCTACACGAAGAAACGCTTTCGTATTTTGATGCACATTCAATCTTATTTAAAAAGAATAAATAATTTCATTACGGCGGAATTCTTTATTTGGCAAAACGCAAACGAAAAATGTGGCTTCTGTCAGCCTGCCGCCATTTTTAATTGAAGCGAATCTTCGTATGTTTCGCACTCTTTTGTGTATACTTTCGAAAGCCAAACGTCATTTTACAGTAAGAATTCATTACTTTTTCAAAAATTAACTTCAAAGACTGAAATGAGTTCTCAACCTAACGTGGTGATTGTGCTCCTGCGTAAAGTTCGATAAAAATATTTCGTTTCGATTCCGTAGACACTTTTTCCACTCGTAGAGAACGAAGAAACGTATGTCGTTTTCCATTTAGGACGATCCAACGAGCAGTTCCGAGGGCGGCGAGACCCGATCGGTTGCACTTTCCGTTAAAAAAGTCGGAGGCCTGTGCAACATCAAAGAGGAAACGCCCCAAGATCCGTAGATCCGTAACACGTAGCAAGCATCTTCCGTTCCGAAGCGACTTCCTTTATTTTTTTGCTTTCTTCTCGTAAGTCTTTTCGATCTTACGACGTGGCATTCGTGGATTATTGGTATTGTACACGTTAGAAAAATTGTGAAATCCTGTGGGGATTGGACAATTCAGTCGATTGTTTGAAAAAAAAGCGTAGTATTCGTATTCCGGAGTGTTGATTGTCGTTGTTCAATTGATCGCGTGTGCCGAGGCGTTTGGCCGTGGGGCACTCGCCTCCGAACTGATCCAAGGCTCGCAGGCGGCGCGTATTATGACGTAAAAGAACCAAGCGGCGAAGGCTGTCAATAAAAATCGAAAGGTTCCATAACTGTAAGAGGAAAACAAATTATGTTATAAAAATCGTTGGGTTATTCGATTTTGTGGTATTTGTATATGTATAATATGAAGTTTATATTACCAGAAAATAAATATTCTTGCAAAAACGGAATTTGAAATGCCTGTCTTTTGAAAATCATATTTATAATGGAAAAATTATTATTTTATTATATTTATATTATTAGAAACAAATATTATTTTTAAAAAATGTTCCAAACAATTAAAGTTCCGAACACTCTCAACACGAAGGTTGAGATTTTGGAAAATATTAAGGGCTTTAAGGTTCCAGGCAATTATGCTTCCAAAAATTAAGGGCTAACCCAGTTGAAATTAGCTATTAACCTATATATATAAACCTATTAGAAACAAATATTATTTTTAAAAAATGTTCCAAACAATTAAAGTTCCGAACAATCTCAACACGAAGGTTGAGATTTTGGAAAATATTAAGGGCTTTAAGGTTCCAGGCAATTATGCTTCCAAAAATTAAGGGCTAACCTAGTTGAACTTTTGGAAAATATCAATTTTTGGTTTTCAGCGGATCCTCAAAATATTTCAAAAATATTATCGGAAAAATTCAAGGCGATCCGATCAGAATTTAATGAGTTATGGGCGCTTGTAGGCAGATTCCGCGAACCGGCGAACTTTAAGGTTGTTAACGATGCTGAAGTTTGCATCGTTGGACTGCAACGAATTTAATTTCATTTGGCACATTTCACCGACGAAATTTGTCAATTATTTTTTAACATATTTATTTAGCGCTCTCTATTATGAATCTATCAAAAAAGATCGTCTGTAACAATAAAAACATGGAAAATAAAATGTAAAACGAAACATTCGTTGTGTTCCAACGATGCAAACTTCAACACCATGGTTGTTATGGGGTTTAGCCGTCGGGGGTGAAGTACCAGAGGAGCGCCCTATGCTTATACGCGGAGCCGACTGACTGTTAGCTTTCAAATAATCGTCATATTAAACGTGCGTTATCGAACTATTTTTCTACATCTATTTGTAAAAATATGCAACATTCGGTGATTACGTTAAGTGGTTTCATTCATTTGTATAATTATTTTCTATAACGTTTTTATCGCTCAATGAACGCGAAACGAATTGGCAACGTCGTAAATCGCGGTATATCATAATGCCCAGGTTGCCAAAAGTGTCGCGAAGTTGAGACATATGCGTCCCGTTTGTAACCTCAATATTGGCCCAAGGAGCTGTCGAAAATGAATATCGGTCCGAGTAAAAAAAATGGTAAATATTCGGAAGTGTCACTCCTGTCAGAATCGAGCTGATTTTTTGTGTGTGTTTTCTTACAGTTGAAAAACATCATATTATTGTGACAGCGCATCAACAAAAACAATGTCAATAAATATTTTTTTAAAGATTTTTTCAAAATCACGTCGTCCGAATTCTGGGATCGCGAGCATCGCGCCATATTCTTTCAATATTTTGTGTGTATGCTCCCGAATCTAGATCGACCCAAACAAACAAACCCAAAAACATTATGCGCCATTGAAGTATAACTTATTATAAGGTTTTATAATCATAAAGAATTGATAAAAAAAAATGTACAGCCTCTTTTTAGCGGGAATGGCTCTTCGGAATATTTACCATATTCCGATATTCCAAAAAAAAAATTACGAATGAAAAGAAATCCGCGTTATTTTGTCTTTGCCTAGAAATGTCTAGAAATGTCTAGAAATGTATTATTTCTAAACAGAGTTATCAAATAAATATTCGGTAATTATTACTAATTAAGAGAATAAGTACCAACAATATTCGTTGTTAATTATCCTGACCGAGTAGTTTGAGGTTCCCGGGCATAATTACCGAATACGGGTAAGATAGGTAGCATTTGTGCCGTCTACGACGTTGCCATGATTGCACGGTATAATATTTAGTGTGCTTGATTTTCGCATAAATTCGCTATCAAAAGCATTAATCATTTTATAACGGTACTGTGAATCCTCATTTCCACGGTACCAAGGGTCCGACAATTAGTCGAACCGTACTTATTTTTTCAGCTCCGTGGTAACATTCGCTCAGCAGATATTAGTAATGTACTGAAAAATGATCGACAGTTTTCTATAAGCGTAATGTAACTAGCCCACGAAATACGTCGAGTTTCCGAATTTTTCTCTAAAAAACGGTTCTGCGGATCGTATCCAAAGTACACAGAATGATCAGCAAAGGGATTATAAACTTCCAGAAAAAGGTTAAACTCGATGGTAGCATTTCCCCCGAATCCCATAACAACCTTAAGGGGCTATAACAGTGTGACACTTTTAAAAAATCGATTTTTTTTGCCCTTTTTCGACGGTTTATACTTTCAAGAATATCCTGTAAAATTTTCAAGGTCGTATCTCTAATCATTTTATCTTGCAAAAATCGATAGTTAAATACTTAAACGCGTTTTTCTCGAAATGAGATTTTTCAAATTTGCTGACATTCTAACTCAAAGAGCAATTACCCGATTGACTTGAAATTTGAACTGAGTACTCTTGAATATATTTACTCTGCAATGACATAGGATATTTTTGATTGAATGAAAATTGACGATTTGGCATTGAAAGAACGACCATTTTATAGGCAAGAAAACAGCCTTTTTCACAACTACGCCATTTTGTTAGATTTTGATATTTTTCGAAAATCCTACGTCATTGTACGGGAAATACGTTCCAGTTTAACGACATTATTTCCTTTTTCGGTTTCAGCTACTCAATCGGCCGGAATCATGTTAGCAGTGGAGGAACTTTTTTTTGCGCCTCCGAAGGCATAAGTCGCTTCGATCTCAATATTTTTCTATGAAAAAATTATGTAATATAGGTCAAATATAGCTAAATATACAAGGTGTACCGGAAAGTTTTTACCGGTTTTTCTGACAGATGCCGCTAGCCGTCAGTATGGAATAAAATAATTTGGCATATATGTCATTTTATTCTACTGTCATTAACCTTCAAAAACTACTCATTTTCATTCTGACTAAATAATAGTGTCATAATGTTGTAGCTCTGTGAATATGTCGAATTTCGTACTTGACAAAGAGCATTTGCGGCATGCATTGCTGTTCTTATTTCATCAAAAGAAAAAGGCCATTGAAACTCATCGTTTGCTGGTAGAAACTTACGGAGAGCATGCTCAAAGCGTAAAAACGTGTGAGACGTGGTTTCGAAAATTTAAAAGTGGGGATTTTGATTTAACAGATAGTAGACGTTCGGGTAGACCAAAAAAATTTGTGGACGCGGAATTGCAGGAGTTATTGGACGAAGACCCAACCCAAACTCAAAAACAATTGGCAGAACGGTTAAATGTGGCACAAGAAACGATTAGCGACCGCTTACGAGAAATGGGAAAGATTTTAAAACTAGGAAGATGGGTGCCACATGAACTGAATGATAGGCAAATGGAAAATCGAAAAACCATTTGTGAAATGCTGCTTCAACGGTACGAAAGAAAGTCATTTTTGCATCGGATTGTGACGGGTGATGAAAAATGGATTTTTTTTTTCGAAAATCCAAAACGTAAAAAATCGTGGTTATCGCCTGGCCAACCTGGCCCATCAACTCCAAGGCCGGATCGCTTCGGAAAGAAGACAATGCTCTGTGTTTGGTGGGACCAGGGTGGTGTGGTGTATTACGAACTTCTAAAACCTGGTGAAGCAGTAAATACTGATCGCTACGAACAACAAATAATCAATTTGAATTATGCATTGATTAAAAAACGTCCAGAATGGGCCCGAAGACACGGTAAAGTGATTTTGTTGCATGATAATGCACCATCACACACAGCAAAACCGGTGAAAGACGTATTAAAATCGCTTGGATGGGACGTATTATCACACCCGCCGTACTCTCCGGACCTGTCTCCGTCCGATTATCACCTTTTCGCATCAATGGGGCACGCACTGGCTGAGCAGCACTTTGCAAATTTCGAAGAAGTCGAAAAATGGGTCGTTGAATGGTTCCGCTCAAAGGACAAGCAGTTCTTTTGGGATGGCATTCATCATTTGCCAGAAAGATGGACAAAGTGTGTAGAATCGAATGGCCAATACTTTGAATAAATACCATTTTTTTTTTTTTTTTAAATTATGTGTCTTTTCATTTAAAAATCCGGTAAAAACTTTCCGGTACACAGGGTATATTACTTAATTTTTCGAAACATCTAATTGAGTACTTTTCTTCCAAAAAGATGCCCGAAAACGACCCAAATTTTCAGCATTACAGTACAGTCCCTTAATTCGAAACACATCAGACTTGCCCGAAAATCCAAAAGATGCAAGCGCCGAGAAGCAGTTCCGCGATGAAGTTGTAACTGGCCAGTGGTCTGAGCGAGAGTCTCGGAGGAATTTCCCGTCTCGTCAGGTCGGAAAATCCGTTGCTCGTTCTTTTCGGCAAACTCACGACTACGGTTGGCGGCGTCAGAATTCCTCGAGCTATGCGCCCGAAAAAATCACGCCTGTAATACGCTGTCGTGATTTCACTCTTGTACTAGGAGACGAAGAAAATTAATATTCAGGGATCGTTATACTCGAACAATAGCGACGATTTTTTTTTACCACATTATCGTTTTAAAAAAAGTGATTTAAATTTTTATTGCGATTAAATTTTACCTGGCTGTTGACGTATTCGCAGAGTTTGTAGAGCTTTCTGACCAAAAACGCGAGCTCGTTCGTCCTGACGGGTTGAAGCTCCGGGTCGCCCATGTACTCGATGTAACGACAATTCTGTCGCTCGTCCTGTTTCGCCACGAAAACTCCGGGTCTGCTGGAATCCAAGCTCGAATCCATCTGCCAGGAAAAAAAAACGGGGAAAAACGATAAAATGTGCTGGCTTGCAAATAAATGTTGGCATTTTATGAGAGATTTACGTGAGACTGATGGCAGAATGACGTTGACAGAATGCTATCGTGGTACTCTTGGTCCGGTGATATAGCGACTTGAGGAATATCCTCCAATCTTATCTTCGCGCCATGGAAAAGAGAAAACGAAAGACCGCTACAGAGTGGTACAATTTCGACAGCCTCGCGCTCCGTGGAACAATGTTTTTTTTGTTGTAATTACTTGAAAAATGTCTATCAATTGTTGCTGTGCGCTGGCCAAAAATCCAGGAACGCGCCGTCTCTCACTGAGACCAATCTCATCCGACGTGCTGTCCTCGCCGTTGATAAATTCCCAAACTGAGAGCAAAAAGCGTCTCTCGGTGCGCCGCTTTTCGAGCGCCTCGACAATGCTCACGGCCGTCAAATGAGCTTGCTTTATTGTACTCAGGAACCAGACGATCTGCAATTTTTTATTCACCAATGAGCTTACTCGTCGACATTGAAAGTGCGTCGAAACTGGGGAGCGATGAAAATTTCGGGTGGGAAATAGCACAGCATTTCTTTTCTTCCTATGCAATATATTTAAGATGTTAAGGGGTTAGGCGACTGTGAAAATGACGAACGTCGCTTGAGGCAACTCAAATTGAAGAGAAAGGTCCAACATATGTTGCAGGAATCACAGATTGAAGGTCAACTCCTCATTACAACGATAGAATTGCTAGTGACAGTTTAAGGGGGGAGATATCTTCAGGCGAGGAAAAAATTGCGGTTTTTCATGATTTTTTTGACGTGATAACGTCTTATAATTCGATGGAGCCGGCTGCACGCACGAAAAAGCATGACTCATCGCCGTTACCTCGCTCTGAGGCGTTCCATTTAAGGCTTGAAGTGTAAGCGAGAGCGCGGAACGAGCGACAAAGAGGTACAATCGGCCTCCGCGTTCGGCAGCGTTCGGCAGCGTTCGACATTTGTCTCTCTCCTACTTAAGTGATGGCCTCTGTACACTGCGAGCGACGAGCGACGAGCGATCAGCGATATCCAATGGCAACGTCACTCTCATAGAGCATTTCCGCCATACTCGAGCTCTCATTGGATATCGCTCATCGCTTGTCGCCCATCGCGCGCAGTGTGCAGAAGCCATGAGCGATGCGTCCGCGTGGACAGCTGCTATACAATAATACTTTGTTGAATTGTTTATAGCAACGATAATTGCGGCGATAAAGGTAATGATTCTTTCGATATTAAATATATGTTCAGTGATATATTGTCGAATATTCGTGCTTTCATCATTAAAATAAATAGCATCGGTCCGCTAGTGCAGCGATTGTAGGTTATGCTATAATTGACAAAACTATAACAATAAGGTAACAGAACTATTTCACGATGAGTAAAAATCAATTGCTTTACTATTCGATCGAAATAATTATCGAGCATAGCTATGATTTCAAAAAATTAAAACATAAATGTTAAATCTTCCACATATCATAACAACGTGTCTGAAATGACAGGTTGGACCAGCCAGCCGTCAAAGGGAACAATTTTCTCCTATATCAAACACATTGCGGCGGGCTTTTTAAAAGCTAGAGTTACAAAAATTTTAATGATGTTTCCAATTTTTAAATTTTAAATTTAAGATTTATGAACAATAATTTAATCACAGTTTATTCTTATAATAAATTATTCAAAATTATTACTTTTTTACAACAAATTACAATTAAATTTGCAAAAATAATTAAGTAACTAATTGAACAACAACTTTTATTCAGTTCACTTGCTGAAAGAAATAATGTCAATACAAAATTTATTATTATAAAATAATAAAATCAAAAATTAAATTTTAACAGTCGAGTAGAAATTTAAACAATAAATTTTATTCAAGTATTTTGTAAATTTAAAATGATTTTCTGAACGAAGAATTTTATGAAAAAATAAAAGTTGTAAAACAATTGCTCAAACACATTCATACTTGTAAAAAATATGTACATTGTAAAAAAAATAAATAAAAATTGACATAATTGTTTTTATGCCTACAAATAAATGTAACTTGATCAATTCAATTGTGATTTCCATTTACCTCCTTCTCTATATCCATACAAAATATCTATCAAACAAACAAAATTAAAATTTTCTTTTGAAAAATGAAACCTTTCCATCAGTATTTTCTTATGACGTTGTCACGTTCAACTATCGTCAGTAAACCGACTTTACAGGCAACCGATTTTTTTTAAGGAAACATTTCTTCACCCATTTTGAGACTTAGGGTATGTTTTATTACTACTTTAGGCGGTTACTTGTTATTGTTTTTAAATTAATATTTAAAACGCGCGGACGTTTGGCACGGTTTTCTAAATTGTATTTTCAAAATTCGCGTGACGTATAGCTAAAAAAACTAATCGACCGATTTTGATGAAATTTTGTATAAATCTTCCTAACCTTATTATCTACAACATGACCCTAAATGTTTTTGAAAATGAAAAAAAGTATTTTTTATTACAAAATGCAGCCACTTTATTTTTGGAAAACTCAATATTTCGATTTCAAAGCGTATCGTTTCATCGATTTTTAACATTTCTCACTTTTTCTTGGTTCATATTTTGCGTATGAGTGTTAATGAGAGAAAAAACTTCGTTTGTTTTTTTTCAGATTAAGGGGTTACCCCCACTTGCGATTTTGAAAAAAATCGTTTTTTTTTATTGCATTTTTTTGAAGTATAAGTATCTGAGAATATGTCCTGAAAATTTCAAGTCGATCCGAACAAAATTGACTGAGATATGAGCGTTGAAAGAGAAGAATCCGTTGTGTAAACGACCGGAAATTGAAACTTTAAACGCGTTTTTCTCAAAATAGCATTTCTGAAGGCGGTGACCAAGATTACTCGAACACTAGTGAACCGATCTTCTTGAAATTTTGCAGGCTTATTTAATACATAAAAATGTAGTCTTTAATCGTTCGATTTTTTTTTTCGAAAAAAATGGCCGTTTTATAGCCAAAAACGGCCGTTTTTTTTTTCGTTAAAATCGAACCATTAACTTTGACTGTCCGCCATTTTGTGAAAAATGAATATTTTTAAAAATCCTTCGATTAAAGACTAGCTTATACTTATATTTAACTAAATCCATCCGCATTTTTTTTCAGATGATCCACTTCGCCGCAATGTTGGTCACCGCAAACCGTGTATATAAAAACATTATTTCATTGACGGCCATTTGCCACTAAACAATGTAATATTTTTTAATAAAAAAATTACTGAAAGTTCTTCAAGATGTGTTCTTTAAGATGGTATATTGATCGATTAAAAAAGCTTTGTCGTTTTCTTTAAAAAAATTCATGAAAAAGGCCTTTTTTTGCGCCCCAAGTGGGGGTAACGCCTTAATGCGGCTGACGCTACATGTCCCGCCGTCTGCCAACATCCGCCGCAACCCGTTTAGAAAACCGCGCCATACATCCGCCATTTTTAAAGATTAATGAAAAGTAACAGCTAAAAGTAGTAATAAAACATACCCTAGGTTTAAAAAAAGGTAAAGAAATCTTTCCTTTAAAAAAAATCATGAAAATCGGCAATTTTGTCCTTGCCAAAAGGTATCTGCCCCCTTAAATGTGTTTTTCTCGAAACTGTGTTTTTCAAAACGGTGTACACGATGTCTCGACATCCAATCAACGGATTGACTTCACATCTGGTAAACTCAGTGTAATAGTAGTTTAGTCTTGACCGACATTTTTCTTCTTAACATTTTTTTCATTACTTATTAACAATAATTTCATTTTTTTCTCGAAAATCGAAACGAAACTCCATTTTTGTCTGCTGATTGAAACACGATAACAAAAAGAGCTCGATCAAGCCTAAGCCAATATTATCTATGTTAAGACAAAAAAAAACTCGTTTTTTTGTTGTTTCGGATCAACCGGGTGGCCAAAATCAAGTACACCGTTGAGCTCCTCGGGCTCAAAGGTCCTTAACTAGATTGTTTATAATTTCTTTAATTATTCATATTTTTGGTAATTCTTTAGATAAGTGACTTTTCCGAAAAATGAGCCTAAAATTATTTTTTTGCTGTTTTCCCATTTATTAGGTTATAAATTATGATATTCAGTCGGGGGAAGCTAAAATTCACCTCCCTCCCACCAATAAAAAGTTACGTGGTCTTAAAGTTTGCTGAAACACGTGATAAAGTAGGGAACTTTTTTATCATTTTGACGCGTATATTGGGTTTGTTTTGAGTTTTGAAAAATTCATCATTTATAACCCAATAAATGATATTTTATCGGATAAATCGGATAATATTTTTCGAAAAAGTCACTTATCTAAAGAATTACCATATTTTTTTATGACATTTGGCACACAACTTTGTTAACGTACATACAAAAAAATGTCCAAACAATCTTTCAATCATCTTACTTATTCCTTCAAAATTGATATTTTTAAATAACCTTCATTTTCGGGCCGTCAAACCTAACCTCTTAAGGCCTTAGACCACAGTAACGGGTATAAAATGGTGTGCGAATTTATATGTAAAAAATCGTATGAAAAAGTGATTCGCTTATAAGATTAATTACACATCTATTTAGTGTGGATATCAAGTTGGTAGAAAATATATTTATATATATTTTTTTTCGATTTGCAAAATGGCCGACTACTAATATTATCTTTTGTTATCTTTTTTGGGCGCTCCGCGACGTGACATTTAGCTCCACAATTTATTACCTAGACCAAAAAACAAAAATTCTCGTCAATCTACATTAGAATACCTAGAGAAGTACGTACGGAATTTAAAAAATATTGTTTTATTCAAAAGTCGTAGGTATTTGAACTTATGAAATGAATTTTCAGTGAAAAATTTCGTTATAACTGCTCATAAAATGAAAAATTTTCGATTAATCAGAAATTCCGTACGTACTTCTCTGCGAAATGGAATTAGGAAGATAACTTTTGAATTTGAAGTAAATCGCGTGAAAAGTGTTGAAGTTATTTGTCACGCCAATTGGAAAAAAGCTGATTCGAGAAGTTTCGAGTAGTCGGCCATTTTGTACATCGAAAAAAAAACATATTTTCTAATAGCTTGATATTCATACTAAATAGATGTGTAATTAATTTAATGAGTGAATCACTTTTTCATACGAAAGAAAATTGTTAAATTCGCACGTGATTTTATACCCGTTACTGTGGCCTAAGGCCTTAAATTGTCTTTTCTCAGGGACCAATTGTTATCGACGCTACAATAATATTGTAGATTTCGTACTTTTTATAGAGCAAAAATCGTCGTCGCGTGGCTGCGGCGATCGCCCATACCAGGCAGAGTTGACCTGAGCCAATACTCGGATGGGTGACCGCTCAGCCGCGCCGACTACCAGGCCAATGGCAGTCTGAGTTTCGGATGAGTACACTTGAAATTCTTCTAAATTATCGCTACAAAGAAGCATCGAAATAAAAGCAAATTCCTCAATACAAACTTCGCACGATCATGTCCCATTGCCTGGGATCCTTATATCGCGAGAGAGAGAAAGAGAAGTCGGAAGGATTTCTACCTGTGACAACGTAGCAGTGGAAAACATGGGAACGTACTGGTACGTCGGTCCCTCGAGTTCCAATATCTGTTGTCTGACGATCGCCGACCATTGATTATTCGACATTTTTCCCCTACCGATGTTCGCATCGTCCATGCAACACTCGGCCTCGGAAAGCATCTGCGCGAGATGCGGCTGCGAAAAAACTTTCGTCACGCGGAACAGCATCAGGGCGTTTTTCGGTGCGACGAGATCGGTGCGCATGAAACGCGGCAATAATTGTTGGAATATTGCCGTGTAGGCCAAAAGATTGTTCGCCACGAAGGATATCCATCTTCCAGGATCGTGAATCTTGCCTCGCTCCTCGTCCTCGAGTCTTCTAAAGGGCGTTCATAAACATTTTTAAGGGGTCTTCTCACTTTAAACGCTAAAAAGGCTATTTTCGTGAATTTTTTGGATCGATTTATATTATAGATATTGATATAAAAGTTGTTACACCACGGTTAATTTTTTTTTTATGAAAAATACATTGACAACGTAGAAAGAATGCTCTAACCAATTTTTTAAAATAAATTTAATTTAAATTTTTCTCGGAACTACGTTTTTCAACCTGGCTGACAACATATTAAAAATACTATTCATCCGATTTGCATGCGCTAATTCTTAAACTGATTTTTTTTATAAAGGGCGACCTTGAAATCTCCGAAACGCCTCCACCGGCGTTAATCTCATAGCCACCACTTGATGACCTCCTTCGAACTATGCGACTTTTGTAGGAAAAGTTTTCGCCTGAGGCTGATAGGTTAGAAAATATTTCTACTGCTAATAGTTTTTGCCTCGCGCTGTTTATAACATTTTTCCAGCCCATTTTTCAATTTTCTCTCGACCAGCCGCAAGTAAATTCGCAAGGGGAAAAAAATGACCAACGAACCCTTCTCTCGTGTAGCCAAGCTCAGGCACGTATCGCCAGGGTTGAATGAAACTTAGCCAAGCCTCGAGAATCAAACGGAAAGAGCTGTCCAACGGCCAGTGATGAATTGCTTTCCGGAGAAACGTGTAAATCTTGCTTTGGACCGACGGAAGAATAACCCTGGAATATTATCGAACATTTATTTTTCAGATACTTCGTACGCCCTTGCGGGCTTTCAGGACCGCATCTCTCGCATTTTGATATTTTCCAGACACTGTCGCGCGGGCCACAGTGGGCGGCTGAACGGTCATCCATCTAAGTATTGGCGCCGGACAACGCTGCGTTTAACGTAGAAAATCGTCGAATCCGCACACCGATCGCGCGTTTGCTACGCTCGGTTTAAAAACGTCGCTTCCTCTTGGACGACCACCCATTTTCTTTTCACGTAAGTCGAATAAACTTACCTCTTCAATTCGTCCATGGCGCTCTTGTCACCACGCGCACTGTTTGCAAATTCGTGAAGTGTTTTTATAAAAGCTCGGACCAGTCGTATGTGCTCGCCGGAATGTATGCTCTGTAAATAAAACCATCATGTCGGTTTAAGAGATCATCACAGTGTGAAATTATCAAAAAATCGATTTTGCTTTATCCGATAGCATAGACGCTTACAACATGGACCTGGAATCTCCAATTCATCATGAGTCAGAAGAAACTTTGAAAGTTTTTCAAAACGGTGTACACGTCATTCTTTATCTTGCTACGGAACGTTTTCGTTAAGGGGTGACCGGTTAAGTGACACCAGTGTGACACTTTAAAAAAAATCGATCTTTTTGTCGCCTCTTTCGACAGTTTATACTTTCAAGAATATCATTATCATTTATATCATCTATATCAATATTATTTTATCTTGCAAAAATCGATAGTTAAGTTTTTAAACGCGCTTTTCTCGAATTGAGAATTTCAAATTTGCTGACATTGTAACTTAAAGAGCAATTATCCGATTGACTTGAAATTTGAACTGAGTACTCTTGAATGTATTTATTCTACAATGGCGTAGGATATTTTTGATTGGATGAAAATTGACGATTTGGCATTGAAAAAACGACCATTTTATAGGCGAGAAAACAGACTTTCTTCATAACTACGCCCTTTTGTTAGATTTTTATATTTTTCGAAAATTCTAAGCCATTGCACAAGAAATACCTTCCAGTTTAACGACTTTTTTCTTTTTTCGGTTTCAGCTACTCAAGCGGCCGGAATCATGCCAGCAGTGGAGGAACTTTTTTTTGGCGCCTCCAAAGGCGCATAAGTCGCTCGAATCTCAATATTTTTCTATGAAAAAATTATGTAATATAGGTCAAATATAGCCAAATATATTCTTAATTTTCCGAAACACTTAATTGAGTACGTTTCTTTCAAAAAATTCCCGAAAATCACCCATATTTTCAGCGTTCACACTGGTATAGCCCCTTAAATCTCCATATTGTTTTTAACGAAATGATGTCGGAAAAATTCGCTAAATTCGATACTTTTTTTCAAACTGCCGTAATTTTGTCAATTTTGATTAAAAAAAAAATCTCCATAGCAAGATAGCGGCTTTCATACTAATTAATAAGCTTTAATTAATTTATCAATAACATTTATTTTCTGTTCTTCATGAGTGCTTCGATTTCACATAAACAAATCACTCATTAGCGTATTCAACCATCGAAAAAAAATCGCAATAATCGGCTATCGTTTTACCCGTTACACTGTGATGATCCCTTAAGAGCGGGGTAAAGTATTTAAATTTTTTTGTCATTTTTTTTAAATTTTTTAAATGAATGCATAATATATCAAGAATATTGTGTTAAAATTTTTATGCAAGCGAGAAGTGTTCTCAAACTTATGTGCAATGAGCGCTAAGCGACCAAACTCTTCTGCGTTTTTCAAACCGTTTTTCTGAGACTTGTCATTGTTTGAAGTCCGTGCGCACGATAACTCAAAATCTACTGGACCAATCGCTTTGAAATTTTGCACAGTACTTCTTCACATAATTCACCAGGTATTGTCGAGAGCTTTTTTGTTTTTTTTTAATAATTACTAATTTTTCAACAACAAATTAGCCGATTTTTTTAGCGAAAATCGGGTTTTTGGCTCCCAAGTGCTACGAAAAATCGAAAAATCGAAAAAAAAAATCCTCCCGTCATTACCTCGAGAAACATCTCCTTTAACAAATGCATTTTGATTTTTTTGTTTCAGATGATTCTGTTGTGAGTTTTGGTGCACATCGCAAACCAACTTTTTTTCGAGGCGCCTCCGGGGTTTAATTTTCACTCGCTCAATTTTGAATATTTTGCAATGCAAATTTAGGAGAATGTTGTTCAAATGTTACTTTATTATATGTAAATTTTTCAATAAACGAACACTATTTGTTATGCCAAAAAAAAAATCTTAAAAACATGCCTTTTTTTCGCCGAATTAACTTTACCCCGCCCTTAAAAATGCACTCCAAAAATTCTCGGTTGAAAACTCGATTGCAAAAAATACTCGGTATTCCAACTATAGGATTCAGCTTCGTGACGTAAGACGGGGAATATAAATGTCGATTCAATACAACAATGAATAGCAATGATAGCAAATCGTAATAGATATATAAAATAATTATGATTTTGGAGCGCATTGGAGCGTTGCGCGCGTCTCGACGATGCTGCGGAACTTCCAAAAACTCACCCGCCGCGGTAACGTGCCCGATACCGAAGGATTCAAGTGCAGAGACGGTTGATCCTCATCCGTGTATTCGAGCCAAAAATCGAGGAACACTTGGACGACGGTTTCGCTTCGCCAGACTTGGGGCAAGCACTGCTGTTGCGGTACTCCCTGAGGACTCGTCGATGCTGGCGATAATATCGACGTTCTCAGTAGCCTCGGTGTTTGTAATCTTTGAAAACCATTTTTAAGATAGACAAAAAGAGAAGTGTGATTTTCTTCCGATTTGAGACGTTTTTAAAATGTAAAAAAGGAGAAGTGAGTTTTTCTTCCGTTTAGAGACGTTTTTAGAATACAGAAAAAGAGAACTGAGTTTTTATTCCGTTTGGAGACGTTTTTAGAATAGACGACAGGAGAAGTGAGTTTTTCTTCCGTTTATATGAATTACGGTGAACAATCGCATACGCTTCTTACCTCTTCGATTCGGGTGATTGCATCAATTTTCTCGGTGGTGTTTTCTTAACGTACGGCCCGATTACCGGAAGAACCGGTGAGTTGTCCCTCGGCAGAAAATGATAGAGATACGCGTGTGCCAATTGGACGTAAACAGTCTCCCAGTTCATCCACACGTTGTCGGTCTGTAGCATTTGCAGCCATGGATTTGTCAGGTGATAAGCAAAGTGAAATACGTAGTACTCGAACGGATCTGCAAGTGGGATAGTCAAGGAAAATAGCACAACGAAGTGTCGGGACGAATTCACAATGAACGTTTCGCCGAAGAAAATAATAAAAAATATATTAAGGTGAGAATTCCCTTTAGAATGTTCAAAAAATCGATTTTTTTACATAGTTCGAAAGTATGATATCCAAAGAATATAAAGAGCAAAGGGAAACCCGAAATATTGAATATTTGCGGAGTAATCGCACATAGTCTAGAGCGCGGGGACAGCATGCGGTCAGGTAACGAGTAAACTTTAAACGCAATTATCTCGAAACTACTTTTTCAAAAACTGCTCGTGTTGTAGCTCAAAAAGTTATCGACCGATTTGGATGAAATTTTGGGAGGTTACTCTCAGTTATATTATCGGAAGGATATACCTAAAGTTTGAAAGGTAGCGTGTAAATAAATAATTTTTTTGGGGTCAAATATGTCGAAAAAATGGTCGAAATTTCGAACTTTGGAGTAAAAAGGATCCCAAATTTTCAATTTTGCACTTTTTCATCATTTTTTAAGTATATCCTTCCCCTTAATATGTCAGTAAACGAATGAAATTTATTAAATCTTTTTCAAATCAACAGAAAAAGAGTGACACCTGCAGCACTTTTCGATGTCGCGGAAAACAAGCGTCCGAAGACCCTTAATAACGCCGCCATTTTGTTGGTCATCCCAAATTTTTTTTTTTTTTAACTTGACAGTCATAATAAACTCATGTCCAAATTTGAAAATGATAGGATTATTTTATCCCCTCTAAAAAAATTCCCGAAAAATACCTATTTTTCACGCTCCTAAAGGGATTTAGGAGCGTGAAAGGTCGCCTTAAGGAGGTTGGGGCGGTCCAGTTGAGTCTAATGACGGTTTATGATTTTTTTTTTCGACGAACCAAAAAATAATGCATATGAGGTCTAGATTTATTCTGTAGGTGCTAATTTTGATAAAATATATCATTAAAGATAAATAAAGGTAAAAAAGGAAAACTTTTGTGTTACTACCAGCTTGAAAAAGTACAACATTAACGATGATTATGAAAAAACTGCGACCGTGAATGTTTTATACAACTGAGAATGAAACTTGGAGTAATTCATAATGATGCCTATTTATATTTATGTTACGAGCTTATTTATTACCATTGATAAATATAAAGGTAATCCTATCGCTTCACACTAGTCATACCACTCATCATACTTGAGACTACTACAGTTTATATTTTTAACATGTGCAAAAAAAATTGTAATAACTAAATTTTCTATGGGTAAACTGTTTAATGAATGTTCACATTTAATTAAAAAAAAAAAAAAAAATAGTTATTCCCACGATTTGCGCAGTATTTCCAGGTTTGATATTTGGCGCCATTGGTTCTATCCCGGTCTCTTTTTACTCAACCAGGCGAGTTTAACCTCCATGCTTTTCAACGTCGATCTGTCAAAACAATGTCAGTTGGGGAAAATATAAAGCATTGTATTCGTGCCACGATTGGTAAAAAGCGTGGAAAATTTCTGTCAGCGAAATATGTCGGTTAAAAATGAAATATGTGTGGAAATTCGAATGAGTGAGATGAGGTTAGGACTACAGTCAGCTGTTGCCTTGCTGTCACGTCTCTTTATCGTAGCAAGTGGTAATAAATCCAATACCGGAAGTTCAAATTAAACTTGATATTACATAAAAATTAGGTCAATAAGAGTAACTTTTTCTGAGGACATTGGATTACTACAAGTGTTAAGCATGTAAATCTGATTACTTTTAAGAACCTGACGGATTCCCACTATTATATACACTTTTGTAGCGACCGGAAATTGGGTTTTTGTACGTCATCTCGGAATTCCTTCACAAAAATACGCAATTTTAATATTTCTTTTTTCTGTAATGAGGTCGATAAACGACCCTGAAATTTTACAGAGACGATTACTAATATATTTAATGTAACTCAAAAAAAAAAATCTGAAAATCCCATGCATTGAAGCCTGGCGATAGGAATACCTCAAGTGTTGCCTATACGGCAATTTCGCGGACATTGAGGTTGGCAGCAAAATTCATTCGCCAGCCAAAATTCGTAATCTTTCATCAAACCTTGATGGTTCGATGGACAAGATGGGGAGGTTTTTTGTTTCTAAATGTTTGCAAAGGTTGAGTTTGCGTTAATCCATTGTTAGAAATGGTTTATCCCCGTGCTAAATAGCCAAAAAATTACATCACCCGTAGCATGCACGTATTCTCATCTAACCTCAAGTAAAATTACATACATTCAAGTATTTTTATCTCTGGTATTTTGCAGTGAAAAAAATTAGAAAAATTCGTAAACACTCGGTATAGTCCGGACAATAAAATATATTGAACGCTTTGTTGGCACACTTATATTTGGCCACGAGTTTGACATACTGGGTCAATTTGACTCGAATAATACTTCATCCACCTGCCATTAACAAACCTGCGGTCGGGTTTTATCGAAAAAAAAAAAAAAAATCGGGAATACAGTTTAAACATTTGTTAATATGTCTGCATAGTTAGAATTCGTAAAGTATCTAAATGAATTATTGTAAAAAATTAATGAAAACTTTCAATTTTGGGTAATAAGCATTTTATTTCAAATTCGTCCGGGTCAAAATGACCGTGTGTCAACGTATGGTTAAAAAAATCGTGGATTGTGGCTAACGTTCAAACCTTCACTTAACGTTCAAAGTTGTCGAGGTACGACATTTAAAAGGATACTCATTGACAGAGCAGACGAAATTCTGCTGCTCTGATCGTCCTTAATTTTGTCCGAATAAAACGGCGGTATTATGCCCTCTTCCAACATCGATCGAATTTTCGCCTGTAAATATAACACGTCCGAAGTATTAGATGAGCGCTTGTATGAACTCAGGGCCTTTTGTAATGTACGGCAAGGATATCTGGAAGAAATGTCCCACCGGTAAGTACGAAACGGGAAAGTTATACTTCAGATAACAATCCGGAAGTAATTTGTAGCAGAGCGAGAAGATGGGACCTTGAGGTCCCAAAAAGTGACACAGCGCCTCAAACTCGGCAGGATTCCTTCTCATAGTTATCGTATGGAGACCCCAGCCCATACGATTCGTCAGGCCAAAAAGGGAATCCACCACTATCGGAAATACATGCTGCAGCTCGGTCGTACTGGACTCGTCTATCAGTATGGCCAGTTCTCTACATCGTTGGACCAATGGCAAGCCTAGATAGCTTTGCATCCGCACCTGTAAAAAGGTAAGTATCTTAAGGTGATCGAAGATTAGGACAGATTGATAGATGTAGACAACACTGGGCCTCTAAAGGTTTGAATGATTTTTCGGAACGTGTTAGTTGGTTCTATATGAAAGCGCCTGTTTGCATTGGCAATGGATGATTCTAGGTGCACGATTTTCTCGAATTCCAAGTTGGGAATACGAATGATGAGAGGTTCATAGAGTCTCGCTGAAACGCCAAAGGTGACATTCGTGCAATGCATTAAAATAATCTATTTTCAAAGCTTACAGCTGGTTGGAATTTTTGGAAACAGCAATTTTTGGTTTCGGATTCTCTAAATATAAAATTTGACCAGTACCGTCCGAAAATTTCAAGGCGATCCGTTCGAAATTAAGGGAGTTATATTTATAGGTATATTCTGTGCAACAGCCAACTCCAAACGCGTTTTTTTTTCAAAATTTCTTTTTTTAATTTGGTGACCAAGATATCTCAAAAATCACTGCACCAATCAACCCGCAAATTTTGACAAATTTCTTTCACTCATCATAAGGCGGTGCTTGAAGGAAGGAATTTTATTTTTGATGCATAGTTTTATTTTACAACGAAAATAGATCGTTTTTTTTTCACCGAAAATTGACTCTCACTTTGGATTGTGGCTATTTTTACAAAAATCAACATTTTATTGAATCGTACGTCCTAGCACTAGATAATTTTATGCAAAAACTAAATGCGTTCGATTTTGAATTTCGGATGATTTGTTTTCCAGTAGCAGTGATCAAATATTAGGGGTGTGCAGGTAGCAGAATTGGTCGGGTCGGGTCGGGTAATTGGATTATGATACGGATCGAGTACCCGAATTTTTCGGGTACCCGTGATCGGACAGGTAATCTCGAACTTTATCGAGTACCTGAGTTTTTCGAGTACTCCTCTTACATCGGGTGTTCATAAGCCATGTTGCCGGAACAAAATTTCAAATTTTGTTTCATAGTAGACAGCGCCATGGAAACGTACCAAAACGGACAAAATAGACTCCAGCTTTATGTTCTCTACCCTTCGCCAATAGGTTGGACATCATAAGCAATACAAATAAATGATTTAATAATTTTAGTATTATTGTTATGTGTATATTTACAATTTTTTCCAGCAAACTTCTTTTAAAACACTCGCATTTCAGGAAATATCGAGATATTTGAATGACGAAAAACTGAATGAAAGAAAAATTCTTCGTCGAATTTTCATTAATTCTGTCTAGTGCTAACTGGTAATTTCGGTGATTCATTCTTCTTAATTTCATTTCTTGTCATTTGTTAATTTTTTTCCCAGAAAAGACTTGTTCTCTAAATGCTTATATCTCTGAAACGAATCAAAATATTTACAATTTCAAAACGTCAAATGGACGCTACATTCTTCTCGCTTCGAATAAACACAGGGTGTTGAATTTTAGTTTTTTTCTCTATTCAAAACCCACATTAAAAAATTCAAAACTTTAAGGCGTTTGCCGGAACGGAAGATATTTGATGTAAATTTTTTCTTTTTGCACACTTTTTCGTGATGCCAATACGCAACTTTCCTGTGCTATTGCGATACGATCCGCCAAAATTGACCGTTTTTCACTCCGCCCTAACATACACACGGGTAATGCAAAAACGTGCCCCATCGGGTACCCGACCTGACCCGAACATCGGGTACCCGAGTGAATCGAGTACCGGCACATCCCTAACAAATATTTTTCAATACAAAAATTGTAAAACCAAGAAAAAAATTTGAAAATCTGCACGGGTCTTTCCGTAACGAATTCGCGAAGATGTATGTCTTTGCTGGCCACAAGCTAGATGTAACTCGTTAAGTCTATTTACAGAAGCATTTTTTGTTCCAAATAAGTCACATTCGGGCAAGTAATGCGTTGTTATTTCCTGGTAACAAAATCGGCCATGGAAACGAATCTACTGCTAGAGGAAGAATATGCAGAATATCAAGTGCAGCGTGCAAAGAATGTTTCAGTGCTTCCAGAGCAGCGATTCTTCCATGGATTAGAACCACGGTGAACCACCCAGAAGAGGGATGTAGCACAAGCTGCTGAAACCATCGGAAACCATCACTGGGGATCATTATTGACTGCAACTGATGGATTTGAAGCAAGCGCTGCACAAGAAGAAGACCGAATTGAAGAATCGTCATGTCAAGTTGATCTTTCAGCACGATAGGCTCCATGTTGCTCAACTGGTTAAGAATTAGTAAGAAGCAAACCGGAAAGCCACAGCCCACCTGCCACAATACCCAGCTGTTGCTTCCTCAGATTGCCATTTTTTCGCCACTTTGCCTCGTACAAGGATATAAAAAAACTGGCTAGCAGACAGAATTGCCTCTAAAGAAGTCGAATTCTTCATGGGAATTCCGAGTTCCTCTCATTGTTGGCCGAAAAATGGGCCAAGGTGACATTCTAATGGGCAATACTTTGGGTAAAAAACCAATTAGTTGAATTACGACTGAACCACTATCTTTTCTTTCGCTCAAAAATGGGCGGCTTCATATCCAGCTACCTAATATTTACAATTGCCGTGCGTTATAAATGTTATTTCAAGTTCACATTATTTCGGCTTAGTTCAACAGTTCATACTTCGTACAAATAGAAAACGTGTATGATAAATATTTTGATTTGCAGGTTATGTTGGAGGTTCGATTGGAGCTCGGGATAAAAACGATAAGGCATACGTACCGTAGCAACGTCCGTCGATGCGGTCATTGTGACTGTAAAATGATATCACTTGTTTTCGAAATCTAACATTTGATTTGTCAACGAGGCTTCGAATTCATAATGATTGTAGCATTCAGTCGTAAAGTTTCAGCTTTTCGAGAACTACCCGCGAGATTTAAATTCCACGAATATTGCAGCAAGCTCCGAGCACAGGCTGCCACCAAAGCGACGAAACTTTCGTGACGTCGGGACTAGATGCTGATTCCAGTGAAATGTTGAAAATCTTGGCTACCTCTGCAAAGTTACCGCCACAAACTGACTTGTAAGATACCGATATAACAAATCGTTTGTTGTTCATTGTTCGATTCCTGCGAACTGTGTTGAACTTTTCTTAAACCAGAAAATCGAAAACTAAATTTATCGGTCTTTCTGTTGATTTGAATCTATTAATTTATATTGATTTTTCAAATACGGAGAACCAACGAAGGTTCCGATTTGGATTGCTCTTCGAATAAACCATGAGACAGTGAAAATAAAAGGCCGGCTGATTTTAGATAAAATGTTGTCTGGTTTGTCGTTTTGAAAAATTTCCTATAAATATTGGGATAAAGTTCCGAAAAGGTCCTACCTCCGATCGGGCTGAAATTTTGCACAGTCTTCCTTTTAATATCTTAAGAGATTCCCTAAGAGGATTTTTGGCGACGCGCCATAGTTTTCAAGATTTCGACTTTTGAAAGTTTTTTTTTCACTGCGTCCCTATTGTATCTATAGCTGACGGGTTCCGCTCTGGCCCCGAGCGTTAGCAGCGCCGCTGGGACGGAACCCTTATTTTTAACATTTCCACAGACGCAATCCCGAGACTCGACACAAACAGAGTAATCAGTGATGAAGTATTCAAAAGTTAAGCAACGCAGCTCGTAATAGCGTATTCCTCGTGTTTTTTTTTCGTTCTAAAGCTCCCAACATCGATCAGAACTTCGATTTCCACTTGTGTTTGTGTACGTGTTATTATTTTCCACGAGGCGATTGTCAGTCTACATGGGACTACGGGAACGTCGCAACGCCATAACCTCAAAAGAAGACAAATCGCAGATGATCGCGCGGTGTGTTGCGCTCGCATAATTTTTAATACCCAATTATTTGGCTCATGAGAAAGAGCGTGGAGGAATAAAATGAGCAATGCCGAGCTGCAGGAAGAAGAACGAGAAGTGTTATTATCCATCTACGATGGCGATGCTGCGTTCAAGGAGATCTCACCGACCACATATCAGTACAAGGTTTTTTTTTATCAACTCTTCGAATATTACGTAAAAACATAACGAGTCGCATGAAAACGTCGACGTAAATATCCAAACAGCCATCACACTACAATTTTTTCCGCCGTGTTTCTAACCTTCAAATCGATAAAAACAAAATTAGGATGTAAAAAATTAGCCTTTTCCCTAAAAATTTTCATACACTAATTAATACAAAACTTTGACAATTTCCTAGTTTTTCGTAAGACAAGAATGGATGCATCGTAACTATGGCAGTAAAATGATGTATCGTTACAGTACGGCGAAGAGAACGACCCAAAGTCGTTCATACTCGACATTTGCTGGGGTCCGAATTACCCGTCTGAGAAGCCGACGGTTAACATGGAAACCTTTTACAACAAACACATGTGAGTTCGCCTGGGCATAACGCCGGCAACCTCGTCGATTGTCCTAAAAAAAATGTACATTTTGGGAGCGTATATGAGGAATTTCCATTGAAATGGTTTTTTCCATCTTGATTCAGCGTACAATCGGTGAAGGACAAAATAGTGGCTCATGTCGAAGCGGAAGCCGAGCAGTGGCTCGACTGTGGCATGACGTATACCCTCTTCCAATCGGTACAAGAGCATCTGGCGGAACTGGTGGAGACCCAGCCGACCTGCCTGACCGACCTTAATAACCGAGCCGACAAATTAACGATTTCCGAAGACACCCAACAGGTGCGCAATGCGGCGGTGTCGAAGTTCTCGTCCTCTGAATGTGACGAAAATTCTTTGCTTTCATTTTTTCGTCATCAGGGTTGTTACGCATTATTGGCTCAGAAATTCCCTGCCTTTTCCAGGTTTTCCATACAGGTTTTGCAAATGACCCTGTTATCTCTAATGGGTCAAATAAAGAACACTTTGTTTTCGTAAAACATATATTTTTGTCTCGTTTCAGCCATACGAGTATTTGTAAACGTTACGAACTATGCGGGAAAAATTACATACGTAGAAATACCAATGAATCATTTTTGTTAAAGAAAACATTTTCAACAGACTGGGAAAAAACAAAGATAACTCCCAATTCGAACCTTTTATTGAAAAATTATGTTCAACTGGATAACATAATTTTTTTTAGATAAAATATATGGAAACGTTAAAACTTAAAATAAAATAAAAAAAACTGAAATTCGAAAAATAATTTAACCCTTCGAGTGCACACCTCCACCGTCAACCTATAAGTGCATTTTATGCATTTTTGTTTTTTTTTAGGTACGTTTTTTGTAATAAATTATCCATATTTCGTGGCTCTAAATTTATTTTTGACGAAAACGAAAATCAAATGCCAAAACATTCGTTCAAAGTGGGGCATACGTTGAAAAATACGTTGAAAAATACTGAATACGTACGGTCAAAGCGACCAAGTGTGCATTCGAAGGGTTAAACATTGTAAAGTAAAACAAATACATAAAAAGCAAATACAGAACCTGTTCTTTATTATATAAATATTAAAAATATTTACTTTTATACTGTTCAGTTTTTTTTCATCAAGTCGATTTCACTCTTCGTAATTCTTGCAAAAAGTAAATTCTGAGAAAATTCCAGAAAATTTCCAAAATTCCTTGACTTTTCCCTGATTATTCCAGGAGAAAAGAAATTCCCTGATATTCCCCTGTTATCCATATGCGCAACAAACCTGATCATCCAAAGCCTTTTTACAAACATTAAGTTTGCAGCTCGTTGATGAAGGTCCTCAAAAACGTTGTATCGTTACACTTTTTCTATCTAGTCTCATTTTGAATGTTTTATCAGACCTGGTCAATGCCGCTGGGCATCAAACATTTCGACGATTCTGTCTATAGCAATGAACCAGCCGTAAGCAAAATTCCGGCAATTCCATCAGAAATAAACTCGCATTGCCCTCTCACGACGAAAACTTCGACATCGCGCCCACCGAGAATTTCGAACGAACTTCGCTAGCGCGATTTCCCGACTTTGTTCACTAACCCGTTTCGTTCTCGCGAGCTACAGGAGGAATCGTCGAAGAAAACGAAAAAGGAACAATTGACGAAGGCGCAGAAACGTCGACAGTGGAACAAAGCCGACGGCAAAGGTGACAAGCCACGGGGATGGGACTGGGTCGACATAGTCAAACATTTGTCTCAGACAGGCTCCAAACCCGATCAAGAATCCTAGTCGTAAGTGCGCCCTGTACAGTTCTATCTTCCTCCCGCGCTTTGTGTCCTATTGTGAAAATCGCGCGATCACTGTCAACGATGCTGTTATATTGGCTTTTTATAAATTGTTGAAAGTAAATTTCCTCTCTGCACAGATGTTTGCCCCTCGTAGTGAGTTACGAAAAGGGGAGAGGGGGCGGGGAAAAATTGCAATGCCGCGATACGCCAATGGTATGTGAAAAATTATGGAACGCGAGTCACCCGACGAAATGGACATGATTATACTTCAAGCGTATCGAAGGCCCGCGAATAATCGAACTTGAACAATAAGATCCGTAAAGGTCGGATTGAAGCAACGAATAAAAAAAAAACACCTTTGGTATCGTAAATACGAGGAAAAACGACAAATTATTGCGGAGGTATCGAGGAGCGTACAAAATTGTTCCGTTCCTCAATGTTGGAATGTGTCAGTGGGAAAATTTCGATTTTCTATTTTTTGTTCAACCTTTTAAGGACGGGAGTGGTCGATATATCGACCAGCCAGGGGGGCACATAATATTTAGGCAAGGGGACTCACGAAAATCAAGCACCCCAAAAGGGATCACATTTTCGCCGCATCCACGTTGTTGATCCTGGGTCACGCTAAGAGCGAATGTTGGAGTATTTCTGAAAATAATGCACGATTTTTCTACAGTCTTGTGACATACTTCGGGCAGTGAGTATGTTTACTGACGAAGCTTGTTCTATAATAATTGCCGTCCTTGAAATATTCTTCAGGATGACATTTACAACATATATGCCTATTTTGTTGTACTCACATCCCTCTGGTGAGACCCTTCGATTTTGTTGAAATCTGGATATGTTATAAAGCACCGAAAAGTAAACGATACGTATTTTTTTTATCGGCGGAAAAATGATTTTAAGGGGTGAAACCACCCCTCGAAAAAGGCATCTCTAGGGGGAATATAGCAGTTTCACACACAAGGAGTCCACCGATTTTAATGAAACAAAAACGAAAATTCTAATCCGAAGCAATGAAAAATCCACTATGATGACATTGCAAAAAGAATTAAAGCGTGAACCACCCACCCCTATATTAAGGGGTGGTTTCACCCCTTAAAACCTTTTTTCCGCCGGTAAAAAGAAATACGTATCGCTTACTTTTCGGTGCTTTATAACATATCCAAATTTCAACAAAATCGAAGGGTGTCACCTGAGGGATGTTCCTTGTCAGTGCATCCACAATGTACATTTTGAAGCCAAACTAGCAGAGAAAAAAAATTGTCCTTGAAATTGCGATTTTCAAGGTCAAGGATTTCAAGGTCACCAGGATTTTTGTCATTATTTTTCCCGTATCCAGCGCATCAATTTACATAGGAATACGCTTTCAAACTTTTTTAAATACATTTTTAGAATTGGACTTCTCGTTGCGGACGGGGCTGGTCGATATATCGACCAGCAGTTGTGCTTGGGACTCCAATTGAGAAATTCATCGATTTTATTGATATCTTTCATGTAAAAAAGTCGATTTTAATGGAAATTTCCCCTTCCTTATAAGGTTAACGTACGCTAAATGCCTGATCTCCGTACGATCTGTAAGGCCCGATCGACAATAAATTTGAGTCCCGCGTCCATTCTGGAAAAAACAAGAAAAATTGCAACTATCGAGAAATTTTGAGAAACTAGGAGTAATTATGTTATTAAATGAGTTTTTATTTCATTGTAAAGATCATATGCGATTTTTATAACAAAAATAGTTATTCTTTGTAACAATTAACCTCGAAACTTTGATTTTATTCGGCTAGGCGTGCCGAACCTATCCGAAGTTACCCGAGCGCCCTGTGACGTCACAATGTTATAGTCTGTATACAAACTACTCGTGTAATACGAGTATCAGGTTCTTAAAAACCAATAAGGGTCGATTTGTTTTTCTGGAATTGTGCTTTTATAATTAAAAATAAACATAATGGCAGAGGGATTTTCTTTTTTCATAGTTCTAAAGATAATTATTTGTGGTTTTGGGTACTCCGAAAACTGGAAACGTAGGCGCTGATGCGAAACTCCACGCGATTGGTGCTGACGCGAGATGCCACGCGTTTTACGCTCACGCGTGCGACGTTACGATGTTATGGCCGCTTTACGAACTACGCGTGTAGACGAGCATTCTGTCAAAATGACACCGATAAAAACGTACGGGACTTGTTTTGTTTCTCAGTGTGTGTCGACATAAAAAAAGTTTTTTTTTTTTCAGATGTTTTTGTATCGTGAATCTCGTAATCTCACCAAGTGTCAAATTTCTTTACACTCTCGCGTAAGCCATATAACCTACAATTCTGTAGCTTATAACATCGTAACGTCACAAGAGGGAGTGCCAATCGCGTGGCGTTTCACGTCACGCGGCGATGATTTGAATTTTCGTGGTAGCAAGAACCGCGAATAATTATCTTTAGAACTATTATAAAAGAAAATTCCTTTGCCATTCAGTTTTTTTAATTATAAACACAAAATAACTGAAAAATAAATCGACACATTTTGGTTTTTTGTCAACCCAATATACGTACTGCAGGAGTAGGTCGTATACAGACTATACAATTGTGACGTTACAACGCGTTCGGGTAACTTCGGAGACGTTCGGCGCGTTTTCGCCTAGCCGAATAAAATCAAAGTTTCAAGGTGCTATACCTTGGTTCAAGGTTAAATGAAATATTCAAGGTTAAATGAAATAAAAATTCTTTCGTTATTAAAACCGTACATAATCAATGCAAACATTGAATAAAAAAAAAACCATTGAATGTAGTACCATTGTATAAAGTAGTTTCGCATTTTGTCTCGCTTACCACTGTGGTCGAGTAGTCGAGTCCACGTGGTCGCTTGTTCGTCGATCCACCTGTCAACGATGTCATGCGGAGATTGGCCCATCATGCTGTGCAGTCTCGACAACGGACCTCGACTCGTTTGAGCCTCTTGTATTAGATCCTGCGTTGAAGGATTCGCGATTATCGGCGATAATTTTGTTGTGGGTGGAAGAGTCGGGACGGAGCGGAAGTGCAGTTTTTAGGTAGTAGAAGCAGATAATCGAGATCGCCGCTGCATATTTTTAATGTAACCCTTTTGCCAGACCTCAACCCATAGGATTTTCATTTTCTTGAGCTTCACTAAATATATTAATAATCGTCTCTGTAAAATTCCAGGGTCGGTTATCGACCTAATTACAGAGAAAAAAAATTAAAATTGCGTATTTTTGTGAGACGACATACGAAAACCCAATTTCAGTGGTAAAAAGAGACGGAGATAGAACCAATGTTGCCAAATATCAAACCTAGAAATACTGCGCGAATCGCTGGAATAACTATTTTTTCATTTTTCCAATTAAGGCCTTAGGCCACAGTAACGGGTATAATATCATGTGCGAATTTAACCATTTTTTCGTATGAAAAAGTGATTCACTCATAAAATTAATTACACATCTATTTAGTATGAATGTCAAGCTGTTAGAAAATATATATATATATTTTTTTTCGATGTACAAAATGGCCGACTACTCGAAATTTCTCGAAACAGCTTTTTTTCCAATTGGCGTGACAAATAACTTCAACAATTTTTACTCGATTTTCTTCAAATTTAAAAGTTACGTTCCTAATTGCATTTCGCAGAGAAGTACGTAAGGAACTTCTGATTAATCGAAAACTTTTCATTTTATGAGCAGTTATAACGAAATTTTTCACTGAAAATTCATTTCTTAAGTTCAAATACCTACAACTTTTGAATAAAACAATATTTTTCAATTCCGTACGTACTTCTCTAGGTATTCCAATGTAGATTGACGAAAATTTTTGTTTTTTGTTCCAGGTAATAAATTGTGGAGCTAAATGTCACGCCGCGGAGCGCTCAAAAAAGATGACAAAAGAAAATATTAGTAGTCGGCCATTTTATACATCGAAAAAATATATATTTTTTCTAACAGCCTGATATTCATACTAAATAGATGTGTAATTTATTCTATGAGTAAATGACATTTTCATACGAAAAAAATGGTTAAATTCGCACATTATTTTATACCCGTTACTGTGGCCTAAGGCCTTAAACGTGAACATTCGTTCAACAGTTTACACATGAAAATTTGTAATTACAAATTATTTTTTTTTTTGTATATGTTGAAAATATAATTTGTCCAAGTCTCAAGTATGATGAGTGGTACGACTGGTGTGAAGCGATAGGATCACCTTAATATGCTACGGATATTTATAATACGATGCAGGTTGTAATTCACGTCGAAAATTTTGCTGTGAGCCAGCATTGTGAGTAAAAGTGTGTCTATAAAATTCACAGACTTTTAGTCATGTAATTGATTGATTGAGGAAAAAAGGCAATATACTTACGGCACGTAGGTTCAGAAACATGCTCAAATAAGTTGCCTGCAGGAAGGCCCGGAAGTACGCTTTCACGATGTCGTTCGGCCCGACTCCGTAACGAGGCGCGACGTATATCGTTCGATTTTTTACATCCGGTAGTATCAAATCCGGGAACTCGTTCGAATCTTCGGATCCGACAACGACCATACTCTTCGAGTGGTATGATCTCAAAGCTTTCAACAGCACGAAGACGTCGCCATTTCGCAGCTTCGACGATTCGATCAATTTTTCCAGGGAATCACCGATCACGATGTCGAAGCCGCACAATGTTCTCGCTGCGGCGAGAAAGAACGATTTTTATTACCATTCGCACGGTTACTCCCCATTTTTAAGCAATAGTATAAAATGAATACCGCAAAAGAATTCCAATTTGTTTATTTATTTTTTTCGAACGTCGATAAGTCCAATAAAAATTAACTTCAATGTTTCCGTAACGGCTTTTAAATCGTTTGCGAGAGAAAAAATATCTGATATATTCTAAATTCGAGAGAAACAAAAGGCAAAGAGGGAAGAAAAAATTTGACTATTAAAAATTCGAGAGAAAATTGAGAGAGAATTGAGTGGAACATCATGGAGTTAGTCGCAGTTAAGGTATACCGTTCACGAACCCGAATATTTAACAATTAACCAATTTTCGTCTTAACCAATTGGTGAAATTTTAATAAAAAATGATGATTCTAAAAATTGTCTAATTTATACAGCACTTTATGGAGATGACATGCTTGCCACTTTTCTATCCGATAATTCATACAATAAATAACTCTAGATGTCTGATATAAATTGCCCGACGCGTGCGAAAAATTCTAAACTTTTCGTAACGACAATAAAAACAGGCGGTCACCGAGTGTTTGAAGAAAATATTAATGATAAAACTCGGAATAATGTGACTAGCAAAAGAATTTTCGTAGCCGCGAATTTTCAGAGAATATGTGAAAATGTCTAAATCCACTAGACTTGCGCGAAATGTTTTTTTTTTCCAATTCATCGTTGGATATAATTATTGATTGTAACTTATTTTTTTTATTAAGCGCCACAGTAATTTCCCGATGATTCGGAAGAGCTTATGCCCCCACGAACTACGGCCCTCCGCGAGAGAAATACCTTAATGTCTCTCGCTTAAGGCCTTATATACACTTGTGGTGGTCGGAAAAATGAAAAAAATAATTTTCTGCATATTCTTTAAGTACAATATCTCAAGAATATCCTCACCAAATTTCATAAAGATTGGAGCATTAGATTCGCAGTTATAGGTATTTCAACGTGTCACGCTTGCCGAGCACCAAGGGCAAGCAGCCACACGAGAAGGAAGAACGGCTCGTAGGCAGTATCAAATCAATGTTTTAGAGGCTGCAGAGGATGCAGAAGGATTGCTGTATGGCTATGGAATCGACGACTCCATGTTAGTATGAATAAATTAACTTTAAATGTAAAAGAAACATACTTAAATCTTAAACGCGATTATCTCAGAATCGTCTTTTTTGAGAAACACCTTTGCGGTGGACACGGTTACTAAAAAACTATTAATCCGATCCATACCAAATTTATACCACTTATTTATTATGATAATAGCTAGGGCCTGGACGAAGAATGCTGAATTTTGTTGAGAAAAAAAATTTGGTAACAACAAAAACCGAAAATTTAGCACTTCAAAAAATGATTTGTTTGTTAAAATTGTCGCCATTTTTTTAAATTAAAATTTTTACAAATCCTTCGTCCAGGCCCAAGCCAATGCAATATACTAATGAAATCTTTTTCAAATTCATGCCCACCGCAACTGATGCTCAAAAGAAGGCGCTCCTGGAAGACAGCTGGAGTTTCGCCATTATGAAATATTCTTGAATAAGAAAAATGTACAAGTACATGAAAATATGTACTAATCGATGTTGTTCACAGTTTTTCACTAAACATTTATTGTCCGTTGAAAAAGAAATCAAGAAAATCACGTCCCTTCGCCCGCTACAAGTGTATATAAGGCCTTAAATATTGACTACGCCTGCCCACAACATAGTTCCAGTTCCTCAATTCGCAAAGTCTCATAAAAAAGTTGCTAAATTTTCTAGATTTCAATGTTATTTTTCCTTGAAACAGATGTGCGAGAACTTACGAAAATTTCGAAGTTGAATTTGTCCTGAACGTATCTTACGAAACGCTTGTTTTATAAAAAAAAATTCTCATTTTCTTCATATACGTAAGAAGATACTCGTAATGGGAAAAAAAATCATTGAAGTTTTATTTTGCATACAGCACATATTAGTTAGCCGCGTGGTAGTCGAAAGCTGTTACGTACATGCTTTGTGAAAAACCGACACGGATTCCCGTAGATTCGTCTCTTCAGCGTTCAGTATAACCGACGACGACAGATAATTCTTAGCGAGTATTGCGAGACGATCCTCGTTGAGTGTGTTGAGACACAATGATCTTACCGCTCGATAGTTCGCGTAAATGTGGATCGTTACGAGCATCACGTACCAAAATGTTACGTAAGAACTGAATAATTGTAAAATAAATTAATGGTAATTATGCAAAATGTTCGTTCAATCGGTAAAAATAATCGGTTGATTATTTTTCTAAAAATTTCTTCAACTCTTCGACACTCGCGTCGGATCCTTCTCATTAATTCTTTGAAAAGTAAAATTACTGGATCAAACCTTCCTCGCATTATACGAAATATACGAAACTTGGGAAAGGCTTCAAATTTTCAAAGAAAAAAATGAATTCATTAAAACATGTATGGAAATATAATCAATGTTTTGCCAGAGAGAAATTACCAAAACTGAAGAAAAAAAAACACTGTTAAACTTGTTTTTCGATATTTTCTCAAAAAGACACGTGGGCGTGTTGAGTATCAGAGATCCGTAAAGGGTTAGGCTGCTGTGAAAATTTATAAAAAATTGATAGTTGCTTGAGGCAACTGAAATTGAAGAGTGAGGTCGAAAATATGGTGCAGGAATCGCAGATTGAAGATAAACTTATAGATACAACGATAGAACTGCTAGTAAAACTTTAAGTGCGTTTAAAAAAAAATTAATTTAGATAAGTTACATTTTTTTTATGATTAAGCACGATGACGTAAAAAGCTCGGTCAAGTCTTAGCCAATATTGTCTATTTTAAGAAGAAAAGAAAACATTGAATATTTTAAAATATTTTAAGAAAAAAGAAAAGGTCCTTCACGAGATTGTTTATAACTTATTTAATTATTAATATTTTTGATTGAAATTTGGTACATTACTATAAATGTTCAAACGATTTCCCAACCATTTTACTTATTCCTTCAAAATTAGTTTTTTATATAACGCTGTTTTTGGGGTCGTCGCAGTAGCCTAACCCCTTAATCAAAGACAAATTATCCATCGATCGGCATAGTTAATTTGCTCGCGAAAACATAAAACTTTTAGGTTTACCTTGCATCCAGGTAGGACAACATGAACACACCGACCAGGGAAGCGATCAAATTGACACAGGTTTCTTGGCTGCCATCCTTGGCGGACACATCGGCCAAATTATTTTTCAGCGCCTTGCGGAAGTCAAACGGAGAATCGTGAGGTTCTCAAAATTCGCTGTGAGTGCGACGACAAGCGAAGAAAAAATTATGTTGAACCTGATGTTGGGTTATCGATGCTCTGGTAGCTCCGCCGGCTACGCCTACCAAAGATTTCATACCTGACGATAAGCACAGCACTACGGTCGAATGTCTCGAGAAATAGGGCAATGTGAGCTCGATACCCATTGCCAGATCGTTCAGTACATCTGCGAATAGACGCCATTTCTTGCACTGTGCGTCCAACTCCGGCCTGAAACATCAAAACGATTACATGCCATTATTTTTAATCCTTCGAGGTGACACTCGGCCTGTAACTTAGTTGGTCACACGGGGTCCGCGTGACCCCAGCCATGCTTAAACGATTGCCACGTTGATTCTATTGTCCCGAATGGCTTATAAAAATTCTGGGTGTTTGTTTGAACCTTCTAGAATGTGGCATTCTCAGTATTTGGCAATGATGCAGTGATCGAAAGTTTTGCAATTATGTGAAGTGACCGGAAACTTTTGGCCGGTAGTGTATATATTAGGTGTACAAATAAGTTTTAGGACACTTCGATTTTGTATCATAACAGCTACTCTAAATTAATTCAAAGGTCCCGCTCACTTATCATAGATGGCGCTTGATATGTAGTATCGAAACGTAAAGGAGTCATAAACATAATCTATAAATTCTGTAAATTAAACATGCAGACCGATTAGCTATTTATTAGACACTGCATTCGCTATGAATTCCATCTAGGAAAAAGTGTTAGGAAAGCGTGTGAATCGATATGTTCTGTTCTTGGAGACAACATTGTATCTAAAAGTACATGTAAGTATTGGTATAAGCAATTCAAAGAAGGTGATTTCGACGTTAGTGACCGTGAACGCACGGGGCCTCCTGTAAAAGTGGACGATCAGGAACTGCAAGCGTTGCTGGATGAAAACTCTTGTCAGACGGAGAAACAACTTTTGGAACAACTTGGAGTAACTCAACAAACTGTTTCTTATCGTTTAAAAGCAATGGGTAAGATTCGAAAAGGAACAAAGTGGGTACCACACTTTCTGACTCAAGAAAATAAAAACAGCCGTCTTAACATTTGTGTGAGTCTTTACAACAAGCAACATAGAAAGTCTTTCTTGTGGAAAATTGTGACCGGCGATGAAAAGTGGATTTATTTTGATAATCCGAAACGCGAATATCATTGGGTTGACCCCGGCGAGCCGACAACATCCACGCCAAAGCGCAATGTTCATTGTAACAAAGTCATGCTGTGCATATGGTGGGATATGAAAAGCGTACTGTATTATGAACTTCTCAAACCTGGTCAAACAGTTACTACCGATCGCTATTGTCATCAATTGATGCAAGTGAATCAAGAAATTGAGAAGAAACGTCCATTTTCTGGTAAAGGAAAACGTCCAGCAAAACTGCTCCATGACAACGCGCGGCCTCATGTGGGTAAACCGGTCAAGGATACGTTACTAGCGCTTGGATGGGAAGCTGTACCACACCCGGCGTATTCACCAGACTTAGCCCCATCCGATTATCATTTATTGCGGAAAATGCAGAACGATTTGTCTGACGTGCGATTCAAAACATTTGAAGAAGTGGAAAAATGGGTCGCTAAATTTCTCACCTCGCAAGACGAAAGTTTCTTTGCGAAAGGCATCCGCGAGTTACCTGAGAGATGGCTGAAGGTCATTCAGTGCGATGGAGATTACTTCGATGAATAACTGTGTTTTACTTCTTTTTTAATAAATCTTGAATTTTTTGAAAACTGTCCTAAAACTTATTTGTACACCTAATATACATACGCCCATACATACATACATAAATGCATATGAATATACGAGTGTGTAAATATAAGTACATATAATTATTTATGTGTGTTATATACAATATTACATTACGTATACAATCCGCAATATGATCTGTAATATAAATTATACTATATATATGTTTTGTAGGTATATATGATAGTTTTTCAGTTTACCCGTTCCACCATGCGAACAGTATCCGTCCTATCATCCCCGTGCCATCCTTAAGGATCCACGAAATAGCGGCAGCCAGAGGAGTTGCGGTGGATTCGCCGACGCCGACTCCCCTCATTATCGAATGCGTCGTCAGAGTTCCAAGTATAGTGCTGGCGAATGCCTAAGAGAAGGGTTCTGTTGAGTGCTCGTCTAGACTCAAGCAAAAAGCTTATGGCGGGATATACATGTACAACGATTTTTCTTTAAACGATAGAACTATATATGTAGAATATTTTCCTAAAGTTTCAAAGCGAAATTCGAAAAACTTCAAACGTGACAGTCCGTCAACGCTGCGCCTCGCCATTCGGACGCGGAGCGGGCGTGAACTTCAAACGCGTTGTTCTCAAAACTGCATTATCCCAATTGGCGTGCAGGATTACTCAAAAACTATTACGCCGATTGAGTTGAAACTTGGTAGAAATATTGGTACCTTCTACTTGACGAGAATTGTGTTTGAAACATTGAAAAAAAAAAACTACTTTTTCAATCCATATTTTACAGAAATGTTGCGTGCAATGTTGACTTTTTCTTGTAAGTGCGTGCCTTTTTTTTAAATTTGCATTTTCTTCATTTTATTTACCGTCGCATAGAAACTATACATGCTCTAACTGAAAAAATGTTTGAACTTTTTTGCAAATCAAAGTCTATGGCAAGCGAGACTGCACGCCAATTCGCAACTCTCGCAGCGACCTTGCTGTAACAGTCTGCCGCAGCTCCGTAATTTTGATAATGAATTAATTTAAAAAAATTGTTTTGTATGTTTACGCATACTTTTAAAGTGTACCTAAAATTTGATAATTGTAGAATAAATATTTCTTAGTTTAAAAAATCCACCGATATTGCTTATTTTTTCCTGTCTAAATGTATATCCCGCCTTAAGTACCTAAGCTTGTACCTAGTGGAAATTCTTGAAAGCATCGATTGTTTGTTCTCGATGGATCTTGAAAATATAATATTTTCAAAAGATTCTCTGAAAATTTCAAGTCGATCCGTTCGAAATTGAGGGAGTTATGAGCGTTTATAGTTTTTACGAACCGGTGAATCGCGATCCAGCGAGTTTTGAGGCGCTAGGCTACTGTGAAAATTGCAACATTTGCCCAAGGGCACTCAAATTGAAACGGAAGGTCCAACGTGTGGTGCAGATATCGTAAATTGAAGATAAAATTATGGTTTCAACGATAGAACTGCTGGTGAACTTTAGAAGCGTTTTTATTCCAAAAAGATGTTTGAAAAAATGGTGGACACCATTTCTCGACATCTAATTAACGGATTGACTCGAACTTTGGTACACTTATTCAGCGTGATAGTTGTTCAGTCTTTACAGATGGTTTCCTCCTTAACATTTTTTTTAATTTATTAAAAATAATGTCAATTTTGCGAAAAAAAAAAAATTCAAATTTAATTTCGACGATTGAAACACGATAACAAAAGCTCGGTCAAGTCTTAGGCAATATTATCGATTTGAAGAAAAAAAAAATCCGTTTTTCTTTGTTTTCAGATCAACTGGGTAGCCAAAATCAAGTACACCTTGGAGCCCCTCCTGTTCGAAAGTCCTTTACAAGATTGTTTATAACTTCTTCAATTATCAATAACTTATAATAATAGGATAATATAATAATATACAATAATATCAATATCATGGGATCTCAGAATTAAATGGACGGATAGAGAAATAGCCTGAACAAAATCGATAGGAAAAAATCAGATCACATTGTTAAAATGCCATTAGATTTTCTATTCATCAACGCATTTTTGCATCACATTGATTCAAAGTTCAAAAATGACCGATTGCAGCCATCTTACTGTATAAAAAGTATGTGGCATGTTCGTCAGTTTATCAATATTGGAGAATTTTTTAGTTTTTTATTACTGGCTATCAAGATGCTGCCGGGTCTCTTGATAAATATCCAAACGATTTTTCAAATCTTACTTTTTCCTTCAAAAATTAATTTGTCTAAATGACCCTGATTTTAGAGTCGTCACAGTAGCCTAACCCCTTAATATTGACAACATGGTACATTTGTGAAAATCGTTAATTGATTAGTTCTTCAAATACTATTTTTTCCAATGTTGGTCCAGTGCGATATCGATCAACATGCAGTAGCGACAGGGTATGTTTGTGCCCCTACTGAAGCAACACAATATGCGAGATTTTCACCTGCACAGTGTCCCAAATTTGATAAGGCACATAGTCCGGATGTACGCTGTGCGGAAAGCCTTGGGGCAGGAATATTTCCCTCAAGAGGGTAACAACGGACGATGGGACATTTTTATCAGTCTCAGCATCCTTTAGGTATAGCCAGTCCTTGTCTGTGAGGAAAAACGCACGGAAAGGTTTGCAGGTTAGGTTATCGTTGATTTGACAGCTGCGGTTTTTTTTTAACTCATCAATGTCATCATGGCACTTTTACATACCATTTTCTTGGAAGATCCATCCAGTCTTGCCTTTGTTCTCGAACTTTGTGCACACTAATTCCGGCTCCGTATGCTCGTCCATTGTTTCACGTAGCATACAGATCGTGGCAATGTTGTGTAGTGGCGGTATTTCTTCTTGTTTTCAGTTTGGAGGGCGCCTCGGATTAAGGTTGCCAACTTGGCCACTGGTGAATTATCGCGCCTGCCATTGGTCGACGTCACGGTCGTACATACAGGTCTTGAAACGTCGCGTATTTCCTACAGCGTGGTTTGGCTCGCTTGTTTTCCTCGTTTTTAGTACCGGGGCGCGGCGCTGTGATCTAGGGATGGACAAAGGCGGGGATGGAAATGCGTTACGTATGACGCACAAGCCACGATTTTTGCACCGCTTGACACTGTTGAGTTGCACCGCGCATGCGCTGATTTTCCATGCCTAGATCACAGCGCTGTCCTGGTGATCACAAGGTGAGATAATTTAGCGCCCGTGAAATGAACCATCCCCACCGGCTCCGTTTCAAAACCTGTATGTACGACCGTGGTCGACGTGGCGGTATTTCATTATATCGATCAACTTCACCGGATTCGCCGACAAATACGAAGGAAGAAGACTATACTTTTGCTTCGAGCCTAAAACGTCGGGTTGCAAGGACGAGTTTTCATCGCGATGGCTAGATTCATGAAGAATAGAGGTAAGGAGCCCGAACGCGTATGCTAAAAGCACCCCAAACGTGGACCCTGAAAGTGACGAAAAGTTTTGGTTCGAAATTCAGCCACATCAAGCGCTAGTGCCGAGAGGGGAGGATGTGAAGTATGGCATCGGTGACGCTATGAACTGAGCGTATATATGAACTGGAGAATTCTTGGTTATAATATTTATATATCATTCTTGGCTGTTCGTCTACGATGACAGAATTAATCGACGAACGAATAAATTCATTATTTTTTCCATCTGTCTTGCGTGCATAATAGTCCAGTCAAATTACTGAAACAAAAAAACATAAAATACCGCATTTTTGGGATTATGATGGATCGATAGGGGGGTGTATTCTGAGCTTAAATTTCAATTTGGGGGGTTCTACTAAGGTCAGCTCAAGGTCATTTCGATGAAAACGCGTTTAATTCGATATCTCGAGAACGGTTAGTGTTAGGCCAAACATTGTAGAGACCTTTTCTCTTCTAAATTAAATTTCCTAACTTTTTTATCTAAAACTTCTTTTTTTATCATCAATATTTTTCGATTTATTACTTCCGGAAGGCAAAAATTTTACTTTTTTTTCTCCATATTTTTCATTTTTCGCCATTTTCTCCCCAACCGTTCAATTTCATAAAATTTTACCGTTTATCAAAGTTGTAGATCCTTTAATTATGAACAACTTTTTCCGAAAACTTTTTTTTCTAATACCAATATGTTCGGAGTTATATATTACCTTACCGAGCGAAATCCGCGCCAATATCGCAATATCATCGACATCAGTGGGTATTAAGTACTTGAAAGAAATATTAGAGTATTCCATGATAATTTATTAGCCAACTTACCTGTATCAGAAGGTGAGTCGATTAAACTATTTAAAAATTGTACTTCATTTAAATATTAAATATTGTAATCATTCAAATATCATTTGAATATTGTACTTCTTCAATTTGGGTATTTTTTATTCCATTCTATGGGATAATAATGTGAATAAGGATTACAAAAAGAAGTAAATGAATAATTGAAACTGTTTCACACATTTATTGATAAAAAAATAGGTCATGAAATTCGTAAAATTAAGCACCCGAGGTCGATGGAAGTGATTTGTTAATATTAAAGGCCCTGACGGTATCGGGGCATACGTCGTCCTCGTCCATTGCGTCAAAAATATTATCGTCGACAATATTGGCGACATTAGAACAATAGTTTTCTTGGCAATTAGTGCAAATTACTGAGCAAAACAGGCCGGCCTTTCTACATCCGCACGCTTTGCCGCAGTTGGTTTTGGATTTGCATGCAATCGATCTGAGTAAATCTTCCGGAGCTGGTTTCAGTGACATTGGTATCGGCTCCAATCCACGGGGGGTGCGACGCCAGCCCCACTCCTCGGGTTCCAGATAATTTTCGAGCCAGTATTGCGCTTGGTAGTAACACCTCAACGAGTGAAAAAATGCGGCATCGGAGGTAGGAGGAAGGGATTCTAATTTAACCCTCCCACTGCCTGCCATTTTTTTCGTTTGAAGCGAGAGTTGTTTTATCTGCTTTATCTTGTAGAAAACATCAGTTAGAGAAACCAAATCCGGAGTACTTTTCAATGCGGTCATTGGTTTGATCTTGCCTACGTTGAATGGTGCCGAAGTTGTGTCGCAACCACTAATTGCGTGCAAAAATAACAGGTTTTTTGCGGCATTCGGCCCATATATCGGTTTGAGACAGTATGGGCTATATGTAGCGTCCGTCGATTTGCCTCGGCCAGGTTTTCTCAAGTACATGTTGTTGCACGCGCCGGCTGTCGCAGTCAGCAAAACTCATTCAGCAAAACAATAATTAGACCATCCGCATCCTCTACGGCTTGCTCCACCTCTATGTCTGATTTGATGAGAACAGTTTTCAGTAGTGAGATAAATCTGGTCTTATTATTTTTCTCGTTGTTCTTATTATTCTCGTTGCCTAAAAACTTATCTTGAGTTGTGGTGACGGTCATATTGTCGGTGAAAATGATATCCGCACATGGTTTCAGCTGGGATCGGCGCAGCCGTTCGGCAGATTTGATGCCAATGGCGCGGATTTCGCTCGGTAAAGTAATATATAACTCCGAAGATATTGGTATTAGAAAAAAAAGTTATAGAAAAAAGTTGTTCATAATTAAAGGATCTACAACTTTGATACGTGGTAAAATTTCATAAAATTGAACAGTTGGGGAGAAAATGACGAAAAATGAAAAATAGGGAGAAAAAAAGTAAAATTTTTGCCTTTCGGAAGTAATAAATTGAAAAGTATTGATGATAAAAAAAAAGTTTCAGATAAAAAAGTTAGGAAATTTAATTTAGAAGAGAAAAGGTCTCTACAATTTTTGGCCTAACACTAACCGTTCTCGAGATATCGAATTAAACGCGTTTTCATCGAAATGACCTTGAGCTGACCTCAGTAGAACCCCCCAAATTGGAATTTAAGCTCAGAATACACCCCCCTATCGATCCATCATAATCCCAAAAATGCGGTATTTTATGTTTTTTTTTTTCATTCTGAGCCGAAATTTGACTGGACGATAACTGCGCTTTGAATATTCTCTTCTATCGCTCTCTCTTTTTTCATTCTATCTCTGTCGTATCCGATCTTGAGTACAGCAGCGCCAACGGATATTTCCGTAAACATTTTCGCTGATTCCATAGCCCGCGTCCACAGTACAGCGTTCGGGCTCCTTACCTCTATTCTTCATGGCTAGATTCATTAGCGTCGCATTCGCAAGCAAATATGGACACCGGGTGACGCGAGGTTGCGTTTGAAATAATGTCCACAGAATGTACTGCGAGTAACGATAACAATACAATTAACTTTATTAATACTGCGTGTACAAGTATCAGTGAGAGATCCTTTTTCGTGCTAAGACCTTTTTCGGGTTTTTTTCTACTCGGTAAAACTTTTTGGAAGCTAGTAACTCGTCACTACTTCCGGTTCTAATTTCGCTCCGAAGCCAGCGCCGGGAGGAGGATTTTTTGTCCACAATGCGACGGCAGCGCCGCGATGAGGTTTTTGTTCTGGGGACCAGGGGTGCCACACAAACGCGACGCCAGCGGCATCTTACAATTGTCGTAAAAGCTTGTCCTCATTCCCACTTCACTTTCTTCAAGCCGCACGCAATCCGCGTGCAGTTCTATGGGCCTCGGTCACCATTGACTATAGCTTCGGTTTATTTTTAACTCCGTGATATTCACATTTACAAAACGCGCGAACAAGTACGATGACGTTTGCGGGCCAAGTTTCGTAAACATTGATGAGAAAACGGTGAAGCATGACGGTTTATCACGACGAGGTTGAGATCGAGGATTTCGAGTACGACGAGGACGAAGACATATACTACTATCCCTGTCCCTGCGGCGATCAGTTTCAAATATCACGCGCGGATCTCGAAGCCGGCGAGGATGAGGCCACGTGCCCCTCGTGCTCGCTCGTCGTAAAAGTCATCTACGACAAGGAAGCTTTCCTCGCGAAGCAGGAGGAACTCCAAAAACGTGAGAGCACAGAAATTACGAAAAAAGAGAAAGCTTGAGCCACCACGTTTAGCCGGACGCACGCGAGGCCAGCAAACGAGAGTAAGGTTTGAGGTTAGAAGACGAGAAAACCGAAGATTCGAGCTCACGTTTAACGTGATCGTAGAAAGTTGTCAACGAGAAGTCGAATTTCTCACCAAAAACCAAGAATAACGAAAAATGGCAAGTCGCGGGAGAGGAAGAGGCAGGGCCTCGATGTCGATATCCACCGAACAATTGGGATTCGGCAAGGGCGAAGCCCTGCCGCCTCCCGTCCTACAACCACCCGCCAAGTTTCCCCTTCTCGACTACAAGCCCATGTCCTTCGAGATCAACACCGAGGTCTCCTATCTCCTCGAGATAAAGCGCGACTTTGCCGAATATCTTCGGGAATCGCCGTACAACGTACAATCGGTCGTAGTGAAGAAGGACATAGAGCGCTATTCGGATCGTTACCAGGACATGGTCAGGGACAAGGTCACCTACGAGGACAGATACGACTGGTCGAGACTGCCGGCAGAACTGCGCACCGTGCGCAAGCGCAAACTGGAACGAGCCAAGGATCCGAAAGCGTCCACAGCCGCGAAGAAGAAGAAGAAAGAGGTGGACGTAGAAAAAAAGCTGCAGGAGTTGGAACAGAAGGAGAGCAACCAGCAGAGCGACCCAGAGGAAGAAGACAAGGCGGACGAGGACGATGAGGACAAAGATCAGGACGAGGTCCCGGAGGAGGAGGAGGTGGAACCCGACGAGGAAATGGACGACGGTACCGACTACGTCAACAACTACTTCGACAATGGCGAGGGCTACGACGACGACGATGACAATCTCGACGACGGCCCTATCTACTGATTTTTTAGTTGAGAAATTTCGCAATTGGCTCATTTCTTTGGTCTTTGTATAGATAAGAATCAATTGGCTGGAAGCGCTAGACCATTATTGGTGCTGATTTCATATAAACGTAATGTTAAATGAGGCTGCATTTTGTATCGTTGCAAGGCAATGGAACTTAATATTTCTGAATTCCTTTTATTTCTTTTGGCAAATTTTTCCCACGAAAATCTCTTGACCATTTTTTTAAGATACTTATTTAGCGATCGAAGATAAAAATATGACGTTGAAGTTTGCATTGTTGGAACGCAACGAAAATAAACTATTTTAAACCACTTAATGTTTTTTGGCCGATTTTAGATGTGAAAATAGCTGAAACGTTTCTATGTATTCTTATTAGCTATTAACGACCTCAATTTGCAAAAAAAAGGCTTTTGGTAATGATGAAAATATAGACATATCGTTGTATTCCAAAGATACAAGCTTTAACGTCTATAAAATATATGAAAAAATATCTCATATAATAAGAACAAAGGAAATAAAATGGAAAAAAGAACTTTCGTTGCGTTACAACGATGCAAGCTTCAAGACTATAATGTACAGTTGTATATTCAAGTGTACATACTATGGCCGCGTGCGGAAATCCTATAAATATTCGCTTCGAATATCCTATAAACAAACGTTTGGAAGTTAGGAAAAATTGCCCATGTTCGTGAATATTGAAGTTGGCCCTCTTCAAATATATATGTAAATAAAATGAAACACGTGAAGGGCTATCCCATGGCGGTCACAAAAATCAACGCGTTGGTAATTATCTGTAAGAAAAGTACTTCTGCTATTTACTGTATCTTTGGTATCTCGTTGGTATAAGTATTAACAAAGATATTTGTAAATCATGAGGTAAATAAATAAATAAGTAACTGAATGTGTTATTCAACATTGCGTGAAAGGTTGAATGGTGTACCTAATTCCATCCGCCTGAGTTATCTGAAAGTACAAAATGAATTTTGTTTATAACGTTGAAGGTTGCATCGTTGGTATGCAGCGAAAAGTGATTCTTTTGTCGACCAATTCAGGCTTTGAAAATCACTAAAACGTTTTCACGTATTTTCATTAGAAGTGTATGACCTCGATTCGCAAAAAAAGGCTTTGGATAATAATGAGGATAAAGACATGAAAGATAAAAACAGAAAAATCGTTACTTTCCAATTATGCAAACTTCAACGTAAACTTTATTTACGAATTATACGGTTTTAGCTATTGGCTGAATGATGATTTTTTAAAAATAGTATAATATTTACACGAAATTCTTTTTGACCGCAGAATACTTAAACGACAAAAAATCAATAAAATCGATATTCAAACGAAATTAGTAATTAATCAAAAATACTAAATTTTCGTTGAGACTCGAAATATATATATATATATATATCGTCCATTTGCCGAGCGAGATACGACTCCGTCAGACATAAGCCAATATAACATAATTCACAAATAAACTTGATTTTTCGTTTACTACCAACCGAATGCAATGCCTTTCCGCGCCATGCCAAATAACTTTGCTAATTGTTGATATTTTCCATTCCAATTTCATAGATTTCGTCGTTAAGAGGAAAAATCCCTTTAGACGCCCGAAAATTAGTCATTTTTCATGAATTTTTTTTAAAGGTGTTAATAAAATCGCATAATTTAAAAATGTTTTGACATTATCTTATTACAACTTTGAAGTGTTAGAAAAAAATGTCTTTTAAAGAAAACAAAATGGCGGCGTTATGAGGTATTCCTTCAGGCATCTTTTGAAAAACTTCAAAACAAACATGAAAAGTTTTTCCAAGATATTACAATAACTTTTCGAACATATTACAATAATTTTACAAAGATCAATAACTTTTTGAGCTATAGCTCAAAAAGTTTTTGATCGATCTGGCTGAAATTTTGGGACTTTCCTCACTATAATATTATTGGTACGATATACCTAAAGTTTTAAGGTTATCGCGGAAATAAATTACCTTTTTGGGGTAAAAATTGTCGAGAAAATGGTCAAAAATATGGAAATTCGATTACCAAGCCTGCCTAATTTTTAATTTTATCCTTTTTTATATTTTTGTAGGTATGTCCTTCCAATAATGTTATAGTGAGAAACCTCCCAAAATTTCAGCCACATCGATCAATAACTTTTTGAGCTCTAGCATGAGCAGTTTTTCAAAAGACACTTAAAGGAATACCTCATAACGCCGCCATTGTGTTTTGATTAAAAAAGAAAAAAATCCACACTTGACCGTTGTAATAAGATAATGTCAAAATTTATAAAATATGCGATTATTTTAACACCTTTAAAAAAATGCATGAAAAATGACTCATTTCCGGGCGTCTAAAGGGATTTCCCTAAAGGAATTTCCCTGTGTATATCAATGATATGTCAAAAATGAAGTGAATCGCACAAGTACTTTACAATTGCCATATATTCCGGCAATTTTTGGACTGTCGCTAGAACCTCTCGATCCAAAAGTACCCAAAAATGTACGTTCATCTAGTTGAGGTATATTTACCTAAATCGTATAAACAAAAGAGTATTTTTCCCACAAGTAAATACATAAATTTCGACTGATAGCTCGTTCTGTGATTCATACCCAGTAACAAATTTGGCGACAACACATTGGCAACACCACGCCAAGCGAGAGCAAGTTGTGACGCAAAAATGGCATCTTCTGCCACCGCATTAAGCTGTGTTCTATCAGCACCGTATTGCGCATCCTTGCGTGAATGATGGTGTTAATATTGCAGTACGAAAATACAGAATATTGGCGGTACATTTGGAGCACGTTCATTGCTGGGTTATTGCAACATTGCGACAGAAAAATTGGAATGCGTTATTTCGGTAAGCTGAGGGCACATTGGAGGTACGCTGTGACGCTCCATTGCCGGTAGAAACGAGGCACGTTATCGTGGCATTGAGACGGAACGTTTGGAATACGCTATTCGGCAAAGTGAGGGCACATTGGCGGCATGCTGTGACGTTCCGTTGCCGGCATATTTAGAACACCCCAGTTAACCAAGCGTACCATTAGTACACCGTACCGCAAATGTGGAGTACGCCGTACCCCACAGTACCGGTAATGTACGGGTACGGGATACTACTGTAGTCGTACCTCCACGGTATCGCTACCGTGGAGTTACACCGTACTGCAGTGCACGGTGGCTCCACGGTGGCGATACTGCACTGGTACCGTACTAGTAAATCGGCGGTACAGCGAACCGTACGGTGTACCGGTAATGTACCAGTACCGTCCGCACGTACGAGGTGGCAACAGTACCGGTACGGCACTCTCCACATGAGCAGTACATTTGCGATACTTGGTTATCTGGGACCCCGTAATAACGCTCCTTCGTCGGCATAAACGAGGCCCGCTATTGCAGTGTTGTGACCGGCTAAATGGGGTCCTGCATTACCGGTAGCTGGGCAGGTGGGAATAAAAAGAGGACAAAATAAATAATTTTATTGAAATACAATCGCTCACACGTACCGGTTCGTGTGTGCGACGCCCGCGTATGACTGAAGGCTCTACGCGTCATGACTGTCATTATTTTTTGCCGAAAGTACGAGACTGGGATTCGAACCCGCAACGTGACGATGGGCTGGTTAGAAGGCAAGCACGCTAACCACTCGACCATCAAACTGGTTCAACTTATATAACTAATTTTAGGATCATGACATTTGTCGTAGCGAATCTGCCTATGGTTATAACCATGTACCTTGTTTTTGCCGGCAATGGAACGTCACAGCGTGCCGTCGTATGCTGTCTTCTTGCCGCTATAATGCTGACATGTGAATTTTCACAGCACGTTTGTCTATCAGGGTAATGTTGAAGTTTGCATAGTTGAAATGCAACGAAAGTTAATTTTTCTTCTACTGCGACCACATTTGCGCCAATTTAGGGTACGAAAATCACTCCAACAGTTTTTATCATCTTCACCAGAGATCCGCGACCTTAACCCCTTCGTTGGCATTGACGCAATAGTGCGTCAAATAAATCCGTGCCCTGTGCGGCTTTGACGCAATAGTGCATCAACCTTTTTTCCCTATTTAACTTGCTCCGATTTGAAATCGGAGCCTCACCGGGGGTTTTTGGGCTTGCTGAATCCGAATTCGAAGTCAAAATTTGGAAATTCAAAATGGCGGCGCCAATATGGCGGACAAATATCAAAAACTTTACTCGATTTAGATGAAAATTAGCACTCCGGGATTTTTGCGGTCGCTTATTACGAATCTGAACTTTAAATTTGAAAATTCAAAATGTTCAGACTCATAATCAGTGACCTGCACAACCTATGAGTACCCTCAATCATAATCAGCATCCTCAAAAACCCCAGAGTACAAGTTTTGAGGATAAAAAAAATTCCTGCCATTTTGGGCACTTTTTGTCGAGTTCTCTGTGCCAACGAAGGGGTTAATCTGTAAAAAAAATTACAAATCATGATAACAATGAAGAAATGACAATAAATAGAAAAGAACTTTCATTGCATTCTAACGATGCAAACTTCAACGCCATTGTGATTCAGCTTGGCCGACGATTGTGATATGAAAAAATCCCCAGAAAGAAACTGGCATAGATGTATCGCACATTATTATTCTTGTAAAGGAAATTGGGGCAAAGCGTAGCGGACGTTGATGCAAAGTTTCAATAAATAAATATCGATTCACAGGAAGCGTCGGCGTGTCTTTATTACGAGTAGTATTTCAATTTCTAGTAATATATATAATATATATTTATATAATATATATATATAATAGCCATAAATAATCCTTCAATATTTTTCGATAGCAAAGTTTACCTTCATTCATCGTTTCTCACTCGCAACTTCGCAATCTTCCGAGCCCAATCCGAGAAACAAAATTTCGGTTATCTTTTACCGAAATTCATTTCGTTCTTTTTTTTTAATCTATCGACTTTCCTCGTTTTTTGTTCTTCTTGTTTATCGATGTCTCAAGCCGGACACTGTTTTGCAAAATATGAGACGACTCCTCTTTCGATCCCGATCGCGGATCCATACATCTTTACCCTCATCAAATCCGAAAGAGTTTGACGATTATTTGGTTCTCATTCGCCGTACTCGTTATTCGATTCGAGACATTCACCTCTCGTAGCTTCGAAAAAATTACATACACGTTTGTTTTTTATTTTTTTTAAATTAATTATCTCGCGCTGCTCCGGAATTAATCAATTTTTATTCAATCATCTCGTGGAACTTTCAATCCAAAACGCATCAAGAATTTTTCTTAAAAATTATCTCTCAATACTTTTTCAAAATAATCTCGTAGAAGTGTGACTCAAAAAATGCGAATTATTTTTACATTTTGCATTTTGCAGGAATAAATGTTGAAGAACTCTCGGAATAATAACGAGAGGTGCTCTGGCTGCTTCGCACAATCCCACGATAATCATAATAATAATGCATTCGACGATTGTACACTCGTCACACGATAATTACGAATATCCGATCGACCATTTTTTTTTTATACACGCTCTTGTATGTGTTATTTACATACACACGTTGCGCTATAGAAGAAGCAAAAATCAACGACGTCGTGCAAACAACAATCCCTCGTCTCATTTGCGCGAAAAAAAAAAAACGAAAAATATCTCTCGAATCGCGAATGCATACAAGTCGTTTGGTGCGTCACACGTATTGGTTTTTTTTTCTCTTGAATACTTTTCTTTTTTTTTTTTTTTCGTTGTTTAACGAATTTCACTCTGCGATTGTGCTCGTCGTCATTGCCTGACGGACGCCACAAACTTTCAACAATTATATCGTAATGATAATATTATTATTATTATTGTAAACATTAAATCAACAATAAAGCCTCGTACGCCTCGTATAGCGGAAACAAATATATCTCATCGAGCTTGCATTTTCAGCCCATGTCTTCTTATCTCACGAATTATCTCGTATTTTGGCAAAACAGAGGCACGGAACCTTATTTCTCGTTCAACTTGTACGACAATCGAACCAACGCTTTTCTTCCCCCCCCCCCTGTCCCTCGCCCCCTCTTCGTCCGAAGACTTCTTCAAGCATCGTATTATATATATCGTATATATTTATATAAATATATATAATATATATGTACAGTGTATCCCAGAATTCCGAGGCCCTCGAGTCTGCGTGCTCGCAGATTTCTTTTTTCTTCTTCCCACTTTCGTTCTTTTCTTCTTCGCGTTTTGGGTCACACTGACGAATTTATTGTATACGATTTGCTGTCGTAGAGAACAATTCTGGGACACCCCATTTCTATATTGTTTTTTTTTCTTCTTTTTTTCTCTCGTTTTTTTTTCTTCTTCTTCACGTACGCTCGATTATCCATGCGATATACAATATTAATCGTACATAATCGTCGTATCGTAATTCATAATATGAATCTATCTATATACTTTTTGTTTGTTTGTTTTATAGGCGTACAGACTAAGGCGGGAATGCAAAACGAAATCCCGGATCGCCCTTGTCTCGTAGGCTCCCGAAACCGCGTCGTTCGTCTCATCATCATCATCCATTCGTCATCATTTTTCTTTTTTTTTTGCTTCTTCGCTTTGTTCATCTACGACGACACGAAATCAACGAACGACAATTATCCCGAATGCGTTTGGGGTGTGTTTATTTATTTTCTTCAAATTTTATATTATTTATGAATTTATCAACGCTTCCGGGCGATTTACTAAAAAAACACAGCCCTCTCTCTCTCTCTCTCTCTTTCGAAGGGGGTGGGGGGAGGGTCCTTTGCTCTTAAAATGCTAAACACACAAATGAGGGGCGGGAAAAAAAAATCGTATCGAAAATCGTGCAACGGAGTAAAAATTAAAATGCCGAGAAAGAGGCTGTTTCTTTTGGAAAATTCGTTTGAAAAAAATCGTTTTATTCGAAAAAACAGCGGGACATGCTAATTTTTCGGGTTGCAATTTGAACGGTCCCGATGATCCGTTCGGGGCATTTTCAATGGTCGTGCGTTCGAAGCTTCCGATACGATTTTTTTCTTCTTCAATTTTCGGAAAGTTGGAAAAGAGCCCCTTCGCGAAATTGCGTTCTGTCCTCGTCGCGAAATTTCCGTATATGCATGAGGGATGAATTATTTATGTACATGCGGAAATTGCGTTTCTGCGTTTACGAATTAAAAAGTAAATGAAGAGAAAAATAAAACGTGACCAGCACGCTTTCCGAACGCGCATTATAATTATTAGTTTTCTTTTCTTCTTCTTCGATTCTCTCGTCTCGTCGCGCTGTAACTGTCGCATTCTCCCTCGAGCTCTAACGTTGACGATGAACATTCGTAAGCTGTACAATGACAAACGTCTGGGCGCGCGATTTTGAAGTTTGCATTTTTAGAGCGCGATGGATCGTTTTTTTTCTTCGCATTGCTCATTTTTTTGGCAAAGATGGAAAATTTAAACAAAGGTTTTTCATTGCGTTCCAACGATGCAAACTTCGACGCCATTTCGACACGCGGATTTTGGAAATGTTATCGGTCTTTTTTCATTCGGTTCTTCGACTCTAGTTTTTTGCTTTTATTATGAATATTCGCGAGTTCTTGTCTTTGTTATTCCCTCTCTGCTTTTCGCGTCTCGTGAATTCCCTGATATCTACAAAGATCGGTCGGGCAGTGTAAGCTCGCGAGGTGGTTCGACGATTTTTATTTTGCCACGCTAACGACATTTCTCGTGGAATAAAAAAAGGAGAGAGAGAGAGAGAGTCGGAGAGATGAATGAAATATTTTTTTTCAATATCGAAGTGTTTACGAATTGTGTCGTGATGTTAAAAAATGGCAAGTCTTCGAGGAAATGTCTTTACGATCCTACCGCGCGCAAGCTAGAGATATAAAATTCTTTTTGGCTCCGAAGAATGTACAGTGAAGATAAATGAATGCAAATAAACAATTAACACAGAAATTGCACACTCGAACTCGATAACCCGAGTGACAAATTTGTTTGGGTATCTTCTTTATAAAATCAAAAATCATTTTCCGAATTGCCCAAATGCTTTTTATTCAAATTCAAGCTATCAAAATCACAAACTTTTCATAGGATTGAAAAAACATGATTTTCTTTATTTGAAAGAATTGACATTACTTTTTTATTGCCTTATTATGACTATTTTAGAAATGTTGTATAGCAAAAATAAAGAAGTAAAAGAATAACTTTCATTGCGCTTCAACAATGTGAATGGCATGTCGACATATACATTTAATTGAATTCTAATTAAATGTAATGCTTAATAGAATTTTAATTGAATCAAATGTTTAATTAAATGTGCAATCCATTTTTTATTAAATTTGAATTTTTTCAAATGTTGGCTTTGAATTGGAAAGCAACAATCTTCGCTCCTTTTTACGTAACTCTTTCCATCCGTAGAATGAATTTGAACGAAGTTACCAAAGCGGATATTAACATTTATTTTCCTTTCAAATTTGAATGTTTTTTGTAATAAATTGAGTTTCGTGTCGAGCAGCTACGCAGAGGACTTGCCACTTTGCAAAAACTAAATTCAAGAGAAACAGCAGCCACGTTTTAATTCAATATTGGCATTATGCCCACCAATTTAATGATCATCATATTCAATTCTGTACACGCTGTGGAGCCAAAAATAAAATCAATATAGCTCGTGGATGGAAAACCTGTAAAAATGCTAATGCAAAAATCCACTGACACTTTTTTCGACACGACTGTATCCCACTCTTCAATAACTGATTTTCCAAATGTCGGATTCTCGCGTCTAACCTATAAATATCGAGCCAGCGTTGGAGAGACAAAGAGAAAGAGAGAGAGGCCAGGGTGTAAATGTTATAAAAAACGAAGAAAGCTCAGGGTGCAGCCAGTCGTCAGTCCCACATTTCACAGACGACTCGATTATTATTTTTGTTCTCCCTCTAAACTCGTCTTCCTTTCATTATGTAGTATATTTTTGTTTTCTTCTTTCTTCTCGCCTAATATCTCCGTATTAATTTCATAACGCTAAGTCGCGGGCGTCCTGAGTTCGTCTACCGACCGATAGTGCGCGCGTCGGCGATTCTTCGACTCCCAATTAATTCCGTGTTATTTTTCCGCCATCAAGCTTCGAGTTGTTCGTTGACTCTCGACGAGGTCTCCTCTCCATTTGATTCTCTCGTTAATCGGCTAACGCTACTTTGAATTTGCTGTTTCCCCTCTTCCTCCTTCTTTCGGTTGCTTTTTTTTTTGTTAATTTACTTTTGGACGTTGGACGTGTGGAATTTGGATGGAGTGTGGTGTACTGGTGTGTCTTGGCGTGCGTGATATTGGGCGAGAGAAAAAGCTCGTCGGTAAACATCCCCCCCCCTCCTCCTTCATCCGTTGATCAACGCGTTGCGCGCGTATTTCGAAAAGTTCGTAAAATTATTCGTGCGTAATTTTATTTCTCTTTGCGTTGTTTTCAGCCACCCTCGGATCAAGCTTTTCTCATCACGCTACGAAAGCATCGAACGTACTGAGTCCATATTTACGAGATAACGCCAAAAAACGCCTAACGTAAAAAGTGAAGGTCGACTGAGGTTAAGCCTCGCGAACCGAAACAACGACAGCTATACGATAATTGCGGTCATAGGAAAATTTAGACGGATTGTGTGCGACGATCTTTGTTGGTCTTCTCCCCCGATCAATTCCCCGACTGTTCGGTTTTCATCGGCTTTTTTTTTGGGTTGTTTTCTTGCTTTTTTTCACTTTATTTCTCTTCCTTTACTTCTCGAAGTATAATATAGCAACAATTGTCTCGAGGATCTAGTAAAAAAGCGTTCCGTTTTTTTCTTCGTCTCTCTATCGCGTGTCACGAGGCGAGAAAAAACGACGGTGGATGTAACACATATAAACGCGAGCTTATTATTGAAAAAATGATCAAGACGGAATTTGTGGTTTCGTTATGTTTTTCTTCCTTTTTTCGTTTTCTTTTTTTTTTTCTTACGTTTTGTGTGTATTTTTTGTTTGTTTCGTTACTAACACAGTAGAGTAGCAGCAGTGGCGGCGATGCGCGGCTGCAGCAGCAGCAGCAGCAGCAGCGTTTCAAACGGTAATCCGTCGGCGCAAAAGTAGTATGGGAAATGTTTCGATTTTCCCAACAAAAAAAGTTTCTTCATATTTTTACGTTTTTCCCCTACACCCGCCCGAACTCCTCGTCTTTTTCTTCTTCTTCCTCATAACCTATAAATTCGTACGGGAGTTTCTTCTACGAACTTTAGTGTCCCCTCGGCTCCGCTTTGCGCTTATTCTCGTAGTTCCCTTCCCAAATTCTCATAGTGCAACGGCTATCTAGTGTTTTGTTTCCTGCTTCTTCTGTTCTCATTTGTGTTGCTTCGAAACTGAATTCATCCCGAAAGTCGAGTCCGTTCCGCCTAGCGGCCGCGTCGACGAACTTCGCTCTGCTGGACAATGGCGTTCCGATCTCGTGCGGCGAATGCGCCATCTGTCGGAATGGTTCGTTCGTGGGTATACTCGAAGGGATGAGAAAGAAAAGAAACTCGTTACTCGGTCTGTGTTGACGGTGCAACAGGATGTTACGACCGTTTTCTCGGATTCTTCTTTTGCTCTTCTTCGCGCCTTTTTTTTAGTCATTAGTTTTTTTTTTTTTTTTTTTCGTAACGCTGCTTCGCCGGCCAATCGACGGCTTCGACGATCGCGTTTCCTAACCTACAAGTCTCGTTACGTCTGTCGCGTTTTTTCCGTGATTTTTCTAACGTGAGAATGTATCGTGTGTACTTGTGTCTGTGTGTTGTTTTTGTGTTAAGGTATGTGTGTTTTATTATATTATTATTTGTTTCTTTATGTTGTTCAAGGATTATTTCGATAAGCCTAAGCCTGATTCTCGGGACCGCCCTTGCCCCAAAATTTGTCAAAGCGATTGCGAGCTTTCTCGAGTACGTCGCTCGCGACCGAGCGCTGAGCCGAGCCGGGGCTCAACGCCGGTGCCTCGAGTACGCGATAACCGAAAGGCGTGCTCGACGGTACCGTATCACCGGAAGTTTCCGTCGGGCTCTCGGCCTCGAGTACCCGATATCCGGTTTGTGCTGCTGGCGCACCAACGTGAGATGGCGCGGCGCTCGACGTTGGTGCTGTCGCTGCGCTAGATGGCGCTGCGGTGCTCGCTGAGCCGGGGTCTGCGCTCTTCGTCGAACGTTCAAACTCGAAGATCGGGTCTTCGAGGCATCTTAGATTAGTTCCGGCCACGGGTTTCGCAGAGATCGGTGATGCCTCGGGACGTTCCTCGTCTTTTCTGATCTCCTCGACTCCGGCCACGATCGAACTCTGCAATCATTGGAGCGTTAACGGGCTACCTAGGTGGGTAAAAAAATTGCATTTTCCTAAAATATTTTTATTCGATAGTATCACCTTTTAGCTATTTTCCCTGAAAATTTCATTGAAATATTCCCAAAATTTAGTAAGCTGCAGCTTCTAACAGTCGGCCGGGTGAGCGGTAGTATCATATTTCAAACTCTAAACGCGTTTTTCTCGAAACACTGCTATCAAAGTCGGTGGACGTGATATCTCGAGAACCACTCGATGGATCGTTTCCAAATTTACAGGAGATATGAGGAGAAACATTAAAAGGTCGTTGACGATCTCACTTTTAAGAAATCGATCTTTATTTTTTAATAGTTACGTAAAAATGACTAATTTTTTCGTAGATGTTGTATGCTCGAGTTTCAATTCATCGCCACGTTGTTAGAAAAAATGATTTTTTGAATCGACGATCGTCAACGACTCGTATTTATTGTTAACTTGAATAACCCGTTTGGTTTATAGATTTCAGACGGATCGTTTAAGCTGGAGAGTGTCCACCGCTAATCGTCGCGAAAAAATGTCATCACCTGCCGGCGGCCATGTTGTTGTTGTTCTTCTTTATTTTTATGGTGATTTTTTTCTAAAGGCCTTTAATATTTGTATCTTTGTGTTAAAGAAAAATGCGTTTCTTTTTCACCAACCGTTTCCCAGAAAAAAATCCGGAATGTGGCCATTTTTTTCGGGTCTCTAGGTAGATGTAGCCCCTTAAATCTTTAGTCTTTACAAATTGTTCTCTATATACCAGCCGATTTGCCATTTTATTGAATATTCGATTTGTACACTGCACGAATTGCAAAAACTGCGCTGTCAAGCACGGCAATAAGTACGATTAGGGTAGGGGCTTGAATGTGCTCGCCAGCGACGTTGCCACATGTACCGGACCGTATGTTCGGATGTTAATTTGCGAGTATGCGTATACACAAATTTTCCAAGGCCGGGTTTACACTATGCGGTGTCACGGGAGCGTTTTTGCCGCATAGTATGCATAGTTCAAGGCGTATATTACACAATAGGTCCGGCAAAAACGCTCCGGTAGAACTCGGCCTAAGTGTTAACATCTTCCCTGAGCAAGTCCTGCTAAACGTTTGCTACCACAGACAAAAAGACCGCTCTTAAATTCACTGTCAACTACTGTATCATGTCTTTTTGCAACTTTTGAATAGTAAAATAGGTATTCTACGTGTGTAGTTTGGAAGTACACTAAACTCTCCCTAACTCGACGCTCTGTAGTAGGCCGTTACCCCTCAATTCTCTCTGGTGGTAGCATAACGAGCGAAGAAGCGTTACCCCCACTTTTCTTTATTTATGGGAATGCGCGAGGGGTGCAATCATAACCTCAAATTCAATATTAACCTTCCACTTTGTAATTCCAAAAGTCATAATGAACATGAACGAAAAAAGAATAGCGAAAAGTGTACCGCTTTCAATTAAAAAGGTTGTATTAGAAAATATCGAGAACGGAATATCAGTTTCCGACATCGCTAAAAGGCTGGATGTAGTGGAATCAACGGTTCGACACTGAAAAAAACAGAAAGTAGCTCTAAATGAATGGACAAAAAAGTGCGACGACGTCTGCGATACAAGAGAAAAAAAGTGTACAAATGCGGCCATCCAGTCAATAAAAATCTGGATAATGCAATGTGGATTTGGTGTCCACAACAGAGAAATGCTGGAATTTCTCTCAGCGGTCTAGTTTCGCGTGCTTAGGCTTTGAAGTTCAATGCACCTTTGAGAAACAATATTTCATTATGATTTCGTCCGAAAATTATTCACCCTCCAACAATAGTAAAGTATTCCAATCTGAAATAACCTAGTAAAAATAACATGTGACGTTTGAACATTTATCCTAACCTAACTATATTCCGCCACACTACGTTGCTCAGTAGTTTGCGGTGGGGGACGCTCTCTAGCAGGCCACTCTCTCCAGTACCACGGAAATTCAGCCCTGAGAGCGTTGAATTAGGGAGAGTTCACTGTAGGTAAATTCATTACGTTTCAAAATTATTGCTCATTTAAAAAACTTGAACGTATATTTGCTTTTGAATGGTACTGTCTCGCATGTACCACCTTGAGGCGCTACATTTGGGAAGAAAAAAATGACCGTTGTTTGTTTACATGATGTATAAACCTCACAAGAATGATCTACTCTCTGGACTCTCAATTACACGCGGGAGGCTTTTATTTCTATTTTGAGAATTTCAGTATTATAGAATCTTTAATATTTTAGTGCTAGTAGCAATTTGGGGTGGTTTAGCCCAGTTGTTTGAAAAACAAATATACATCGACCTAAGAACTGAGGACCTACTTTGAAAATGCTTCGGTCGGTACACGCAGAATAGGAGCTTCAATTTCGCTGTGTAGACAAAAGCTCCTAAATCAGTTTCTATCGACGTAGCGACCGATATAGCAGCTATAATTTTTAATGAGGGGTTCAAGGAACTCCTCGAAGTCATGACTGTCTTCGGATTGAAGATTAGCTACGATAATTACAATTTATAACACAAATGGGACGCGTAAGAGTTGCGAAGCGCCCGTTGTCGAGCTCCAAAGAAGATGCTCGACAGATATTTTCTAAAATAAACGTTTAAAAATGTATTTTTTGTTCTTCATGAGTGCTTTGATTTGACATTAAAAAATCAGACTAGCTAGCGTATTTAAACCATCGGAAAAAATCGCGAAAATCAGCTATTTTTCGACCCGTTACTCTGTGATGATCCCTTGAATCATGGCCAAGATAATATTTGGGATTGCACTCGTTACCTTTTCACTCTGAGTGGGTGTCGGTGTGCTGTGAACGTTAGACGGCAAAGGGCTGTCCCTCTCGGAATCGAGATCCTTGTGACCGTTGAGACCGCTGAAACTTCCGAGCGACATGCTCTCGCTCTCCGGTGATTTGTACCCCGAGTGCTGTGAGTACGGTTGTGATTTGTGCTGAGCCGCGAGTTCAGGTGGCGCTGATTGCGGCGCTGACGATAGCGACGAAGCTCCCCATGTCTTTGCCTCACTATGAGGTCTTGTCAGGGGTTCCCCTATTTTGAGACATCCAAAAGTTACAGCACAGTCCCATCGAGGGTCCAGCGTGTCGGCGATCAATGTTGAAGGGTACTCATTTTGTTTTACTCAGACATGTTCAATGAAAACTTCCACGAGGTTCATTAGATCGATTTTTGATGGAAAATGATAACTTGAGCAATTTAGCACAGTTTTTGACGATGAAAAATCGTAAAATGCCACGGCGTTTTAACGCCAATGAGCGCAGTTAATAATTGAGCAATTGATTTCACAATCAATGGTGTGAAGTTGCCTAGGCTTTTGGGCAGAGAAAAAAAATCACTTGGATCAACGAAATTGTTCATCCACGGGTGGTCACGGAAATATTAAAATGGAAAACTAAAATAATTGTTTATTCCAAGTACTCGTCAGTTTGATGAAATAAATAATTCTCACAATAAACCAATATCCCACTTTTTTAATGAACAATTCGCTGGCTCCCGCGAACGACGGATTTCGTAATTTTTTTAGTGTACAAACCCTAAATATTAACCCTACGCAGTCGCCAAAATGACCCCAAGCGCAACTTAAAGCCCAGATTACTATTGTAAGTTTTTGGTGGCCAAGACGACTGGCCTGTCTTCTAACCGTGCTTTGGTGTACCCTTTGTAAGTACAGACCAGGGTCGGATGTGGAGCTATTTTTTTTCCCTCAAACTATTTCCCACTATGGAGCTACGTTTTCCCTTGAACTATCATATCTCAAGAGCAGCACCCTAAAATTTTATGAAAAACAAATTTAAAATGGCAAGAGTTATGATTTTGTGGATGTAATTCCGAAAAGGACATACCGCCGATTAATTTAGAATTTCGTGTACCCATGTATTTTAACATCATCAGTCAACATGACTGTGAGTTAACCAAAGTGATGAGATGGATAAGATAATTATGGGATAATTAAAGTTTTTATAAGATAATCAAGATTATTGCGAAATAACCCAGCTGATTATGAGATAACCAAGAAGAATATGAGATCATCAAGATGATAAGATAAACAAGATAATTATGTGATAATCAAGATGTTCATGTAGTAATTAATTGATGATTACGCTGATTACGAATATGTTAATGAAAATACCCGCAAATTCGATTTTCAAAGTCAAAACTCACAAAAGCTGATTTTTTAAAAGTTTGTCTACTTTATTTTAATAAATGTTGATCTTATGGAAAAATGTTTCCCGCAAAAGTTGTAGCCTATAAAAAGATTGATTTTTTATGTTACATACCGTTTTTGTCTAAAACCATTCTGTTTCAAGAAAAATGGGATAATGCTCCAATAAGTACATTTTGCTAAACTCCATTAGTTTTGATATTATCTACTTACGCACTTCATCACAGGAAGGCTGGCGTTTGTTTGGGTTTGTTTGTTGTGTGTTGTTTGGGTTTGTTTCTTGTTTGAGTATGCGTATAGTGTTAAAGATCAAACTGCAACCTTCCCGCGGTAAAATGCGTAAGTAGATAATATCGAAACTAATGGAGTTTCGAAAAATGTACTTTTTGGAGCATTATCCTATTTTTCGCGAAACAGATTGGTTTTAAGCTGCCTGCCCACTTGCAATTTTATTGCGCGATTTCTTGCTCACGGACCTATTGCGAGAGCCTCGCATTGTGTAAACAACGCTGCAAGTTGACTCGGGCTAACTTGCAAGAGTTCGCACGAGACGCTCGTGAGTCACTTTTGTTTTTGGTGGATACGCGTTCGTACAAGTTCATGCAAGTTTCTCGCACTTCTCGAAGTAGGTTCGAGTTTCTCGCATTCGTATCACAGCAGGCATGACGGACACTACAAAAAGTGAGTGGACGCAGCGCGAGATCGTCCTTTTAATTGAAAATTATGAGTTATTTTCCGAATTGTGGGATGTGAAATGTCTAGATTATAAAAATCGATTGAAAAGAGACAATGCATGGAAAGAAATTGCAAAAGTCGTCGACGAACCAGAAATCGATGTTGCAAAAAATAGTAAAGAACTTGCGAAGACAAGTGTTCCAAGAATTGAAAAAAATTGAGAAAAAAACAGTGGACAAGGTAGCGATGAGTGCTGTAAAAGCAAATGGCCATATTTCGACGCATCAACATTTATCAAATTAGCTGCAGATCATACGTTGACGGTACACAGTCGCAAGAAACCGAAGTGTTACGAGCAAACGTACGGTTGGTGATATTGCACGCCGCATAAATGTATCTCGCAATTTTTGCCTGGATTAAATTTAACAAGAAGTAAAAATCCGGAGATGACCCGCGAAGAAAATTTTTCAGTTGGTGTGGATCCGTGGTTTGCAAGTCTGTTAGACTTGCAAATTACGGATCCACCAACTGAAAAACTTACCAACTGTTAACTGAACAACTGAAAAACTTAATAACTGTCTTTTAAAAAGTTAACAACTGTTCTTCGACACCGAGCTCTGCACGCTTCAAAATCCATTCTCTAACCCAAACTTTTCGAGGTTTTTTTTTCTTTTTCGTAATCAAAAATTCTGCAACAACTTGCACTTTAGCTCTTGTCGACATCTTTATCCACCGACAGTGGACACGGTACTGCGAGAAATTTTTTGCGAGAACAATGGCGAGCTCGCAATAGAAACTTGGATGAGTAAATTGTACAAATTATTGCGTACAGTGGATACAACGCGTACGAGAAATTGTGCGAGTTCTCCCACGAGAACCTTGCAGCTGGACACCCAGCTTATGTTCAACATTAATTCAAAATAAAGTATAAAAACTTTTAAAAACATCAGTTTTTGGGTTTTTAGCTTAAAAACCAAATTTGCGGTCATTTTCACTATCATATTCGTGATCAGTGAGTAAAAATACACGGGTACACAAAATTCCAAATTAATCGGTGGTATGTCTTTTTCGGAACTTTATCCGATTTTTTTTAGTAAAGAAGTATAAAAAATATAATACCGCGAATGTTCAGACCAATATCCTAAGTGTTTGTGAGTCATTCGGAACGATACGGTGAACGCGGCAATCGTTTGAAACATGGCTGGGGTCATTGCGCGACCCCCTGTGACCAACCTGTTATAGCCAAAACGTGCGGCCGCGAAAGCTAAATCGAAAACAAATTGTACTCCCTCGAATCGCCGATCAGTCGAATTTTCAGCGCAAATTAAGTGAGGCTAGATGCTAAAATAGAGAAAATTACGTTTTTTCGACGATTCACTCCGAAATTCGAAAAAAAAATAAGTAGGAAGGAATTGGTAGTGATTTTTTTGTCCTTACCTTCTCTGACGTTTTGAGTGACAGTGAACGTTTTCCCGGTGTCGAGGGGTACGGTCCAATTGACCGGCTCCGGTGAGCGCATTATCATTTGTTCGGGTGACTTTACGCGCGTCGGTTCCGGCGGGCTCTTGACAACCGGCTCGTCGTCGACCCACGGCGCCACCTGTGACGCCGCGATCGGCGCCGACACGACACTTCCGGCGCTCTGCGACTGCGGTGTCGTGGCGACGCTCGATTCTCCGCCCGTTCCCGCCTCCCCGTTCACTTGAGGCTCCGCCGTCACTGCAAGTACCAACGACTTCCGCTTATTTGACGAGTCGTACTTGTCCTTCCGTACGATCGTGATTTTATCCCTTATTTCCTGTGTTTTACGGTTTTTTTTGGGTCTATCACTCGTTGCACTTTGCTCACGATCTCGAAGTTTGCAACTTTGGAATGCGGGGAAAATTCTTTTTTTCCCCATGCTTGCAACATTTTTCCTAGCTGATTTAGGTTACGAAAATTACTCGAATGTTTGTCAGGATCCACATCGGAGATCTACAACCCGAATCATCGAAAAATATTTTCGACGATAAGAATAAAGGGTCAAGGGGTAAGGCCACAGTAGAATTTTCGAAAAATCGATTTTTTTTGTTGTCTAAAACGGTGCTTTATCATTATAAGAATAAGTTACTATTCGATTTATAGCAAGAACTTTTTTTTCACCGACTTTGAGCGTTTTTATCGAAACAGCTTTTTTTCCAATTGGCGCGACAAATAACTTCAAGGATTTTCACTCGATTTACTTCAAATTTAAAAGTTATGTTCCTAATTGCATTTCGCGGAGAAGTACGTACGGAGTTTCTGATCAATCGAAAACTTTTCATTTTATGAGTAGTTTTATACGAAATTTTTCACTGAAAATTCATTCAAATACCTACAACTTCTGAATAAAACAATATTTTTTAAATTCCGTACGTACTTCTCTATGTATTCTAATCTGGATTGACGAGAATTTCTGTTTTTTGTTCTAGGTAAAAAATTGTGAATGCTAAATGTCACGCCGCGGAGCGCGTAAAAAAAAGATAACAAAAGTAAATATTAGTGGTCGGCCATTTTATACATCGAAAGTTTTTTTTAACAGCTTGATATTCATACTAAATAGATGTGTAAATAGTTTGATGAGTGAATCACTTTTTCATACAAAACAAAATTGTTAAATTCGCACATGACTTTATACCCGTTACTGTGGCCTAACCCCGTAAATGAAATCAAAAGAATTTTCGTTGCGTTCCAACGGTGGAGACATTGGATCATTTGTATCCGGCCCGCGCCCCCATTCCTCGTTCTCGACGTCACTCTCAAGTTTCGCCGAAAACAGCAAATTTTTCACATAACCGCGGAGAGGATCTTCCGTTTGGCGTTGAATGCCTCTCACATGCAATTCCAAGCCATGCGGCGATTTAAAAAATCTTGCTTTTGATTCGTTCGCATGACGGGAGCGTCGAGTTCGAGCTACGGAGATCTTTATATACATTCTCATATATATATATATATATATATATATATATATATATATATATATATATATATATATATATATATATACAGAAACGTGGGCAAGAAACGCAGAGTACACGCGAATGATCAATTGAGACGAGCATCCACGCACTTGAATCACATCTGAAAAAAACTCGGCCCCGAATCTGAAAGCTTTTAAAAAATTCACTTTTTAATAATAATAAGTACGAATGAGAAAAGAAGAGATTTTTCATTGCGTTGGAGCGTGGAGGCCTCCCCTTAATTGATGACACAAGAGACGAATAATGACGACATCAATACATGGATGGATCAAACAATGAGCTTGGTGTGAGCATCGACGTTACGAGTCTGTCAATGGTCTGTTACAGACCATTGATTGTATCTCTCTACGTTTCAACCGATCTACCACATTACATACGGAAAGCAGAGACGAAAGATTTTGGGACAATTCAGAACCGCTCGTGATTAGCTCAGACGACCAGTTACCCCTGTCCAATCGATGGACGCATAAATCATTCACATGCTACGAACGAGGTATCTCGAACCGAGCAACTCATCAATCGATTGCGCACCTCACGAGAGATTTCATGTTCCAATCCAACGCGTCTGTCGAAACAAACGTGAGTACACATAGTCCAGAAAGAGGGAAGAGCTACAACGAGCACATAATACAATACGCACATCTAAAAGTACATCAAGATTACGGAAACACAAAAAATACAACAATGTCATCAATGAACGCGTATCGTGTGTAATTCTCTCTTCGTGATAACGTTGCGAGATTCCCGAACGTTTGATTTGTTGCTCGTGTGACGTTCGCGTTGATCAGCGCCCGATCGATTCGTCGAGAAGAAAAAAGAAATTGTGAAACACCGAAAACACAGCACAGGGCGATGAGAGGAATCTTGACGGGGGTAGAATGGTATTGGACGGAGATCGAGGGATTTGAGACAAAGTTTAGGCTCATACGAGTCTTGGGAGGTCCCGAGGAGTCGATAAGGCTAGACGAACATATTTCTCAGCCATTATTGGAAGAAGCAACAGCCATACGCAACATCGAGGGTTACAAGATAGATCGTTAGAATTTTATGTGTATGTAGATAGGTAGAAGTACAGAGCGACATTAAAAGACACAGGATGTTGAAGTTCCCATCGCAGGAAAGCAATAGAAATTGTTTTTTTTTTCTTTCGACAGCCCGAAACTATTTTCCGAAAGATTGAGGGCGCGAAAATCGATCGTTTTTAGCATCCTCATTGAGGATCTTCAACCAGAATGTGCGAAAAAAATTGGGCAGTGACGAAAAAGAAGTTTCGTTGCATTGGAACGAGGCAAACTTCAACACTGTGCAGAGACGGATTTAGGAAAGAGAGAAAGAGTAAAAGAGTACAGGAAATTAGAGCCATTGAAGTTAGTGAGTAGTAACAGCGAGAAGTGATCAGCCAATTCGCAAAGCAAGTTGTCGTTGCGTATATGTTTTGGGACTTGATTAAAATCAAATGCTAGTGCGATTCCAGACGTTTGCGTTGGATCTTCAGCTCGAGTGCCACATGGGACGTATTTCGCGATCATATCTTGCGATTGCAGGACGTGGTGAATGACTGATCATCGGTGAATGACTGTGCGAAACAGAGGAATCTATGATGTCAAAGTTTGCCCTTTTTAGGGTTGGGATCCTCATTATTGATCTTATCAGGCTCCTTATAAGGAATCAAAGACCTAAATCTTGGTAGGGCTTTCAGTAAGATCCTATTAGGGTCCTCATTAGGATCCTTGCTGGAGATCCAGAGTCCAAATATTTATCAAACCGATTTTGGATGACATCAAACATAAATGAAAAAGAAACTTCTGTTGCGTTAACACGACGCTAAGTTCAATACCATAGATCTCTCGGGATAATATAGGCGGTCCACTTTGCACCTTGGTGAAGACGTTCATTGAGATATTTGATTCACCGATGATGTTGACCTGAACGGAAAAGTGCTTGGTGGCCGAAAATTGTCAAAGGGACACGGGAGTGTGTACCTAACGGAGAAAGCGTATTTCACGATCATATCTTGCGATTGCAGGACGAGGTGAATGACTGATCATCGGTGAACGACTGTTCGAAAAACGGGGGATCTATGATGTCGAAGTTTGTTCTTTTTATGGTTTGGATCCTCATCACTGATCTTATGAGGATTCTTATAAAGAACTATCGACTTAAATCTCATTAGGGTTTTAAGGGATCCCATTCAAGTCCTCATTAGGATCCTTGCTGGAGATCCATAACCTAAATATTTATAAAACCGATCTTGGATGACATCAAGCTAAGATCTTTTGTTGCGTTCCAACTACACAAACCTCAACACCATGATGCCTCGGGATACCATTGGCAGCCCTCTTTGATGGAGTTGAAGTTTGCATCGTTGGAAAGCAGCGAAAATTCTTTTTCTTTTCATCTATTTCTTTTTTTTGGATTGCAGTACAGAATTTTGTTGTCGATCTAGGTATTAGATCTTTAATGAGATTCTGAAAAACATTTATACTTTTTAGTGGCCTAAAAACACCAAAAAAACTTTGGCGTATTCGAACAAAAATAATGTTTCATTGCATTTCGACGATGCAAAATTCAACACCGTCCACTTCGCACTTTGACGGAGACTTTTATTGAGACAACATCAAACAAAGAACTTCTGTGCGTTCCAACTACACAAACTTCAACACCATAGACGTCTCGGGATACCATTGGCAGCCCGCTTTGATGGAGTTGAAGTTTGCATCGTTGGAAAACAACGAAATTTTTGTTTCTTTTAATCTATTTCTTTTTTTGGTTTGCAATACAGAATTCTTTTGTTGATCTTGTTATTAGATCTTTAAGAGGTTAGGCCACTCTAGAGATAGAAAGAATAGGCTTTTTGGGGATTTTTTTTCTTCAGAAAAACTACAAAATAAATCGAGATTACAAAAAGGGTGTTTAACATACATATCAGTGACTGTATATAATAATTTTTTGAAGCGATTAATTTCAAAATGGCGGCTGTGCAGCGTTTATCTCAAAACTGCATTTTTTGAGTTGGCCGGAAACATAACAGACAATTTTCAACCGTTTCACTTGAAATGGTGAATATATCCTGAAAAATACATTGTCTATGGAAGTACGTAGGATTTTTTTTATATTGTATATTTCATTTGTTATTAACAATTATCTGACGATTTTTTAGGCAAATTTTTCACTTGCCAAAAATTTGCGTCAGATAATTGTTAGTAATAAATGAACGTTGCAATATAAAACAAACATCCTACGTACTTTCATAGACAATGTATTTTTCAAGATATATTCAACATTTCAAGTGAATCGGTTGAAAATTGTCTGAGTGATGTTTCCGGCCAACATAAAAAATGCAATTTTGAGATAAGCGCTTCACAGCCGCCATTTTGAAATTAATCGCTTCACAAAAAATTTTCTATACAGTCAATTGTATGTATGATACACACCCTTTTTTTAATCTCGATGTATTTTGTAGTTTTTTTTATGAAAAAAATCCCAAAAAGCCTATTTTTTCGGCCTCTAGAGTGGCCTAAGGTCTTAAGGTAGTACGAGCGTGCAAACTTGATTTATATAGATTTTGTTCAAATTTTAACCAGATATTGTTCATATCATTATGCATGTTTGAGTGAAATTTCAGAACAGTCGACAATTTAGATCAGAAGATAATGGGTTTTAAAATTGCAACTTTGAACACTGCGGGGTCTGCATTGAAATTTAGACAGAATAATTTTCCGCATCGTTCCACGTATCCAATGACGTGAGTTTGCACGGCATATTTCAAATAATACTGCAACACAAATGTTCATTTGGAAGTAATTTTTAATCCCACAAAGTTTTTAATTAGTTATGAATGAACCAACACTTTTATTTGTTTATGAAGATAACATAAAGAATATAAAGTATTAATATTTATAATGCAAATATATTTTTATCACAACATTTTTAACTTTAGGAACACGATAATTATTTTTTCTCGAAATATTGAACAATACTGCGGTGTTGCCATATGTCTTCTTATTATAGGGGACAAATCTTTTTTACGGAAAATTATTCTGTCTAATTTCACTCAAGCATGCATAATGATATCAACAACGTCTGGTTAAAATTCGACCAAATTGTATACAAATCAAGATTGCGCGCTCCTACTACCTTGATGAGATTATGAAAAACATTTATACTTTTTAATAGCCTAAATAAACCAATAAACTTTGGGGGGTTCGAGCAAAAATAATATTCCATTGCATTCCGACGATGCAAAATTCAACACCGTCCACTTTGCACTTTGGTGGAGGCTTTTATTGAGACAACATCAAACAAAGAAATCCTGTGCGTTCCAACTACGCAAACTTCAACACCATAGACGTCTCGGGATACCATTGGCAGCCCACTGTGCACTTTGGTGGAGACTTTTATTGAGATATTCGATTCACCGATGATGTTGACCCGAATGAAAAACTGCAACTGGAGACACCAGTCATTCCATTTTTATCACTCCACAAGCGTGTGTACACAAATGGAGGCACTACTCTTTGGTACAGAATAAAAGACAGAGAGAAAGAGAGAGAGAGCGAGAAAGAGAAATAAACAGAAAGAGTAGAAGGACTGTTCGAAAAAAAACTATCAGACGAGACGACAGCGCTGCTTTTGAGGTCACGTGCTTGGAAAGGCAGGCTTCTTTTCACTTTTTTCCTCGTTCTCCACTTGTTTGTTCTACTCTTTTATAGGTTGCTGTTGATGTTTGTTGTTTATTTTCTCTCGTTTCGTCCCGATTGGTCGTTAGTGCTACTTACTAGCTTGCAGGCCGGCGTTAGCAGTAGGAACGGCAGCGGCATTTGTTCGATACGCGTGTCGATTATCAACGAGGGATGATGATTTGGATGGGTGGTTATCGACAACTTCTACAGGTACAGCGAGCGGACCAGAGCTAGCAGGAGTCTCATCGACGTCGTCGTTGTTTCGCCTGCTCGTCGACGAAGACTCGGGCGCGTTCGCAGGAGGATCGATACGAGGTACGACGGGAAAACTGCTTCTTTCAGTCGCAACGGACGGAGCTTTAATCGTTCCCGTAACTTTATTAACGGGCGACGATTCGAGCTTCGCCGTTGCGCCCACGACTCTCGTCGTCTTATTAGTTACGACTTGACCGAGGTCGCTCGCGTTCGCACTCGTTGACGCTCCATGAGTTTTCGGCGTCGTGGACGCGGACGACGCGCTCAACGTATTCTTTGGCAGCGAGCCTCTAATCGGCTGTAACGGTCCTGTCGTCGTAATCGGTACGGTCGTCGTGTTTGTCGCGCCTAGTGCGCTTACACTGGGTTTGGTAGCTTGATGATGAAGTACAGGACGATGGGGGGGAGCGTTTGTCGCGAGGAAGGCTAGAACACATATCGTACAATTGTCAGAAAAAAAACAAAAGAAACGGAACAATAATTTTGCGCACCTCGGTGAGTTCTTTTTGCTACGTTTTCGTTTCGCTCGAGGATCCACTGAGAGAAATTGTTTGTGCTTGGATTGAGGGTCAGGTGGAATGCGCGATGTTTGATGTTTTTTTTTTTTTTGGAGCAACGATATCTGTATTTACTTCTACCAAAGTATTTATTAGACTTTAAGGCCTTAGGCCACAGTAACGGGTATAAAATCATGTGTGAATTTAACAATTTTTTTTTCGTATGAAAAACGGATTCACTCATAAAATTGATCACACATCTACTTAGTATGAATATCAAGCTGTTAGAAACGATATATATTTTTTTTCGATGTACAAAATGGCCGACTACTCGAAACTTCTCGAAACAGCTTTTTTCCAATTGGCGTGACAAATAACTTCAACAATTTTCAATCGATTTACTTCAAATCTAAAAGTTATGTTTCTAATTGCATTTTGCAGAGAAGTACGTACGGAATTTCTGATTAATCGAAAACTTTTCATTTTATGAGCAGTTTATGAGCAGTTATAACGAAATTTTTCACTGAAAATTCATTTCTTAAGTTCAAATACCGACATGTTTTGAATAAAATAATATTTTTTTAATTCCGTACGTACTTCTCGGTATTCTAACGTAGATTGACGAGAATTTTCGTTTTTTGTTCTAGGAAAAAAACTGTGGATGCTAAATGTCACGCCGCGGAGCGCTTAAAAAAAAGATGACAAAAGAAAATATTAGCAGGTCGGTACGTCGAAAAAATATATATATTTTCTAACAGCTTGATATTCATACTAAATAGATGTGTAATTAATTTTATGAGTGAATCACTTTTTCATACGAAAAAAAATTGTTAAATTCGCACATGATTTTATACCCGTCACTGTGGCCTAAGGCCTCAAGCAATTGTTGTTTTACTGAGGCTGTTATTACGAATAAACTTTTTATCGAGTGTTCATTTTAAAGTTGTTTTTTCGAGTCTGATAAGTCGTTCAGTAGAGCATTCAGCTACGGAGCGATTTTTGTCATTTCCAGGGGTAATGACACCTTGTGAATTTTCTTTGTTCCATTTTTTTATTGGCTCAAAAGTTGCCGCGATTCTCCGAAAATTATATCCAAAAGGTTTTATGTGGGTGCGAAAATTCGATCTACCGAGTGAGGTCACGGTACTGATTTGCAGGTGATTTGAGAGAGACTTTCGAATGCTCGCTTTTTAAATTTAGAGGTCTTTAGGGCGGCAAATACATATTATCGACTGTCGGTACTTATTCATTTTCCGAATTCGGTTACTAGATGTCGCTACTGAAATTTCTAAACTAACATAACAGCTGACGCCAAAAAGTCCGTTAGAACACAGGAAACTTTAAATGCGTTTTTCTAAAAACCAAGTTTTTCGAGTGTGGGCGGAAAACTAGCGCCTTCAATTTTTAACCGATCGACTCCGAATTTGAACTGTAGCTTCCTAATAACATTTTCTAGTGAAGTACGTGGGATTGTGGAGATCAATTAAACTTCAACGATTTTATGACAGATTTACGATCGATTTTTTCACGAAAACACATTTTCTTCATATTGACGCCTCTTTTGTAAAAAACAATTTTTCTCAAAAATCTTTTTTCAAAATCTTTTTCGTTTTGTCTTCTAGATTGAAAGTTGTGACCTGTAGTTTTTCGCGCGTGGAGGACATTTAAAAAAAGGAGTTTCCCTTCGTCAGCCACTGCGCTACAATTTAATTTTTAAATAATTAAGAATCTTTTTTGTACTTCGAGCCTTTTATAAATATGTATGCCAACGGAAAAGATTGGAGGAAATGACCATTGATTTTGTTTCCGCAAAGTGTTATTACCCCTTAAGGGGGTAGATATCTTTAGGCGAGGAAAAAATTTGCTGTTTTTCATGACTTTTTTTCAAGAGGAAAGATTTCTTCACCATTTTCGAGACTTAAGGTTTGTTTTATTACTACTTTTGGCTGTTAGGTATGGCACGGTCGTTTAAACTGCATCTTCAAAACTGGCGTGACGTATAGCTAAAAAACTAATCCAGCGATTCTGATTAAATTGGGTATAATCTTCCTAACCTTATTGTCTAAAACATGACCCTAAATGTTTTTGAATATTTAAAAAAAAAAGTATTTTTTCATTGGAAAATGTAGCCATTTTTGGTCGGAAAATTCAATCTTTTTGTTTCAAAGCGTACCATTTCATTGATTTTTAACATTTCTTACTTTTTCGTGGTTCATATTCTGCGTATGAGTGTTAATAAAAGAAAAATCTTCGTTGGTTTTTTTTTTTCAGATTAATCCCGCCGACGCTACGTGTCACGCAATATCCGCCGCAACCCGTTTAGAAGACCGTGCCGGTTTTCAAGATTAAGGGGCTATACCGGTTTTCAAGATTAAAGGGCTATACCGGTTTTCAAGATTAAGGGGCTATACCGGTTTTCAAGATTAAGGGGCTATACCGGTTTTCAAGATTAAGGGGCTATACCGGTTTTCAAGATTAAGGGGCTATACCGGTTTTCGAGATTAAGGGGCTATACCGGTTTTCAAGATTAAGGGGCTATACCGGTTTTCAAGATTAAGGGGCTATACCGGTTTTCAAGATTAAGGGGCTATACCGGTTTTCAAGATTAAGGGGCTATACCGGTTTTCAAGATTAAGGGGCTATACCAGTTTTCAAGATTAAGGGGCTATACCGGTTTTCAAGATTAAGGGGCTATACCGCTTTTCAAGATTAAGGGGCTATACTGGTTTTCAAGATTAAGGGGCTATACCGGTTTTCGAGATTAAGGGGCTATACCGGTTTTCAAGATTAAGGGGCTATACTAAGGGGCCTCCGCCGGTCTTCAAGATTAAGGGGCTATACCAGTGTGATACTTTAAAAAAATCGACTTCATTTCGTCGCCTCTTCCGACAGTTTATACTTTCAATAATATCATTATCATTCATATCATTTATATCAATATCATTTTATCTTGCAAAAATCGATAGTTAAATCTTTGAACGCGTTTTTTCTCGAAATGAGATTTTTAAAATTTGCTGACATCGTAACTCAAAGAGCAATTATTCGAGTGACTTGAAATTTGAACTGAGTACTCTTGAATATATTTGCTCTACAATGACGTAGGATATTCTTGATTGGATGAAAATTGACGATTTGGCATTGAAAAAAACGACCATTTTATAGGCAAGAAAACATACTTTTTCCATAGCTACGCCATTTCGTTAGATTTTGATATTTTTCGAAAATCCTAAGTCATTGTACAGGAAATACCTTCCAGTTTAACGACATGTTTTTCTTTTTCGGTTTCAGCCACTCAATCGACCGGAATCATGTCAGCAGTGGAGGAACTTTTTTTACTGGCGCCTCCGAAGGCAGCGCATAAGTCGCATGGATCTCAATATTTTTATATGAAAAAATTATGCAATGTAGGTCAAATATAGCCAAATATATTCTTAATGTTCCAAAACATTTAATTGAGTACTTTTCTTCCAAACATCATCCAAATTTTTAGCGTTCACACTGGTATAGCCCCTTAATAAAAGGAACAACATGTAACAGCCAAAAGTATTAACAAGACATACCCTAACAAGGAACATCACTTTGGTGTCCTCCTCCGTTTTTGTTGCAACTTTTTTATGTGGAAGAGTATCAAAAACTAAGAGACACGTATTTTTATTTATCGGCGGAAAAACGGTTCTGAGGGGTGAAACGCACCCTCGAACATAGGGGTATTTTTTGTTTTTCATCGATATCGTTATCTTTATCATCTCCAATGCATAGTACACAAACAATGAAAATTGTTGCAATTTGGAATTTTTTTATATCTCGTACCGTTAAAACGTTATCGACGAAAAACGAAAAACATCCCCATTTTCGAGGGTGCGTTTCACCCCTCAAAACCGTTTTTCCGTCGATAAAAAAAGACGTGTCTCTTAGTTTTTTATACCCTTCCATATAAAAAAGTTTCAACAAAATCGGAGAAGGACACCAAAGTGATGTTCCTTGTAAGTCTGGAAAATGGTGAAGAAACGTTACCTTTAAAAGAAACATGAAAATCAGCATTTTTTTCCTCGCCTGAAGGTATCTCCCCCCCCCCCCAACATTTAATTGCCATGTTAAGTTTGCATCGTTGGGATGCAACGGGAATGAATTTTCTTTCTATTTCCCAAATTTTCTATGGCAGATGTACGCTCCGGAATTCATGAAAACATTTTTTTTTTTTTCGGATTCTTACTTAGCGATGTACAAACTAAATCTCCCAAATATGATTTTGGATAATGATCAAAGTGATAAATTCAAAATAATTTTCGTTGCGTTTCAACGATGAAAATTTCAACCACATTAGTCGCCGGAAACGGGACGTTCACGCCCTGAGACTGTTTGCATAATTGGAACGCCACGAAAAACCCTTTTTGTTTTTGCATTTCTTCACTTTTGTCAATATCCAAAATCTCTTTCGAAAGATTTGCCGTTGCAGTCCTTGATAAGGATTCTCTGATAAGGATTTCTTGATAAGGATTTCTTGATAAGGATTCTCTGATAAGGATTTCTTGATAAGGATTCCTTGATAAGGAAATTCGGTGGCAAACGTTGATCGATTGTCAGAAAAAGATTTCCGTTGCACTCCAACGGAGCAAACTTCAACATCAAATTCCGAGGGGGGAACCTTTTTATTGTGATCGTATTACAAGTAAGCTCAAAGCCGAATCTTCGTAATTTAGAAAATAAAAATACGATGCTGATGTTTGCATCCTTGGAATGCAACGAAATTTCTCTTTTAATGTCAATTGATTCATTTTCTTCGTCATCCAAAATCTTGCCATCCTGTTCTGCAGATTTGGCCTGTAGATTTCTCATGAGGATCCAAAAAAAAAAAAAACGTTTGAGTGATTTTCCCAGCCCAAATTTATAAAAATGTTCGGGCTACTAAAAGTTCACTGCATTCCAACGATGCAAACATCACTATCGAAATTCAGTTACGGATTTAGGTTTTTAAGGGATCATCACAGTATAAAATTTTCAAAAGATCGATTTTTTTTTCATTATCCGATAGACCATGAACCCGTCATCAAAATTTCGCACTCGAAACTTTAAACGCGTTTTTCTCGAAATGTCGTTTGTCAAAACGGTATACACTCTCAAAGAAAGAGTTTTCAAGCTATTCGTCTCAAATTTTGTTAAAACATTCTTCACGCAATTCTTTATCTTGCTACCGAAGCTTTTTTTCAATCTTCATATTTTCTTTCAACGAAAAACTGTCGCAAAAATATGCCAAATTCGATACTTTTTTTTCAAACTGCCGCAATTATGTAAATTCTGATTAAAAAAAAACCTCCATAGCAAAATAGCGGCTCTCATACTGATTGATAATCTTATTACAAATTTTATTTCAGATAATATTTACGGCCACAATCGTGTACACCGTGAGGACTCCTTCTTTTCTAAGACATTTTCAACCGTTGAAAAAAAATGTAAACAAAATAAAAATAAACGCTTAGAAATTTATATTCTGTTCTTCACGAGTGCTTTGATTTTTTGTATTAAAAAAATCAGGCCGACTAGCGTATTTTAACCATCGAAAAAAAATCGCGAAAATCAGCTTTTTTCGACCCTTTACACTGTGATGATCCCTTTTGGTCACTTCGGATCTGCCACTTTATGGCAACAGATCATGATCCGAGATTTTTTTTTTACGAACACCAGTAGGCAAAGTATTCCCCGTTAAAGTAAAAAATATATTTTTTTCATCGGAAGCAGTATCCTTGTTTGGAAAATCAAAACATTTGTTCATATTGAATTGAATTTCATTTCATTGTATGAAAAAGTTGTATAAAAGCTCATGAGAGACCCATAACTGTTTTTCTCAGTAATGTAAAATCCATTAAAATATTTAGCCGAAGTAAATACATCTCACTGAGTATCGAACAAGAGTGTGGGAGGTCGAGCTTCGAGGCAAATTTTTATTCGATTCGAACCCAAACAATTTCTCTCGGTGTGATTGAGGTTATGTTCAGTAAACGAGGGAAAGAAAAAGTTTTGGGATTTTCCAGCTCCGAGCGACCGCATAAAAATTTGTCAAACGACACGTGCCACCGACGGTGCTACGTAATTGCTGCTTCTCAATCATCATAACGCTTGTCAATAATGTTAACCAGTCGTCGATAAATTGACCAAAAAAATAATAATAATCACTTGTTTTCCTGAACATTCAAACGTGCTTTTTCTCCTGCGGCGTATTCGTTCGTGTCAAAAATGTCCTCAGTGAACTTCTCGTTCGATACATTCACTGTGACACCTGACGAGTGTCATCAACTTCGTACGACGTATATGTGAGTTTCAAGTATTTTCATTCGTTCGACTGTTTTACGTTTCTTTTATCGTGAAAAATGAAGTTTTCTGATGATAGGGCAAGGAACCATTTTTTTTCACCGCAAGGTACAATTTTTTTTTCACTGACAATAATAGCGTTTCCGCGTTATTATTTTCATTTGGAAACAATTATTTCAGGATCGCTGACGGGGTTAATTTTCCTTCAAATTTTTTCTCGCATCGCGGAGAACTGAAATCTCGGTCGAATTCGATTTTTCTGGATTCGGGAGCGTATGGCATGAGTGAGAAAAAAAAACGTGTCAACGATTGTCGCAGGAACATCGATGACGTTGGAGTTTGCATCGTTGGAAAACCACGATTTTTTTTTTCATCTCTATTTTCATCGTTATCCAAAGACTTTTTTGGCAAAATGAGGTCATCAATCTCTAATGAGAATACTTGAAAACGTTTGAATGATTTTCACAGCCTGAATAGTCCGAAAAAAATTGATCAATAAAAAAGAAATCATTTTCGTCGCATTCCAAAGACGCAAACGTCAACGGCATGAACATTGGGAATTTTCTATCTTTTGGATCACGAATTACGTTTTCTTTTATATCGTTCTTCTCCTTATCAGAATTTGCGCGATTCGGTGCGAAGTTGCGTTTTTTTTTTAGTAGAAGAGTAATCCTGTTTATTTATTTATTTTTTTCCCTTTGTTTATTATGATTTTTTTAAATTTTATTTAAGCTTACTTTGCTTTATTTGAAGTGTGACTTGCCCACTTCGCGGAATGAGGGCTAATTGTCTATATTATGAGGGTCTATGACGATAGAGGGAGAGAGCGCTAGAGAGAGAGTAAAAAAAAGAAACTACGAGCGATATGGGGGGGGGGGGGGGGGGGGCATTGCCTCTCCTGTCGACCAGAGTTCGAGTTTTTACCGGCGATAACGATTCAATTTATCGATCAAGTATTTTTCATAGTCTATAATCGACAGAAAAAAAAGATGCCTTATTAAATTGTTCGACAACAAAAATACGCGTTAAAAACGTTTTTTGTAAATCATTCTGCCGGTTCGTGCGTTTAAACTTGATCGCGAATTTTTCGAAATTTGTTAATAATTAGCGAATATTGCGAATAGCGAATTTTTCGCAAATTTCGCGAATTTTTCGAAATTTCTTAATAATTAGCGAATATTGCGAAATGCGAATACCGAATTTTGAAAAAAAAATCCACTTTGCCACGAGGGTCGGGAAGGTTAAGGAAAGTAAAAAAAATCGCAAAACGTACGTATTATTCGATAAAACTGATATTACGAAAAGTTTTTTGTTCTCCGTAAAATCGAAGCTTGGATTGGAAGGTGATGAAAATAAAGTTTTTAAATAGCTAAAATTTTCAGGTCGATTAAGACTGTGTCCTGCTTTAGAAGGTCCGAAAAATGGTTTTTTTTTATTGCTTAAATCGAGAGATGAACTATCCAAAAATATACTTACAAAGTTACAGAGGCCAATTCTAAGTGTTTTGGAAGATACAAAGCCGAAAGCAGACGCTCGATCTTATACTCCGAATTTCATATGTAAAAAAGCTCAAGGGTCTTTCAAAACAATACTTAGAGTTCGTGGTAGTGTCGCTTTTTAAGGAATCAGAAGGTCTACTGTATGGACCAGGGATAGCTGTTTAGCAGATCATTAATGTAATTAATCAAAAATTTATATTTTCTCCTATTGAAAATTTCGAAGCGTTTGCTCCAGTTTTCATTTTCACGCTTTTTCTGAATTGGCGGGCGTGATAGCAAAAAAACCAAATGACCTATTAAATCGAACCAAAATGTTTTCTCTTCAGTATTAAATTCTCTTCTAAGTGAACTAAAGCGATCGTTAAAAAAGTCTTTTAAAATCACTTTTATAGCACGTTAAAGTGGTTTTCAAACATTTTTTAACACATTTTTTCAATCCTGACGAAAAAAAATATAACGTCACGATTTTTTCTCCTATTTCTTAGTTCACCCTGAAGAAAAATATATGACGATTGAAATTTTTATCGGTTTTTTCGTTTCAGTCAAGAATTACGAGCTGCATCTTTCCCGCGAATTGGAGACTGCAGTGGCAAGGCGCTCAGTGAATAGGCTGATAAATCTGCAGTAATTTATTGTTTCATGTTGAAACAAATTTTTCCATACTTTTCAAATACATATTAAGGGGGAAATCACAGTAGCACACAAAGAATAGGCATATTTTCGGGAATTAATTTTGGCTGAATAAAAGTATCAATCGAAAATCTGTAAAGTAGGTTTTATAGCAATACTAAAAAAGTACAAAATCTAATTTTTTCAATAAACAATATTTAAAAATGGCGGCTGCGCAGCATATGCTCCAAGGCGCCTTTTTTTGAGCTCGCCGAAGACATAACTCGAGCAAATTTTTACCGATCGACTTGAAATTTTGACAGTAGCTTCGAAACATCTTTCTCCACGGAGCTACGGAGGATTTTTTCGATATATTGATTTTTCGCAAAATGGTGCATGTTTGAAAATAAAGTTAAATTTTTAACAAAAAAAAACGCCATAAAATCGTCGATAAAAAAAAGTAAGCCATATAAAATAAAAAATCCTACGTAGCTCCTTGGAGAAAGATGTTTCGAAGCTGCTGTCAAAATTTCAAGTCGATCGGTAAAAATTTGCTCGAGTTATGTCTTCGGCGAGCTCAAAAAAAGGCGCCTTGGGGCATATGCTGCGCAGCCGCCATTTTTAAATATTTTTGATTGAAAAAATTACATTTTGTACTTTTTTAGTATTGCTATAAAACCTACTTTACAGATTTTTGATTGATACTTTTATTCAGCCAAAATTAATTCCCGAAAATATGCCTATTTTTTTGTGTGCTATTGTGATTACCCCTCTTAAAATATACCGCAAAGTTCACTGGGCTCACTTGTTTTTTCCCTTCCAAAAAAATTATCGAAAAAAAAGTATTTTCGGGTCTCATAAAGCAGGACACTGCCTTTAGGCGGGATATACATTGACAACGATCAAAAAATCGATTTCTTTTGTTTTTTCTTTAAACGATAGAACTATATATGTAGAATATTTTCCCAAAGTTTCAAAGCGAAATTCGAAAAACTTCAAACGTCACAGCCCGTCAACGCTGTGCCTCACCGCTCGGATTTGGAGCGGGCGTGAACTTCAAACGCGTTTTTCTCAAAACTGCATTATCGAAATTGGCGTGCAGGATTACTCATAAACTATTAAGCCGATTGAGTTGAAACTTGGTCGAAATATTAATAATATTGGTGCCTTCTACTTGACGAAAATTGTTTTTGAAAAATTGAAAAAAAAAAACTACTTTTTTAATCCACATTTTACAGAAATGTTGATTTTTTTTGTAAATGCGTGTCCTTTTCTCAAATTTGCATTTTCTTCATTTTAATTACCATCACATATAGAAACTATACAAGTTCTAACTGAAAGAATGTTTGAACTTTTTTGCAAATCAAAGTCTACGGGAAGCTAGACTGCACGCCGATTCGCAACTCCCGCGGCGACCTTGCGGTAACACTCTGCCACGGCTCCGCCATTTTGCTGATGAATTAATGTTAAAAAATTGTTTCGTATACTCAAATATCCTATTAAAGTATACCCAAAGTTTGATAATTGTAGAATAATTATTTCTAAGTTTAAAAAATACCTCAATATTGCTTATTTTCTCCCTGTCCAAATTCATATCCCGCCTTGAGGCTATGCAAATCACTGAAACGTTTTTCAAGATCCTCATCAGCGATTTACAAGCTAAATTCACGAAAAAAATATTTCGCACGTAAGTGAAAGAAATAAAAAGAATTTTCGTTGATTTATATTCAACGAAATATATAAATATTTATTTTTTCAAAGGTTATTTTATTATATTTTAAGTTTATTTTATATTAATATAATTCTTATTATATTTATATTAATATAATTCTACGAAAATATAAAAAGAATTTTCGTTGAATTATATTCAACGAACGTATATTCTTCGTTTTTCCGGATCGCGAAGGTTGACACGAAAGTGGAAAAGTAAACCGGAAGCGGAAGAGTGTCGCGAGGCGAGAGGTTGAGGTCAGCAATGATTTGCGGCGCAAAGGCGTATGATGATGCGTTTTTTTTGTCACGAGGTTGTTTTTCTGCATGTTTTTTTTGTTTCGTTTTTTGCTTCTTTCGTTTGAATTTTGTTTGTTTGTTCTTGTGACGGACTAAGAAAACGTACGTTTGCGATGAGCCCGCGGGGAGGGCCTTGTCTTGTGGAGCGGTGTCGGCCCAGGGCCCGAAGGTGGCGGCGGTAATGGCGGTATGGGCGGCTCGCACGTCGACGAAGTCGTGTATTGTATCGAGGAGGGCTCTCTTATGCTCCACCGGACCCCACGGCCACCCGCGGCTGAAACACCCGCTCCCTCTTCTAATCACACTCTAATCTCTCCTATTCGCCATTTTTTTTTTCATTCAATCCTTCTTTATCTTTTCATTCATTTTCATCGTTCCGTTCTTCCCAGACGAATTGTCTACATCGCGAGAAAATGTTCTCCCTAACCTTAGGACTTTCGTTTTTATTTCCTTGCGCATGCGCAAGACGGCTCGACGATTGGAGGAGGGTTAAAAAAAACAACGACGGCGACGAGCTTAGCCCTCCTGATCAATATAAAAAATAAAAATAAAAACAAAGGGAGGAAAGAAATTCCATGCACGAGATTGTCAATTTTAGAGAATTTTTTCACCGCACTGATTCTCACGCGATATCAAAACGCTTTCCACTCCACTGATTTTCCATTCTGACGCGTATTCGTCGTATCGCACTTGTGCGAAATATTCTCGGGCTTTTAATTTTTCTCGTTCGTTTTGATTATTATTTTTTTTTTGTTCTTGTCACGTGGATCAAACACGATAGACGAATAGATAGACAGATCGAGAGAAACAGATAGGTGGACAATTCTATCATGCATCTCCCTACGGATAAATAGACACCGATGACAATTTTGCAAATTACGGTTTCGATACCCATCACCCGTACGACGAGAAAGCCAACGCTAATATCTGATCGATCCTAATATCTCGCTTTTTTTTCGTTTTTTCTTTCAAAGTCCGTTTTTGTGGCGCTCTATTCCTTTCGCGTGTAATCTACGCTACGATTTGAAGTCGCCACGGGCAGTGAGTATCTCGCATTGTCCAATGTAAATAATAATTAGTTTTTTTTTTTTTATGCCATTACGATACGACCGTACATATTTACACGCTGACCACGAAAGTCAAACGAGCACACAGCAATCCATATTCCAATATATATATATATATATATATATATATATATATATATATATATATATATATATATATATAATCAGAGCTACAATTTAATTCCTGGTTTGTTTTGTGTAAAGCTCAAAATGTGTTTACAAAAGTTGGGAAAATAATTTTTTTGAATTCGTAAAATAGTCTCCATTTTTTTTCAATCATATTGGAAGTAACGGAGATTAGGGATAAAAATTCTTGTACATTAAAAAAATACTTTTTGAACTTTAAGCGAGACCAGCAGTCTAGAGACCGGAGAAAAAGAATGGCGTTGAAGTTTGCATCGTTGGAACGCAACGAAAGCTCTTTTTTACATTTTTTTTTCTTAATTTTTATTATTACAGAAGATCTTTTTTTAAGGGGGGATTGTCTTTTTTTTTCGCAAAATTTACCGCTCTTTGGGATTTTTTTTGTGAAGAAAGTATACAACGGAAAACTTGTGAAACTTGGCATATAGTTTTATTGATCTGTTTACTACATACCCTACCCTACCTACACACCCCCCTCGACGCGCGATGGTCCTTTTTTGATGGTGTGCACGATTTCTCAAAAACTATTCAACCGATTGCCTTCAAATTTGGACAGAATGCTCAGCTGACATCCTTTTATCGTTTGATGAAGCAAAAAAGCAATACGTTTAATAGTTTTTTATTTATAACAAAAAATCGATCAATTTTTTTCGAAAAATCGATACTTCAAGTTCAAAACGTCACCAAATCGTCAATTTTTTTTTCCCTTCATCGAACGATAGCTATATGTGTCTAAAGTAAAATACTTTTTGGGTTTTTGTTGCAGGATGAACGTGAAGGCTGTAATCGTGCACACCATCAAAAAGGACCATCGCGCGTCGAGGGGGGTGGGAGGCGGATTTTTCGATGAAATTGTTTAAAAAATTTTTTGTATGTAGTAAACAGATCAATAAAACTATATGCCAAGTTTCACAAGTTTTCCGTTGTATACTTTCTTCACAAAAAAATTCCTAAAAAGCGGTAAATTTTGCGAAAAAAAAGACAATCCCCCCTTAAATAGATTTATAACGAAGTTAAATAAATATCTCGAAAAATGGTTGAAAGATTGTTGCTGAAAAAATCTTCCGAAAGGAAGTGAAGGGAATCAGGAAGATGAATTTTTTTTATTGCATTTCAACGGTGCAAACTTCGACCTCATGAAAAACGTGAATTTCGAGAATTTTTTGTGGATACCCAGTTGATGGAATGAAAATTCCGTTCAGTGGATTTTATTTTACGTATCTTTGAGTATCTTTACGAATTTTTTCGCAAGATTTTATACGAAAAGGGGGCGCCGAAGCTCGATGAAGCGAGTCATTTTTGTCTGATGGTATGACGTTGAAGCTTGCATCGTTGGAATGCAACAAAAATTGATTATCTTAAACTACTTATTTTTTTTGCCGATTTTAGCTGTGAAAATCGTTGAAACGTTTTGACGCTTGACCATTGGCTATTTACGACCTCAATTTGCAAAAAAGGCAATTTGGGTAATGATGAAAATAAAAAACATCGTTGCATCCCAATGATGCAAACTTCAACGTCATCCGAGTGTCCCGCGGCCGGCAACATATTACATCGCCAATTCTTCACCGATCGACTTGAATTGTTTTTTTGGAACCTCACAACGACATTTTATATCAAAATACCTGGGGGATTTTTGGATACGTTGAAAACTTTTTCCGGACAAAAATTATCTTCGGCGATTTTATTTTACCGAAACATTTTTTGGAAAAAGTCAATTGTTCGTTGCACATGCACCATTTTATCAAAAGTCAATTTTTTTCGGCTTCCCCGCGCACTTCGAAGGCAAACCTTATTCAGAACTCGAATTATTTCGAATTTTCGTTCCCGGTTAAAAATTGGAGAAGTTTTGTCGGCTGCAGGACACTCGGACAAAAGAGACTTGTTTTATCCAGCTTTAACGCCGCAATTTTCATACGAAATATTGTGCAAAAATTTGTAAAGATACTTAAAGATATATACAATAAAAGCAACCGAAAAGAATTTTCATTTAATTAAATGACCGTCCATAAAAAATGGAGTTGAAACTTGCATCGTTGGCGTGTAACGTAAATTATTTTTGTTTATTCATTTTTATTATTACGACGGGACATCACTGTGACGGGTAGAAAAAAATGGATTTTTTTTGCATTTTCTCAAAGTATACCCATTCGAGAACATGTAAAAAAAAATCAAGTAAAAATACTGAAAATTTACTAAGTTACAGACGATTTAGTGAGAGCAGGAACTGCGATTTGTGTATTCTAAAACTTTCAATCGCGTTTTTCTCGAAACGAGTTTTCTCAACGTGGCCAGAATTATAACTCTGCCTATAATTGTCCGATTTTCAATTTAAAAACCAACATTTCCGTAATTGCAGTTGTTATCGTTGTATGTAGTCGTTTTTTAAATATAAGTAAATATATTTACTTATACAGGGTGTCCCATTTTAATCTTACACCTGAATTTTCTCGAAAAATATTGCTCGGACGAAATATTGTGTGGAACAAAACTTCTAGGGATTGCAGGGGGACGTTTGAAAAAAATTTATTTGAGGAGCCAAAATTCAAAATGACGGCGTTACAAAGGCTGACATGTTTTTTTCAAACGGAAATATAGCTTTTTTTATTGCCAAAAAAATTGTCAGCTGAAAACTAAAAACTTTTGTTGAAAAAATGTTTTGATAAAGTTCATAGTTTTCAAGTGAGAACATAATTTTCAATTATTTCAGATGTATCCAGGATTTGTGTGTGTGTGTGTGTGTGTGTGTGTGTGTGTGTGTGTGTGTGTGTGTTTTTCTACCCATCGTGATCAAAGTTCGTCAAGGATTTAAAGAAACACGTTTTTGGGCCTGAAAATGGCACAAACGCTATTAAAATGGAAAAAAACTATTTTTCATCGATTTTCCTCCAAAATTTTCTCATGAAATATCGTCCAAATTTGAAAACAAAAAAACAAAAAAAAAACCAAAATTTTCAACAAAAAAATTTGATTCTTTTTTTGTTCAAGTGGTCATACATTCGAAAATACAACATTGAGCGGCTTGCCGTGAGACATTTAGTCTAATTGTCCCTACCACTGGCATTTGCGTTAGCCAAAGCGTAGGAGGTTGCATGGCTGAGTCTGTTGCAGACCATTCGCGTTACCCAGAACTTGAAAACTATGAACTTTATCAAACGTTCTCACTTGAAAACTATGAACTTTATCAAAAAAAATTTTCAACAAAAGTTTTTAGTTTTCAGCTGACAAATTTTTTGGCAATAAAAAAAAGTTATGTTTCCGTTTGAAAAAAACATGTCAGCCTTTGTAACGCCGCCATTTTGAATTTTGGCTCCTCAAATAAATTTTTATCAAACGTCCCCCTTCAATCCCTAGAAGTTTTGTTCCACACAATAGTTCGTCCGAGCAATATTTTTCGAGAAAATTCAGGTGTAAGATTAAAATGGGACACCCTGTACATGTAAATATATTATAATATATAAATATACCGAATATAAGTGAAAAAGTCACAAAAATTGCATTTTTTTAAACCCATTATTTTGTGATTTTTGTTTGTTTGAGCAAACAGCTACGTACACCGAGAACTATATTTATATAGATTACTTACAAACTGTTTTCATTTTTATGTTCCAGATCGATCATTTTTTAGTTATCGATGCGGCCGTTGGACCACATTCTTCATACGGAGGCTCTATTATACCTCAGTACCATTGCAAATTTTCAATTTATTAATACAAAAACTTGCACGATAAGTTCAATGTATGCTTAACCCCTTCGTTGGCACATTGACGCAATAGTGCGCCAAACTTTATTTCCTTACTTAACTTGCTCTGATTTGAAATCGGAGCCTCACCCGGGGGTTTTTGTGCTCGCTGAATCCGAATTTAAAGTCAAAATTTGGAAATTCAAAATGGCAGCGCCAATAGGGCGGACAAAAATCAAAAACTTTACTCGATTTGGATGAAAATTAATACTCCGGGATTTTTGAGGTCGCTTATCACGAATCTGAACTTTAAATTTGAAAATTCAAAATGTTCAGACTCATAATCAGTGACCTAGACAACCTATGAGTACCGAGTTTCATCTAAATCAGTCGGTATTATTTGTATTTTCATTCGCCATATTTGCTCGTCATTGTGAATTCCGGAATTTTGAGTTCAGATTCGTAATCAGCATCCTCAAAAACCCCAGAGTACAAGTTTTCAGGATAGACACTTTTTTCTTCCATTTTGGGCACTTTTTGTCGAATTCTCTCTGCCAACGAAGGGACTAACAACATACCTTTCTTCCAAACCCCAAATAAATCATCTATTAGACAAAAGAAATTCGGAAAAACGTCATTTTTCGGCCCACCACTGTGGCGTAGAGCTACCAAAGAGTACGCAGTGCTATTAATTGTTTTATTTTTTCTCGTGTCGGCAACACCACCTAACCTGTCAGTAGAATATGTCATGTCAAGGTTTTGGACCACAACTCGCTTCGTTAAGGTACTTGTTTCCAATTTTATGACTAATAATAGATTTTCGATGTGATCGATCTTATTTTTCTTATTATTATTTATTTCTTATTATTATTTTCTTATTATCTTATAATTTGCACTCAACTAATGTTATTGTACGTGAAATTTGTGATACAAATTTTGTTTTTATTTAGAGGTTATGTCGCCGTTTTGCTTGCTTACGAAAATTATAGCGACCATAGACTAAAAACACGTATTTGGTAAGAGTATCTACCCACAGAGTGCGCACTCTTACCACTATTCATTACCACTACGCCGCTCTCATGCGCACTCTTAGCTTCTGTGAAAGGTTCTCATTGCGTACCCTTCGCAACACAGCACCCTAAGAGTGCGCACGGGACGAGTTCTAAGTTTAAGCTTTTTAAAATATTTTTCGAGATTGTTACTTAGGATTTGTAGTTAAAATAATGTTCCGAAATGACCAAAGCTTAATTGGAGGGCTCTTCCCACTTCAGACGCTAGAAAAAAAGTATATTTTCATGATTTTTTTTGATAGGTTTACATTACAGACATTGATATAAAAGTTTCCACACTTATTAAAAGCACTCCCGCAATACGTAAAAAAAATTCTTATGCATTTATGTAACCCAAACAAATTTTAATACGTTTTTCTCGAAACAACGTTTTTCGACGGCTTGTTGATAGTCTTCGAAACTACTGAACCGGTCCTTATGAAATTTCAATCACATATTCTTTACAACTATAGTTATAGCGCATATCAAGGTTTTTTTAAATTTTGATATTTACGTTTTTTTTTGCCAAAACGGTGAAGCACATTTTTTTCGAAAAATGTCCGCCATTTTGTTATTTATGCATATATAAAAAATCGTATGATATGCGCTATAGCCATCAACATACTGAATCTAAAACCGTTTGATTTTTTCGTTTCGGATGATCCATCTCCGAGATTTCATCAACAGCGCAGACCTACAATTTTTTTAGGAAATTTTTTTAACTACCACTTTCATTTATGAATAGAGACAAATGAATTTAAATTTAAAAAATGTATTTTTTAAGTGTATTTATGAAGTGTAACAACTTTTATATCAATATATATAATATAAACCTAGCAAAGAAATCATAAAAATAACCTTTTTTAGCGTCTAAAGTCAGAAGACCCCTTAAATAAGAAGTACAAAGTATATTGTCGAAATTGATTTTTCTAGAAATAAAAGTTCATAAAATGCGTACTCTTTGCTGGCCCTACTGTCACCCTACTGTTCTCCTAAACCAAAATCATATTCTGCAAATTTAGCTTTTAGATTGCTAAATAAGGATCCTAAAAAAATCGCGCGAATTTTGTAGCTTTAATCCGCTAAAGGAAATTAGGGAAATGCATTGATTATCTTTGCATTCCAACGATGCAAACTTCAACATAAATTTTTCCGGGCTCTAGACTTGTAGTGCCCCCCATAAAAAACCAAGTAATTAATTTGTACACCTCCTATATGTATACATATATATATATATATATATATATATATATATATATATTTCGATATACACAAATATATCCATATACGCGGACCACGAGATCAAACGAGCAAACAGCAGTCCATATTCCAATATGTAATGTATACATACTGTAGATATGATGCAATATCAATCCCGTTACACTAAACATATGCGAGACGTCATCATATGTATAGACTTATCGCAAGTTGAGAAATTACAATATATACGATATCTATGATAATATTCATGAGCTCTCTATATTAAATCGTATTCTCATCGTGTGCATGAAAAGAATGCATAAGATCGCATCACTGCCTTCAGTCGAGTTGCGATAAAAATCATAGGGTTGAGAGGGGCAGGGGGAGGGAGGGCTCTCTCATTAACGTGGTATGAGGATTCCTAATCTTTTTTCCACGTACGAATCGATGCTTTCGATCATTGGCAGGGTTAAAAAAAACAGTTAAATCGAAATAAAATACTTTCGGACTCGACCGAAAACTCGTCAGGATAGTTAAGGTATAGATGTGTTTTTCCACTTACTCGGACGTGGATGCCTTTCCGGCTCGCCGCTCTTGTCCCTTGTCTCCTTGTCCTTCTGCTCTTTCTCCTTTTCCTGCGGAACACACGACAATCAATTTCGCTCTTTACAGTCAGTCTCTTCTCGTGCCCTTTGAACAACTGACGTTTCACATCCGACATCAAATTTGCACGATACAAGGACACTTCTCTCATCTCTCGTGACCGTTCGAAGCAAACACGACGAAAAACATGGAAAAATATTTTTGCGAAAAGTGTATATTTGTGATTGATTCTATTTTTGTGATGAAGTGTATTTTGTAATGAAGTGTATTTTTGTGATGAAGGTTATTTTTGTGTTGACGTGTATTTTTGTGTTGACGTGTATTTTTGTGTTGAAGTGTATTTTTAGTGACGAGGTGTATTTTTGTGATGAAGTGTATTTTTTGTGATGAAATGTATTTATAGTGACGTGGTTTATTTTTGTGATGAAGTGTATTTTTGTGACGAAGTGTATTTTTTGTGATGGAGTGTATTTTTGTAATTAAGTGTATATTTGTGATTAAGTGTATTTTTGTGATGAAGTATATTTTTGCGATGAAGTGTATTTTTGTGATAAAGTGTATTTATGTGATTAAGTGTATTTTTGTGATGAAGTATATTTTTGCGATGAAGTGTATTTTTGTGACGAAGTGTATTTTTTGTGATGAAATGTATTTTTAGTGACGAGTTGTATTTTTGTCATGAAGTGTATTTTTGTGATGAAGTGTATTTTTGTGATGAAATGTATTTTTAGTGACGTGGTGTATTTTGTGATGAAATGTATTTTTAGTGACGAGGTGTATTTTTGTGATGAAGTGTATTTTTGTGATTAAGTGTATTTTTGTGATGAAGTATATTTTTGCGATGGAGTGTATTTTTTTTTATGAAGCGTATTTTTTGCGATGAGGTGTATTCTTGTGATAAAGTGTATTTTGGTGATGAAATGTATTTTTTGTGATGAGGTGTATTTTTGTGATAAAGTGTATTTTGTGATGAAGTGTAGTTTTGCGATGAAGTATACTTTTGCGATGAAGTATATTTTTGTGATGAAGTGTATTTTTGGGATGAAGTGTATTTTTGTGATGAGGTGTGATTTTGTGGTGAAGTGTACTTTTTGCGACGAAGTGTATTTTTGTGATAAGGTGTATTTTTTGTGATGAAGTGTATTTTTTGCGACGAAGTGTATTTTTGTGATGAAGTGTATTTTTGTGATGATACTGGCCTTGAAAAATTGGCAGAAATTTTCGTGAAACCATTTGTGAGCAAAATACTCAAGTGGGTTTTTTAAAATTTTTGGTAGACCTGGTTCGTCGAAATTGAAGAAAAAAACGAGTTTTATTCGTCAAATCATTTTTAGCTATTGCCTGACGAAGATTTTTGGTATTATCTTGCCTGACAGATAGAACAAAAATTCTTGAATTTTTTTTAACGATTGATGCCGAAGAAATGACGTTATTATTATCATCAATATTTCTTTGAGGAATAATGTTATCACGAGAATCGCCCGACAGGCGATAGCTGGTGCAAGTCGTGAATAAATTTTTTTTTTTTTTGTTTTGGCCTAGGAGGGTAAACGGAATGTGATGTAAAATTATAAATAACTTTCTCATTTATTTATAGTTTTAAATAAAATTAAAATCAATGGAAAAGTAAAATTCCAAATAACTTTAACGACCAACGAATTGTGAATAACTTCAAAATAACTGGGCAAGTAAAATTCTGAATAACTTTGACAGATAGCCAATAATGAAGAACTTTAACCTTATGTTCACACACTGGGTCATTTGGACGCAGACGAATTTGAAATAAAATGCTCACTTTCCGAAAATTGAAAGTTTTCCATAATTTTTGCAACAATTCAACGTTTTACTTTCCGAATTTTAATTATGCAGCCACATCGACAAATGTTTAAAGTGCATCCCGGATTTTTTGTCAATAAAAACCGACCGAAGGGTTGTTAAGGGCAGGTGGATGAAGTACTATCGGGATTAAATTGACCCAGTGTATCAAAATCGTGGCCAAATATAAGTGTGACAAGGAAGGGTTAAAATTAATAATGAAAACTTTTTAATAAATCGTAAAATGAAATTATAAATAACTTTCCCATTCATTTCTACTTTTTCTTTTTCCAAATTCACAAATATCTTGCACCTTCGCAGATTATCAGAAAACCAACAACAAAAAAGTTCCCCAAGTATTATTCCTGCAGTAAATTTCCAAAATTCAGGCCAATTTTTTTAAATATCAGAAAAAATGAAAAAATTGAAAAAGTTCTCCATCCAAATGGTGGTAGTGATTTTTGGTACATTCCTTTTTTTCGAACCGTCGACGGCCCGAAAAGTTCACACGTAACGAAAAACAAAGGCGACCGGGTTGAAATTCCGAACTTTGAATGATCAGAGGGTTCAAAACTCCGAAAGAATTTTACCGGAAAGACCAAAACTCCGAAAATATGAACATTTCGGAACATTAAACTTCGGAATTTCATATCGTCGGAGCATTCAATGTTCGGAATTTCAACCCGGCCCGAAACAAAGCTCCCGTGAGGTGAGGCAGAGACGAGCAGAAGAGTGTGAAGACACAAGCTTCGTGAAAGAATACACGAAAAAAAAAAACACAAAAAAAACATAAAAGAAAATTCGAAATGTTTGTTACGTTAATGATTCGCCTAGATTTTCGCCTGATCCGCAATTTATCGGGGCTAGCGCTCTTGCGGGCCGACGATCTTGTCGACGATGATGATGATACCTTGGCGTCCTTGCTGACCGAAGGTGCCCTCGGGGGTGGCTGACGCTTCGGTGATCTTCGCTCGCTCGCCATTGGCCCGAGGCTCTGCGAACGTCCCGTTCGTGGGCTGTTCTTGGGGCTCGATTTGGTCTTTGGTTGAATCTCGTCTCGCATCTCCTTCGAGTCGTCGCGACGTCGAGGCACGACCGGCTCCAATTTTTCGCGTGTAGGCGAGGGTAGCAGAGCTCCGTCACCTTCAGCGGAGAGGGAAACAAAACATTTATTTTTCCCCTACAAATTTGGCATGATGAATATTTCGTTTACATTCTTCCAAAAGATTCAAAATGTCGAAGTGTACACTGAGAAAACAAAAACCAATTGAATCAAAAAAACATATTGGTTGATTCAATTGAATGTCTGATCGCGGAGTGCCACCGATATATCAGATTGTTACAATACTATAAAATATTGGGAAATGTGATTGATTCAAATAAAATATGATTTAATTTTAAAATCTCTTCTGTCCTCTGAATATCTACATTATCCTTCAAATAAAATTATATTCTATTGAAATCATTCTACATGCAATCCGTAGATGTATGGATGAATTAATTAAGCGGCTGCTACAACATTTTTTATTTCGTACAAAAATATAATCAATAGAATGAATTATTTCTTCACTACATGGAAACGAATATGCCACGAGACGTAAGTTTTTCAATTTGTTTTAAATCTTAAATAAAAAGTGAGCATTAGAATGATCATCCACGATAATAGTGGAGAGAATATCAGATATCCAATGGAATATCCATGGAGAGAATATCAGATATTCAACTGATAAGAACAGATACTACACTTTGATCTTAGCCACAGGCCAAGAAGCGATACTCTTTAGAGTTTCTCCGGCGTTTAAGGGCGGGGTAAAGTATTTAATTTTTTTTTTTATTTAAAAAAAAATGTTTAATGAATGCATAATATATGAAGAATATTGTGTTAAAATTTCGAGTCGATCGGAGTAAAATTGACGAAGTTATGAGTATTTGAGCGTCTATTGCTCCATGCCGTTCTCTTCTCTTCTGCGTCTTTCAAATCGGTTTTCTGAGACTTGTCATATTTGAAGTCCGTGTGCACGATAACTCAAAATCTACTGGACCAATCGCTTTGAAATTTTGCACAGTACTTCTTCACATAATTCACCAGGTATTGTCGAGAGCTTTTTTGTTTTTTTTAATAATTACTAATTTTTCAACAACAAATTAGCCGATTTTTCTAGCGAAAATCGGGTTTTTGGCCCCCAAGTGCTACGAAAAATCGAAAAATCGAAGAAAAAAAAATCCTCCCGTCATTACCTCGAGAAACATCTCCTTTAACAAATGCATTTTGATTTTTTTGTTTCAAATGATTCTGTTGCGAGTTATGATGCACACCGCAAACCAACTTTTTTTCGAGGCGCCTCCGGGGTTTAATTTTCACTCGATCAATTTTGAATATTTTGCAATGCAAATTTAGGAGAATGTTGTTCAAATGTTACTTTATTATATGTAAATTTTTCAATAAACGAACACTATTCGTTACGCCAAAAAAATCTTAAAAACATGCCTTTTTTTCGCCGAATTAACTTTACCCCGCCGTTAAGTAGATTCTCGGTTCGCGCTACGCTTACGAGAAACGAGCGCGCGTGCGGCTTCTAGCGGTTACTCCGAGAATTACGGGTTTCCTTAGACCTATAATTTCGGTGGCGCTCGGCCATGATTTGGTTGAATTTTCTCAACCAAATGCGCAAGAAACAAATTTTATTTTCGCATAATTTTTTAACCAATTTGGACATTTGCTTAATATTTTCCAATCAAAATAAAATATTAATACTTTAACGAATAATGTACTTGAAAATCAATATCGGACATGGTGAAAAGAATAAAATAACTTATTTACTCAACAATAACACGAATCAACAATATTCATGTTATGAATTGAAACGCTTTTTTTGTTCGTTGCAGAAAATGCGTTCAAAACTATATAATTTGTTCGCGATAATTTTTTAGATAGTATCAATAATATATTGTTCTCGGCTAACAATATATCTTTTGAATGAAAAAGAAAACTTTCAATTTTATCTATCATGTTATTGAAGTCAATAGCGTTTTGTTTGGACTAGTAAATCCGATTATTTACACCAACAATTTTACAATGGAATCAACGAAATTTCATTCAATAACACCAATGATGTTGGATCAATGATTTTTTTTCTCAGTATAGCGTTGAATAACGCGGCGAGCCAGTGCGCGGCTGAGCGGTCACCCATCCGGGTGTTGGCCCGGACCAACTGATGCTTGACACGAGAGATCGCCGAAGCCGCGCACCGATCGCGCGTCCAACAATGTTGGTGAGTTTTTTTCTTCTAGTCTGTTCTCGACTTACCAACGCCTGTAGTACGATCGAGATGGTGGCGAATGAGAAAATCTTTTCTTGCCCGAGCTTTCTCATTGTCCTGGGAAGTAATTTACTGTTGTTAGTTTCGTACTTTTAATTAGCTTTCGACGAATCGTCAAATGAGTTCCAAATAATTCAGGTTTGTATTCATTTTTGGGGGAAAATAGTCGACGCTCGTCTTATATTTGCTTCCCTTGAAGGCAAAAATACGTTGAGTAACATGAAAAAACAAAAACATCTGGCGAAGTTATCAAGCTCGAAAAATGAGGTAGAAAATGGAGCTGACAAAGGCAATGGGTGGTGAAGTTTGCACTGCTGCAATGCAGCGAAAGTTCTTTTGCTTTGTGATTTTTATTATTAGCCACAATTATTCTTTTCCCAGATTCAGTTTGTAGATTTCTAATGGAGATCAAGGAGTTGAGTTTATCTAGCTCGAAAAAATGGAGTAAAAATGGAACTGGGAGAAAAACAATGGGCGGTGAAGTTTGCACTGCTGGAATGCAGCAAAAGTTCATTTTTCTTCTTGATTTTCATTATTACCCAAAATTATTTTGTCCCATATACAGTTTGGAGATTTCTAATGGAAATCAAGCTTCCAAGTTTATCCAGCTCGAAAAATGGAGTAAAAAATGGAGCTGAACAAAGACAACGGGTGTTAAAGTTTTCACTGCTGGAATGCAGTAAAAGTTCTTTTTCTTTTTGATTTTCATTATCACCCACAATTATTTTTTCCTGATTCAGTTCGTAGATTGCTAATGGGAATCCAGCTGTCAAGTTTGTCTACCTCGAAAAATAGAGTAAAAAATGGAGCTGAGGAAGGACAACGGGTGTTAAACTTTGCAGAGGCTGGAATGCAGCAAAAGTTCTTTTCCTTTTTGATTCTCATTATTACCCACAATCATTTTTTCTGCAGATTCAGTTGGTAGATTTCTAATGGGGATCAAGCTCGGAAAATGGAGTAAAAAATAGAGCTGAAAAATGATAACATCCAAAGTTGTTTTTCTTCTTGATTTTCATTATTATCCAAAATCATTTTTTCCGCAGATTCATTTTCTAAATTTCTAATGAGGATCAAGCTGTCAAGTTTATCAAGCTCGAACAAATTAGTCGAAAATGGAGCTGAAAAAAGACAACGGGTGTTGAAGCTGACACTGCTTGAATGCGGTAAAAATTCTCTCTCCTTTTTATTTTCATTATTACCCAAAATAATTTTTACCGCAGATTCATTTAGTAGATTGTTAATGGTGCTAAAAAAAAACATTGGGGTCATTTTCACAGCCTAGATTTACGGAATAAAAAGTGAACAATTTGCAAAAATGATTTTTCTTTGCATTCCGTTGATTCGAAATTTCACATCGTCAGACAAAATGCTTCGTTTCAACAGCAATACCATTTGTCATAGATTGACATATGAAATTTAAGTGGCAAACAATTATCGAGCAAATCGACGAATTTGGTAGAAAAATAAAATGAACAACGAACGCACAGATTTGATGTCGTCCTGAAGGATTCCATGCATAGGCCTCGCTTGGACGGACGAAGGTCTGCCCGCAGCTGGCATTGTCATCGATGGTGCAATTTTTCTCGTATTCTCCTTGTCTTTCTCCTCCTTCGTGACTGACCTGTCGACGAAATTTTTTCAAACGTCAGTACGCTGGATATTCGATACTTTTTGCTTTCTTTGCGTTACTTCGAGCAATGACAAACAGGATGTTCATTCGGGATGAAGGTCATACGAACAACGACTACGACAAAATCCCGTTTTACGAACGAAGATTTACTAATTAGTGACGACTCGTTGCGAGGAGTGAACGATTATACGACACAGTCTTGTACTAAATTTCTTTTCTGTCGCTTTTTGCTTTGTTGTTGGTTTTTTTTACTGGCCTGGCTAGAGAAAGAGCGTTGAGCGAGTGATTGTTGGTAACGTGTTTCCACAGAGAGACCTCCTCCTCCGTAGCTAATCCACTGCCCCAGTCTCGAAGCTGATTTAAACATTAGAGAAACAAAAAATAAGAACGCAAGATTTATGGTGAATTATTGCTTCGCAACGACCCATGATACGAGAGTAAAAAATTCTTTAAATCGAGAACTTGGACCGGAGATTTATTTTTACTTTTTCATTGGGATAAATTCTTGTGAGGCAATTCACGAAGATTCACGATGTTCACGAAATTTTGGGAATTGTATATGAAGTTGATAAATATAAAAAAATGTTTTTGCGCAAAGAAAATTAAGGGGTAACACCATTCCAGAAGGTAGGAAAAAAACACCTTTTTGGCTTCAAATTATACTCTAGGATCTCAAAAATTAATGCAACTGGTTTGATAGCGGAAAATTGATATTTCAACTGGTGAATTGAAAATAATGCGACGCGTAACTTTACACACGTTTTTTAAATTTGCTGGCAGGATAAGTCGAACAAATTTAGTTCTATTCACTTGAAATTTTTACAGTATATTCTGAACTACATTTTCTACAGAAATACGAACGGATTTTCCGTATTGTTGTAAACTCTTATTATAAACGACATATCGTTATTTAAAAAATTTAATAACTTTTTTCAAATGCATGCTATTTTTACAAAAATGAATATTCTGAAAACGCCCTTCGTATTTCCGTAGCTAATTTCATGCAGACGCTGGAAAAATTCGATTTTTTGTTCAAGGTCAAAATGTTCGGCTCTTATGCTGCAAGTCCTGAAGCACTTCCCGCAAAAACGCTTCTGCTTTGAAAGTTCGAGTGCCACCTTTCGAGGGACACTTTTGCTGTTCCGTATAACAAGTACAAGAAAGTACTTCAAGGCAGTATTGTTGTCTAGAAATTTGAAAAAATCGCGCTTTTTAATTTCATTTTATTATTAGGCAGCGCATAAGTCGCTTGGATCTCAATATTTTTCTATGAAAAAAATTATGTAATATAGGTCAAATATAGCCAAATATATTATTATTTTTCCGAAACATTTCATTGAGTACTTTTCTTTCAAAAAATTCCCGAAAATCGCCCAAATTTTCAGCGCTCACACTGGTATAGCCCCTTAATGACACTCATAAAATTAGCCGAGTTGTAAAAATTGTAAGGAGTACGCTCGAGGCGCCTGGTCGAGAGGCAGCAACTTTAAGGCATTACTGGATGGCCATTAAAAATTCTTGAAAATTTTAAGATTGATAGTTCTTGATAGTATAATAATTTCACAATTATTTTAGATTTTTTAACTAAATAATTGAGTAGTTATGAAAATATGAATTTAAAACGGTCGCTTATGGGAAAACAGCTTCTGCGGACGTTAAGGGGTTATATACAGTTAAAACTTTCGAAAAATCGATTTTTTTCTTCTCGTAATGTACATATATTTAAGCACACGCACAGAAAATTTCTTGTCAATCCGGCGAATATTCTCGAAGTTACACGCACATTTGTAATCACGTGCCAGAGCGTTCTCAAGTGCTTTTGAAATCTTTAACGCGTTTTTCTCAATACTGTGTTTTTAAAGTCGATGAGCAAGATTTCTCGGAAACGGCTAAACCGACCAGTCTCAAATTTTAACACAATCTATTCAAGTATATTTTTCAGTAATCAATCAAAGGTTTTTTTTCACCGATAAATATTTTCCATTTTATAAACAATTTAAGGTATAAATTTTTGTCAAAAATCGATTTTTTTTGAGAAGCCGCCATTTTGTCAAAAAATATTACTTTGCTTACTATTCCTTCGATCAATAACAAGATAATCCATTATATTAACGAAATATTTCTGGTTTTTTCATTTTAGATGATATAGCAGCTTTCAAAATAATTATTTTTACAAATAAAAAATGTTAACATACAGTTAAAAGTTACCATAATATGTGTACGTATTTTTACGTTAATATTTTTAGAGGTCTTCTCAAGAAAAATTCTTGAAAAGTCGATCTTTTTGGGCCTCCTGACCACGGTCTTACATACAGGTCTTGAAACTCTGGTGGTGGGGGTATGTCCTCGGTTTGAAGCACCGGCCGTTTCGCCTAATGACCACGAGTGTCGCTGCGATAGAGTGATGCAGGCTGTGCGAGAGAGATGGAAATCGATTGTTAACTCATAGGAACCTAACCTAGCTGTACAATTGGCTGATGAAGGCAAATTATGATATTCAATGTCAAAAATGATGATGGACCTAAATACAATTAAAAGTAACTTTATTGTAAACCTGAAAAAAACCAAAAGACTATAGTTATCCAAGTGGGTACAATGAATATGAATGTTTTTTATACAGGTGTCAATGTGAGCTCGTGTTGGTCGAGGGGTTCGGTGCAAGCTTCGTAATGCTGCTTTCAGGGGTTCGATCCCTGGGCGCTCGGTTGTTTAAAAACATGTTTTAGCTTTTATAAAACAAATAGGCTTTACGCGTTGTTTTAAGTGAACGGAATATAAGTGGCAACTATTCCAGACCGAAGTGGAATCCAGACCGAAACACTTGCAGGATGTGTTTCTTGAAAATGAAACAAATATTTAAGAGACAGTGCTTCTTTTGCAATTCTTTATTTTCTCTTCGAAAAATTTTAATGCATGTCCCAAGAAACATTTTCAATAATCTCTACTTTGCAGTTTTCGAAACGGTTTGCGTTGGTAAATTAAAAAAAAACACCTATTTTCCGACCTTTAAGCGAAGGACTCTCGAGTAGGATAAATTCAAATAATTCACTAACTTCGTTTTATGTTTTCCAGCCTGGAAAGTATTTATTGTAATGATCCCAATAATTTTTCATTTTTTTCGGGTTCCCGGCTCCACCGCGAAAAAAATAATTTCAATCATTCCACAAATTGCAGGTTTATTGTCCTTAAAAAAATAGATTTTTTTCAATGTCACCGTTTTTACAAGTTTACAAGTAGAGCACGTCGCGTGTGGTCGCGTGAAACAGCGGTTATGTTTCGGTTTTGTTTACTTTTGAAAGCTATTTCCGTCTCGCTCACACAGCCTGCATCACTCTATAGCAGCGATCCTCGTGGTCACGAGTTGAAACAGTCGGTGCTTCAATAAGAGGCCATCCCCCACCACTGAAATTTTGAGCGAGTTTCAAGACCTGCATGTAAGACTGTGCTCCTGACTGTGAATAACCCCTTAATAGTTGCAAAACGAATGTAACTAAATCACCGTGAATTCTGAAAACATTATATCGTCAAGATTTAGGATCAAGCGATTGGTTATGCTAAGATTCAAATAAATCGACTGAGTAATTGTCGAGAAATTAATTAAAGTAATGAGGAGTATCGACTTTTAATGAATTGCCCTGTGTAGACGTGGCAACGTTGTAGATTAGCATGATGATTATTCGGTCGGTATAGTAGAAACGCTTTGCTGTACCGTGGTGTAAATCCGTGCTAATGGCCCGTTTTGACACACTGAGAAAAAGAAATCGTTGAATGTGCAAAATGCATTTTGTTGTCTCGAAATTTTGTTGTTTTAACAGTTGCTCAGACATGCTAAATAAGCTACAGTTCACACTACGAAAACTATCAGTTAGATTAACAAAACGTTTGTTATGCCAATCAAAAATCAAGTTGAACGTATTTAGAGATGCATTTTGTTAAACCAACTGAATTTTGGTTGGATGAACGAATTTTTTTTTCAGTGCACCTCTGGTTAAAGCTATCCGCAAGATATCCAATACCTTTAACTTATCCGTGGTTGACGAAACGGAGCACAAGTGGAATTCATAGTTTTTTTTTCGGTAGCTTCCCTTTTTATTTTAAATAAACAAGATTGCTGATAAATTAATGTCGTCAATGGTTTTTTTTAGAGAAAATCATATATGGTGAAATTTTATGTCATTCAATTTTTTAAAACATGATTAGGATAAAACGCACTGAAGTGCTAGTGAAGAAATAGCACGCGCTATTTGGAGGTTAACCTTACCGACTGCTACTCACGAAGCAAAAGATCGTTAAGATCGAAGCATCGTTAAAAGATTTCTTTTAACGATGTTAAAAGAAAGATTTCGGAAAAATAACTCGAAAAAATTTTACGTTTATCTTATCCCAAAAATCACCTCCAAAACAGCGCTCTAGATAACAATACTGCTTCAAATAAATATTCGATTTACTTTTTTTTTTCAAGACGCAATTATCTTCCGGCCTCTTGAGCGGTTCTACCCCTCAAATATTAAACAACCACAAATCTCGTCTCATTATTTATGTACATACGCAATTTCTGCCAATTGTGTGCGTCAAATACAATATTTTGATTACTGGCAAATGCGGGATCGTAAAAGTCCGGAGGGGCATACGACGATAAATATATTCGTTTAGCTCTTCGTTGTCACTGTGGGTCTAAACGACCCAGCGTTCAACTTCAGCGCCAAATATATATCCTTATTTGACGTATCTTTACGATTTTTTTTCATGTTGCCATTTCTTTTTTGTTATAACAATTTTTCGACACATATTATGCAATGTTTAAAGCACGTTCAGGATTTTTTTCATGCTCATCCGACTGATAGGTTTCGTGTACCAACAATTTGAAAATGGACTGGGTCAATCTGACCCAGTGTGACAACGAAGGGTCAAACAATACCAAAATAAAACCCAACAAATGTACAATACCACAAATGATTCTCGACTTAAGGCTCTCGATTTAAATGCACATTTTTAATTTCTCGTTTACGAAGAAAATGTACAAATACTCGTACGAGTCATGCAGACACGTATTATGAAAACACAGAAAAAATAAGATAAAACAAGGCCGGATTGAAATTCAGAACTTTGAATGATCAGAATGTTTGAAACTCCGAAAGAATTTTACCCGAAAGACCAAAACTCCGAAAATCTGAACGGGGCCGGGTTGAAATTCCAAACGTTGAATGATCAGAACGCTCAAAATTCCGAAAATATACTACCCCGATCGATCAAAGCTCCGAAAGAATTTTACACGAAAGACAAAAACTCCGAAAATCTTAACACCGTCAAAATAATTCGGCTATGGAAGTTTTAAAAGTTTCAAAATGTTGAATAAATCGACGAATTATTTCAAGAATTTTTTTTTATTAAAAAGTGATTTTACGTTAATTTTTAAATGTGTCTGGACAATGTTATACGTTCTACATCATTTACAGTCAACTGTGCAGAATTTAGCTGGCATAATCTTGACGAACCTTGTTATTTCGGAACATTAAAATTAGGGATTTTAAACCGTCGACGCATTCAAAGTTCGGAATTTCAACCCGGCCCTCGTGTCAAGATCATGCCAGCGAAAGTCTAGACAGTTGACTGTAAATGATGTAGAACGTATAACATTGTCTACAGAAATATCAAAATGGAGGCAAAATCACTTCTTAATAAAAACAAATTTTTTTAAATAATTCGACGATTTAGTGAAAATTTTCAAACTTTTAAAACTTCGAAAGCTGAATTATTTTGACGGTGTTAAGATTTTCGGAGTTTTGGTGTTTCGTGTAAAGTTCTTTCGGAGCTTTGATCTTTCGGAGTCTTGAGCGTTCTAACCATTCAAAGTTCGGAATTTCAACCCGGCCCCATCTTGTATTTCGGAACATTAAAAGGCCATAGCCGGGTAAGTAGGGAAAAATTGCCCCCGTATTTTCTCCAGCGAAATTAGGAGTATACTCTGAGGTATAAAAAAAAAAAAAATTTCTGAAAATTTCATCCCCGTCAACGCAATGGTTTTGGAAAAATGAATTTTTTTTTTAATAAAAGAAAATAAAAATTCCGGAAACGCTTCAGTGGATCGATTCGATTTTTTTTCGTACTTGATACGATCAAACGTGTTACGAAATAAAATTATAGAACATCGTGCGAAAGATTAAGGTTTGAAAAAAAAATAATGTTCCTTGTTTTATTTTTTTACTATAATCCACTTGGGGTACAATAACGAAATTTTTTTCATATAATCTTTGGGCACCTTATTAGATTATATAATTTTTTCAAAATGATCGGTTTGGTACGCCACAGTGAAAAAAAAGAAACAGACTTTATTGATATATTTTAGTTATATATCTATATAACTAAAATATATCAATAAAGTGTGTTTCTTTTTTTTCACTGTGGCGTACCAAACCGATCATTTTGCAAAAATTATATAATCTAATAAGGTGCCCAAAGATTATATGAAAAATTTTTCGCTATTGTACACCAACTGGATTATAGTAAAAAATAATAAAACAAGGAACATTATTTTTTTCCAAATCGTAATCTTTCGCAAGATGTTCTATAATTTCATTTCGTAACACGTTTGATCGGAACAAGTACAAAAAAAAATCAAATCGATCTACTGTACAGTTTCCGGAAAATATATTTTTTTTGATATTTAAAAAAAATTCATTTTTCTAAAACCATTGCGTTGACGGGCATGAAATTTTCAGAAAATTTGTTTTTTTTTTATACCTCATACTATACTTCAAATTTCGCTGGAAAAAATGCGGGGGCAATTTTTCCCTACTTGCCCGGCTATGGCCTTTGATCCTTTAAATCGTCGGAGCATTCAAAGTTCGGAATTTCAACCCGGCCCCAATAAAACGATAATGAACATCACATACACGGACATGGAGAACAAGAAAATGTTATTTACAGTCGAAGATAAATATCGTTTGACATGCTGAAAAATTGTTATCGCGACACTTCGAGATTTCGATTTTCTCTCCGTTCGCGCTCTCTATCTCGAGCTCCAGAGTTACGGAGAATTCTCTCGCGTTCACGAGACCCCTCCTGAGAATTCTCATCGAGAAAAAAAGTTTGAGTCAACGCCTCGGTAAAAGTCGGCAAAGTGCCTCGAGTAAATTCGACGAATACGACAATTCTGAAGTATCGAAGAGGCAAAAAAAAAGAGAAGAAAAAAAAAGAAAAACAACACAACGACGATACGAAATATTCGTCTCGGTTTGGTAAATTTTGCGTTTTACCTTATACTCGTCGGCTAGACGTCTCAGTTCCGCGATCTCGGAAGTGGGAAAACTTTTGCCCAATAATTTTCTACGAATCTTGGCGTTTTCTCCAGTCACCAACGTCACGCCTTTAGCCGTAGTTTTTTTCGTTCTGCAATAAGCACAATTGAGCGAGATTGTTCGCTAAATTTGAGGGTGCGCGGGCACAATTTTTTTTGTTTTTTTTTTCTTTCAAAATCGATCTAGAAAGTTCGACGCAAACGGGCTTGTCGTAGTCATGTTCGTATATATATATATATTTTTTTTCGTTTGCATTTTTTTGCGTTTCAATACGATTTTTTTAATGCGTAAATGTGAAAATCTGACCTGAAAGTTATTTTGACCTCGTTGAGGTCCTCCTCGCGCTCGTCACCCTCCGGAACTACCCCGTCGACGGTGTCCGTTTGCCCACCGACCAACGGCTCCAGTTCCGATGCCTGGGCGCCTAGTTTTATTTAGACAATGTTTTTTTTTTTTTCAAAAAATTGTAACGATCGGGGGCCGGGGATTGCGAAGCAGAGTGGTGTGAAAGTTTGCATCGTTGGAGCGCAACGATAATCGTTTTGTCGATTTATTTCTTTATATTTGTCAATTTCCAGACCTTTTGATTTTTTTTTTTTTGCGAAACAGTGTTACGGATCTCTAACGATAATCCGAAAAACATTCGAACGATTTTGCCAATCTGAATGTGCAAAAAAATTGCCAAGGTGAAAGAATAAACTTGCGCTGCCACCCGGACAATGCAAACTTCACCATCGTGGAGCAAAACGATTGGGGCTACTTTTTTTCTTTGTTTTTGTCACTCGTGTCGATTGTGCGAAATAAAAATAACGTTGATGACAGTGAGAAAAGCCATGGTGTTTTTTTTCTTCCGATCGACGTAAGGCTAGCACCGATCGGAAATATGAAAAATTGCTCGTAAAAATAACGAATAATGAAGAAAAAAAAGAATCAGTAACGAAAGCTCGGTTGCATCGCTTTGATGTAAGATGGATTCGTGAAAATAATTAACAGGCCGTTCAAGGTATTCCTTTCGCGGAGGGCCGTATTTTGTTTTGTAAGTTAGAGTAGCCGTTGATAAAAATAAGTCACAATTAATTATTATGCCCAGCTATAAACTGGAATAAAAAATGTCGTGCAAATTTGGGAGATTTAGACATTTTTACATTTTGTCTGAAAAGTTGCGGCTCCAAAAATTGTTCTGCTAGGCACATTTTTCTACGTTTTATTATTAATATTTTCTTTAAACATTCGGTGATCCCCGGTTTTTATTGTCGCTAAGGAATCTTTAGATTGTTAAGGGGGAATATACATTTGTAATTTTTTTTGCATTTTTTTCCTACATCTTCAAGGTAAACACAAAATTTCCATGAATTTACATTACTTAAAACTTTAAACGCGTTTTTCTCGAAATTATGTTTTTAGACACGGACGTATGCGTAGGGCCTCGAATTTTCAATCGATTGACTTGAAATTTTAACTCTAGCTTCTTGATAACATTTTCTAGTCCAGTACGTATTTTTTGATAAGTCGAAATAAAAAAGTTTATGATTAATATTCGACCGATTTTTTTACGAAAAAAATTTTATTGTCCATGTTCACGCCGTCATTTTTTAAATAAATATTTTGAACAACCCCCTATGTACTGGACTAGTTTTTTATATCTACTTGCAAAATGTTTTTCGTTTTTGTTCTAGCTTTAAAATTATGACCTGTGCGAAAACGCCCGCAGAGGACTATGAAAAAAAAGAGTTTTCTTTCATCGACTACTGCGCCGACGTTTTGTTTTAAAATAATACAAAAAATAAATTCTTCACTTAATGACTTGTACTAACATGTATAAAAACCAAATTTAAAAATAAGTTTTTGTTTTTCTTAAATAAAATGTCAAAAATGACCCTTGATTTTGCCCTAACAAAGGCATATTCCCACTTGAGGAGGTTGGAGCGTTAGCCACAATCCAAGATTAAATTTAATTTAAAAAATACATGTTATTGTTTAGACTATACTGAGTCTTTACGATTTTTTTGAACTTTTCTCACCACCGAACACCAGAGATAAAAAATAGTTTAATGTATGTAATCTAACGTGCGGTTGGACAAGACTTTCGCACTAAAGGTTATGTAATTTTTTTTGTTATTTAGCATCAGGATAAACCCTTTTTAACAACGGATTAACGCAAACTGAGCCTTTGTAAACATTTAGAAAAAAAAATCCACATCTTGCCCATCGTACACCATGGGCCAATAATCTCGTGACGTCAATATGAGATAGGCATAATTATAAATTACTCAAAATTTCATTGTGAATTGTATAAAACATTCGTTGTCGTAGTTTTTTCATAATGATCATCGATAACGTTATACTTTTTCAAGTTGGTAGTAACACAAAAGTTTGTCTACTTTACGTAATAAAAATATTAAAATGTATAATTTTGCCCATTAATTATATATTTTAAAAAATTAGCATATACAGAATAAATCTGTACCTCGTATGCATTTTTTTGAGGTTCATTGAAGAAAAAAATGAATAATCGTCATTTGACTCAACTGAATAGCTCCAGCCTCCTTAATACGCGCGAGCAGTTTATATCAGGTATCTAGAGTTATTTAGTGTATAAATTATTAGATAGAAATGTGACCAGCGTGTCATCTCCGCAAGCGTCGTGTAAATGAGGCGATTTTTAGAGCCGCAACTTTTCGTTAAAAGTTCGGTAACTTGGCTTGAAGTTTTACCAGTATACCGAGATATATATTTTTACTTGATTATAAACGAAAATAAGTTTAGGGGCTATTCTACTCCGACGGAATGAAAAAATCGTATTTTTTTATATCCAATTGCTGGTAAAGTCGATTTTCACTATGTCGACTCAGTACAGCGCTTTAAAGTAGAAGCGCAGGGTGCGCGCGCTCGGCTCGAGTACGGCTGCCCGCGCGGCGCGTCCCTGGCAGCTGTTGGGAACATTTGTTTTGAATTTATACCCGAGTATACACACAACACGTATACTTCTTTACATTGACGGTATAGTGAATGTAAAGAACACTGTATTCTCTCTTTTCACTGTGTGAGTAGAAGGACGTTCTACCGGTTAGTATCGCTCTGAATTTTTCGTTTTGTTCTGAGTCGTTTTTGCCGAAACGACTTTTTCCACCTGGCGTTGGTGATTTCGGAAAAAAGGCTCAACCAATCGGGCTGAAAATTTTACTGCATATTCAGCATATGTATGGCTATCGTCCGAACTAGAATTATTAAAGAATATTAATGTTAACTTGCACTTTCGCTCGAATCATGACGAAAAAAACGTGTGTTTTCGAACACTTTTGCAAAAACGACGCCATTTCGCTAATTTTGCAATATAAAATGTTACTTCTAGTTCGGGCGATAACGACACTCATACAGATTAAGAATCTTTTTGCATTTTTTGTTTCAGATTACCTGGAGGGCGCAAATCATCGGCGACAGCACCATATTTTTTGTCATTCCTTCACACGATTATAAATTGTTAAATGAATATACATTTATATGCAACAAAAAATTATTTTCCATTCCGTGAGAGGGGTCTTCTCACTTTAGACGCTAAAAAAGGCTATTTTTATGAATTTTCAAATAGGTTTATATTATAGATATTGATACAAAAGTTGTTACACTTAATAAATACACTTACGAAACACATTTGAAAAAAAAAAATATTGATGTCACTATTTATAGACGAAAATGGTAGTTAAAAAAATTTCCTAAAAAAATTGTAGGTCTGGGCTGTTGATGAAATCTCGGAGATGGAACATTCGAAACAAAAAAATCGAACGGTTTTAGTTTCAGTATGTTAATGGCTACAGCGCATATCATACGATTTTTGATATATGCAAAAATAACAAAATGGCGGACATTTTCCAAAAAAAAAAAAAAAAGTGTTTTTTTTTCACCGTTTTCGGCCAAAAAAATAGTAAATATCGAAATTTAAAAAATCCTCGATACGTGCTATAGCTATAGTTGTAAAGAATATGTGGTTAAAATTTCATAAGGTTCAGTAGTTTCGAAGATTTTATCAACAAGCCGTCGAAAAACGTTGTTTCGAGAAAAACGCGTTCAAAGTTTGTTTGGGTTACATAAATACATTGGAAATGTTTTTAAATTCATTTCGAAAGTGTATTTATTAAGTGTTTATTTTATATCAACATCTATAATATAAACTTATCAAATAAATAGCCTTTTTTAGCGTCTAACGTGAGAAGACCCCTTAAGAGAAAAAAAAAGTTTGTACCCGCACATGCAACAGCTGAAAAAAAATCCGTAAAAATAGCTGATTTTTTAAACCGTCACAGTGGAACAGTCCCTCAAATGTTAAATGTTCGGGTTCGTGAAAGGAATACCTTAAAAATTGTATTCGTGTGTAACTATAGAGACAGCGAAGCGGAGGGGTCTGCCTAGTTTTCTCAAAGTTTTACGTACTCCTCGTCCCTATGCGAAATAAAAAGTAACGTAAACGAGAGAAAGAAAAACCGTGCTTTACTTTTTTTTTCCGTAAAATTGATCGTTCGACAGTATCGATGAAAATTCGTGGGCAGTTTTTTCTCAAAATTTCGTTGGTAAAACTCGATGTTTTTTGGAAAATTTGCATTGTTGGCGCGCAAGGATAATTCTTTTTTGCTTCACTGCATTCTCAATTTTTTCAATCATTATAATCATTATAATCATTATAATCATTATAATCATTTTAATCATTATAATCATTTTAATCATTATAATTTTTTAATCAATCTGTACACGTAAAAAAATCGAGTTACAAAAAAGAATTAACTTGCGTTTCAACGATGCATCGAACAGCATCATCGCAAAAGTCGAGTGACCAAAGTTTTGGTTTTACCGTGATTTTTTTTTTCGCGTGACGAACATGTTGTCATATTTGTTAATTTTTTTCGTTTGTTTTTTCTTTCTTTAGACAATAATAAGCTCGTTTACCATCACGCTTGTGATCGACGTCACCTGGTCTCTTCTTGTGTACAGGTGCGGGCCCGGCCGGCGCTATGCCCTGCTTCAAGGCTCCCATGCTGAGTGACTTTCTCGGTGGGCCGGCGGTTCCGGCTGCGCCACCGGCAGCAGCGACCGGCGGCGCGGCCTCTCCGTTAGTCAGCTGTGATCGCCTCGGCCACGCGAATTGCAATCGATACTCGGTGCTTATACGCGAAATCGCTTTGCTCAGCTGACTCGGTGGCAGCGCCGCGCTGGCAGCGACCTCCTGCAATTGGCAGCAAAAAAAAACACCACTCACCGAAGAATCTTGATCGTTACGATTTTTTTTCGTGAAAATCAACGGAGAAAAAAAACTTTGCTCGCTGGCTGTAGGAAAAAAAATCAGGCGTTCGAGAAATGTTAGCGAAAGAAGGGGTCGGGTTGAAAGTCCGAGCTTTGAATGATCAGAACGCTCAAAATTCCGAAAAAATACTACCCTTAAAAATGGCGACTGTGCAGCGTTTATCTCAAAACTGCATTTTTTAAGTTGGCCGGAAACATAACTCAGACAATTTTCAACCGATTCACGTGAAATGTTGAATATATCTTGAGACATACATTGTCTATGAAAGTACGTAGGACTTTTTTTTTATATTGCATCGTTCATTTGTTATTAACGATTTTTTAGGCAAACTTTTGGAAAGTGAAAAATTTGCCTAAAAAATCGTCAGATAATTCTTAATAACAAATGAACTATGCAATATAAAAAAAATCCTACGTACTTCCATAGACAAGGTATTTTTCAAGATACATTCAACATTTCAAGTAAATCGGTTGAAAATTGTGTGAGTTATGTTTCCGGCTAACTTAACAAATGCAGTTTTGAGATAAACGCTGCACAGCCGCCATTTTGAAATTAATCGCTTAAAAAAAATATTGTATACAGTCACTGATATGTATGATAAACACCCTTTATTGTAATGTCGATTTATTTTGGAGTTATTACTGAAAAAAAAATCCTCAAGAAGCCTATTTTTTCGGCCTCTAGAGTGGCCTAACCCCTTAAGGTAGATTGAACGGGCGCTCTTGATTTCTATAGAATTTGTTCGAATATTAACCAGACATTGTTCATATAATTATGCATGTTTGAGTAAAATTTCAGAACAGTCGAGTATTTAGATTGGGAGATAATGGGTTTCAGAATTACAACTTTACCGATCGACTTGAAATTTTGACAGTAGCTTCGAAACATCTTTCTCCACGGAGCTACGTAGGATTTTTTCGATATATTGATTTTTTGCAAAATGGTGCATGTTTGAAAATAAAGTTAAATTTTTAACAAAAAAAACGCCATAAAATCGTCGATAAAAAAAAGTAAGCCATATAAAATAAAAAATCCTACGTAGCTCCGTGGAGAAAGATGTTTCGAAGCTACTGTCAAAATTTCAAGTCGATGGGTAAAAATTTGCTCGAGTTATGTCTTCGGCGAGCTCAAAAAAGGCGCCTTGGGGCATATGCTGCGCAGCCGCCATTATTAAATACTTTTTATTGAAAAAATTACATTTTGTACTTTTTTGGTATTGCTATAAAACCTACTTTATAGATTTTCGATTGATACTTTTATTTAGCCAAAATTAATTCCCGAAAATATGCCTATTTTTTTGTGTGCTACTGTGATTTCCCCCCTTAACACTACAGGGTCAGCATTAAAATTTAGACAGAACAATTTTCCGTAAAAAATATTTGTCCCCTATAATAAGAAGACACATGGCGACACCGCATCGTTTCACGTATCCAATGACGTAGTTTGCGCGGCATATTTAAAATAATACTGCAACACAAATTTTTATTTGGAAGTAATTTTTAATCGAACAAAGTTTTTAATTGGTTATGAATTAACCAACACTTTTATTGGTTAATGAAGATAACACAAACAATATGAAATATTAATATTTACAACGCAAATATTTTTTTTATGATCAAATTTTTTAACTTCCGAAACACGATCATTTTTTTCTCTCGAAATATTGAACAATACTGATCTGCGGTGTTGCCATATGTCTTCTTATTATACGGGACAAATATTTTTTACGGATAATTATTCTGTCTTTAGTGAAAGTTTTTAGCAAAACCGAGTAGTAAAGGCAATCCAACCTTTTTTCACTCTTTCCCTAACTACTTTGCTATCGAAAAATATTTTTATTTTCAACATTTGTAAATACAATAGAATGGTACGACGAATTATGTGACCTGACTTTCGGTCAATGCAGACCCTGCAGTGTTAAAAGTTGCAATTATAAAGCCCATTATCTCCCAATCTAAATAGTCGACTGTTCTGAAATTTCACTTAAACATGCATAACGATATAAACAATATCTGGTTCAATAGTGAACAAAATCTATAGAAATCAGGGGGGGGGGGGCGCTCGTTCTACCTTAATGTTCCGAAATTACAAGGTTCGTCAAGATCATGCCAGCGAAAGTATACACAGTTGACTGTAAATTATGCAGAACGTATAACATTGTTTAGAAAAATTTCGAAATTGACGTAAAATCACTTCTTAATAAAAAAAACAATTCTTCAAATAATTCGTCGATTTATTGAAAATTTTGAAATTTTTAAAACCTCAATAGCCGAATTATTTTGAGGGTGTTCAGATTTTCGGAGTTTTGGTCTTTCGTGTAAAATTCTTTCGAAGTTTTGATCTTTCGGGGTAGTATACCTTCGCACTTTCCAGCGTTCTGATCATTCAAAGTTCGGAATTTCAACCCGGCCCCCAAAAGAACTCTTCTCGATTACCATTCACAAAAAACATTCAGTTTGGAAAAAATCGTTTGGAAAAAAATAACTTTTGCCATGAAAATATGATTTGTCGTTATTTTCAACACGATATGTTGAATTACCCGAACTTTATCGGCGACGACATTCGTGTCGACGGCGTCGATGCCAGCACCGTCGGCTGCATTGATGAACTCGTGAGTCTTGTAAGCCAGCTCCGGGCATTTCTTCCGTCTCGGAAGTGGTGGCTCGAGCGTAGGTCCTGAAAATTAAACAAAAAAATACGTGTGTCGGTGAAAAAAAAAGTTCTCTATTTTTCAATCCTCGGATTTATGTATATATATATATATATATATATATATATATATATATATATATATATATGACATTTGAACAATGCGTCTCTAGAGATACGTCTGATATTTACGGGTTGGTGTGTGAGAGAGATTCGTGTAGGCGTTGAATCAATAATAATTAAAATGCAAAACGAGTCTCGAGTCCTCGTGGAGGAGTAAATATAAATATGTATATATAGGGTGGACCATTTAACGTGACCACCCCAAATATCTCCGATGCCTTTAGAGTGATGAAAAAAATGTCACGAGGTAATTTGATTGATTTTGAAGGGCTGATACAGTGGTGAAAAATTCATTTTTGTCAAGGTCATAGTTTTTGCGTTCTCAAGGTCATTAATGGTTTTTAAAACGGGAAACATGTTTTTTTTAAATTTACGACGTTGGTGATATTCAGACGAATCCAACGACCTATGATATCATGACCTTGAAATGATTTTCACCAAAATATTTTGGTGAACATTTTTTTGTGCAAAACCCAAACAAACTATGACCTTGACAAAAATGAATTTTTCACCACTGTATCAGCCCTTCGAAATCGAACGAATTACCTCCCGACATTTTTTTCGTCACTAAAGGCAACGGAGATATTTGGGGTGGTGACGTTAAGGCCTTGGGCCACAGTAACGGGTATAAAATCATGTGCGAGTTTAAGAATTTTTTTTCGCATGAAAAAGTGATTCACTCATAAAATTAATTACACATCTATTTAGTATGAATATCAAGCTGTTAGAAAAAATATATATATATATATATTTTTTTTTCGATGTATAAAATGGCCGACTACATGAAACTTCTCGAAACAGCTTTTTTCCAATTGGCGTGACGAATAACTTCAACATTTTTCACTTAATTTACTTCAAATTTAAAAATTATGTTCCTAATTGCATTTCGCAGCGAAGCACGTACGGAATTTCTGATTAATCGAACAAAATTCATTTTATGAGCAGTTTATGAGCAGTTATAACGCAATTTTTCACTGAAAATTCATTTCTTAAGAGGAAATGATACCTCATCGCGGTCGGTATGGTAGAACAATTATAGATTCCCAAAAATCTCGAAAACGGCTCTTCAGATCCCGTCGAAACTTTGCCAAACGACGTCAAATAGATAGACGAACAGCTGTCTTCCCCTCAAGTTTTCTGAATTTGAGGGAAAAAATGTAGATTGGCTTATCATAAACCAATCTAGTTTTTTTTCTCAAATTCAGAAAATTTGAGGGGAAGACAGCTGTTCGTCTATCTATTTGACGTCGTTTGGCAAAGTTTCGACGGGATCTGAAGAGCCGTTTTCGAGATTTTTGGGAATCTACAATTGTTCTACCATACCGACCGCGATGAGGTATCATTCCCTCTTAAGTACAAATACCTACAACTTTTGAATAAAACAATATTTTTTCAATTTCTCACGTACTTCTCTAGGTATTCTAATGTAGATTGACGAGAATTTTTGTTTTTTGTTCTAGGTCAAAAATTGTGGATGCTAAATATCACGCCGCGGAGCGCTTAAAAAAAGATAACAAAAGAAAATATTAGTAGTCGGCCATTTTGTACATCGAAAAAAATGTGTATACTTTCTAACAGCTTGACATTCATACTAAATAGATGTGTAATTAATTTTATCAGTAGATCACTTTTTTATACGGTAAAAATTATTAAATTAGCATATGATTTTATACCCGTTACTGTGTCCTAAGGCCTTAAATGGTCCGCCCTGTATATGGCTGTACTTTCGAAGAGCTGTTACCTCCGATTTAGACAAAATTTTGCACACCTCTTCTTTTCGATAATACAAGTCAGTGCCTAAATGGATTTTTGGCGCATCGCAATAGTTTCCGAAATGTCGAATTTTGAAAATCGATATATTAACGCGCGTGTATGTCTATATCTATAATGACGTGCTAGTAGGAATATCCTATTTCATTGGGATGATCAGACACATTGAACGCTCGTGTCGTGTGTTTTTTTGGGTTTGATTTTATTTCCTCGGTTTTTCGCATTTGCTGGATGTGGGTTGGTTTGTTTTTCTCGGGTTTTGTGGGGTTTGGTTGTGTTTGTTCGAGTTTGTTTTGTTTTGCTTGGGTTTTGTGGGCTTCGTTTGTCCGTTTGTTTGGGCTTCATTGGGCTCGATCGTGTTGTTCGGACTTTGAAGGGTCTGTTTGGACTTGGTTGTGATTGCTGAGATTTTTTTGGGGGTTTGTTTGGAATTTTTTGGCCTGGGTTGTTTTCCATTGAGTTTTTTTTAGAAATGGTTTGGGATTGTTTGGCCTAGGTTGTGTTTTTTTGGGCTTGTTTGTGTTTGTACGGCTTTTGCACGATTCGTTTGGCTTTACTTAGGATTGTTCGAGCTCGATTGTGTTTCGTTAGGCTACTTTGAGCTTGGTTGCGTTGGTTTTGGTTTTGTAGCGTTTGTTTGTGCTTGTTCGGATTTGTTTAGGCTGGATTGTGTCGTTTCGGTTTTGTAAGATTTGCTTGGACTCGGTTGTGATTGTTTCGGTTTTCGTGGTTTTTTTTTTGGGATTGTTGGGACTTGGTTGTGTTTGTTTGGATTTTGTGGGTTCGTTGGGTGGATTATGTTGATAGGGTAGGGATTAATCAGTAGCGCGCTATGATCGATATAAATATACACGCCCGTGAATTATCAATATTAAAAATTCGATATCTCGAAAATTATTGCGAAGAGCAAGAAATCCTTTAGAAAAGGACTTATATGTCAAAAAGAAGATGTATGCAGAATTTCAGCTAAATCGAAGGTAACAGCAATAAGAAAGTTCTTATACAGATATATACAAAGGGTATTTCAAAATAAACTGACATTTTCATTTATTAATAAAACGGATTATTTATTTGAAAAGTACGAATATTTTTATTTTAATATAAGGTACAAACATGGAGGTTATGTGTGGAACGCAATATGCGATGAATGGCATAAACGGCATGAACTTGGAAGACATATTCTTTCAACAAGATGGCGCAACCTGCCATACTGCGGGCGAAGCAATGCAGTTATTGCAGACGAAGTTTCATGTTCGTGTTATCTTATCGCGCGATGGCAATGTGAATTGGCCACCAAGATCGTGCGATTTGACGCCATCGGACTTCTTGCTTTGGGGTTTTCTCAAAGGGAAAGTGTATGCCAATGATCCACAAACCATTCCGGAGCTCAAGGAGTTCAATGTTATTGAAAATTCCGTCAAAAGAGAGAACGTTTGCATACAAGGACAAGCCGGCTATTTATCGGATATTGTGTTGTAAACATAACCTCCATGTTTGTACCTTATATTAAAATGAAAATATTCGTACTTTTCAAATAAATAATACGTTTTATTAATAACTAAAAATGTTAGGCCATTTTGAGAAACCATGTATATATGCAGGCTCTCCCTCTTATTTCTGCCACCCGAAATAACTCGGTAATTACCGACGTCACAAAAAAATGTTCCAACAAAAGTTGTACGGCGTGAAGAGGGCAGTGAGGCCACCTCCACTTTTTAAAATGGAATGATACATTTTCATTCAAGGTCACCTATTAAAATGAAATACAAATCTAAATATTTCGAATCACTACCAAATATTTGGTAGTGATCCGAGATACTTAGATTTGTATACTAGATACTGACCTTGAATGACCTTGAACGACTTCGATCCCCCAATGTTTTTTATGCGGCTTGAAGTGCTCCACAACATGGTTCAAAAAAATGTACCATTCCATTTTAAAAAGTGGGGGTGACCTTCACTGAGCGCCTTCACCAAAATAAAAAAAATTGTTCGCATTTGATGGCCCCTTTCACACCGTACAACCTTTGTTTGGAACATTTTCTGTGACGTCGATAATTACCGAGTTATTTCGGGTGGCATAGATAAGAGGGACACCCTGTATATATTTATATATATATACACATATACACACACACCTACATACATATATACAGTACCGGTCAAAAGTGTTCGATTATTTTGGGCAATTGCACAATTTTCGATCACTTCGGATATTCGCAAAATTATATTAGAATACTAAAATTCACATTATGCAGCTCTATAATATATTCGAAAAATAAGAATTCAAATGAGTTACGTTATTCTACCATAACTTTGCAATTATCTGAAGTGATCGAAAATGTCCGACCGGTATCATATATATAAACACATGTATACGGATAACAATTACAACAAAAATCGTCGTAATAAGCAACTAACGAAAAGCTGCACATTGTTGGATATCTTCAAACTTACAAACTATAATGATAATTATATTAATAATGCCAATAACAACAATATTCATGAATAATACTAAAAAGCAGACAAGAAGATGGTGTAAAGCGTGCGAACAAGAAACATGCAAGATTGCTCAGCATTCTTCATTTTTTTTCGGCCAATCATTAATTTCCATAAAAATAACACAATCAATTGGTAGCGATGTGACCGTTCGATATAACTCCACTCGAATGAGCTTTCTCGTTTGCGTGAGGCTCGATACTGTAGTCGTTGTGCAACGATTAAATTGCATTTAAATATATATATATATATATATATATATATATATATATATATATATATCGATCGAATGCAGCGCATGCAGCAAAGAATATCGAGGGCCTGGCTCGTCCGGCTCAGCACTACTTAACGTTATCAAATCTAAATAGCACGCGAATTATCCTGTATATATATATATATATATATATATATATATATATATATACATCTATATATATATAAGTATGTATAATAAAAACAAAGGATCGATATGACGGATCGATCGGGGGTGCAAGAGGCCTCTTCCACGAAGAACAATTCGCACGCGAGCCGAGTGTGGGAATTAGAGTAGTAAAAAGTGTGTGGAGAGGATTGAAAGAGAACGGGTCAGCCCTTGGGACACGAGAATAACATGGAGTAGACAAGACGAGCCCGAGGACTTTTCTACTTAAATTCCGAGTGAAAACGATGGTGTCGGGTGCCGCCGTGGTTCATTAACGTCCTCTTCGACTTACTTCAATTAACATCTCGTCGCTTTTTTTTTCCCTCGCTTCTCACGTAACGATCACACGAAACGAGACACAATGGACTCTTTCTTCGTTAACGTCATACGTTAAACGAGACAAGTTTCATCATTCTTTTTCTCGACGATCTTCTCGAAATGAGATTTTTCATTTTACTCTTTGGAGGATGAATTTTGTCGATAGGGCGTTTCGACTTTGTGTTTGCCTTTGTGCAGCTACGAGGCTTTCGAGATGAGAAATTTCGGTGGCAGCTTATCGCACACCCGCGATCGTCCGAGGCCAATCAACGAAGGTACAGCGTATATACAGTTTTTTTTTCTTCCGTCGTTTGGGCTCGAACCAACGGCGGGCCGGTGAGATGCGGTGGAAAAAAAAAACATATGCTACGGTACGAAAAGGGAGCAAGGCCCAATCGAGGATATACAAGTCAGTCAGTCCACAGTGAAGATCCGTGTGGAACTGAGGAAGAATAATTTTTCGACGTTTTGGGGTGGCGAAATTTGCGGCGATGGAATGCAAGGAAAATTCTTATTTATTTTTTAATTCTTTATTTTTATGATTTTCGAAAATATTTTTTCTTCTAGAAATTTGGGCTGTAGATGGCTAATAGAGGTGTGAAAAAACTCGCGTGATTTACGTAGCCTGAATCTGCTGAAGTGAGGCAATTAAGGGGGGAAATCACAGTAGCTAGGTTTTATAGCAATACTAAAAAAGTACAAAATGTAATTTTTTCAATAAAAAATATTTAAAAATGGCGGCTGCGCAGCCCCAAGCCCCAAGGCACCTTTTTTTGAGCTCGCCGAAGACATAACTCGAGCAAATTTTTACCGATCGACTTGAAATTTTGACAGTAGCTTCAAAACATCTTTCTCCACGGAGCTACGTAGGATTTTTTCGATGTATTGATTTTTCGCAAAATGGTGCATGTTTGAAAATAAAGTTAAATTTTTAACAAAAAAAACGCCATAAAATCGTCGATAAAAAAAAGTAAGCCATATAAAATAAAAAATCCTACGTAGCTCCGTGGAGAAAGATGTTTCGAAGCTACTGTCAAAATTTCAAGTCGATCGGTAAAAATTTGCTCGAGTTGTCTTCGGCGAGCTCAAAAAAGGCGCCCTGGGGCATATGTTGCGCAGCCGCCATTTTTAAATATTTTTTATTGAAAAAATTATATTTTGTACTTTTTTAGTATTGCTATAAAACCTATTTTACAGATTTTCGATTGATACTTTTATTCAGCCAAAATTAATTCCCGAAAATATGCCTATTTTTTTGTGTGCTACTGTGATTTCCCCCCTTAAGGGGAGGTACCTGAGTAAACGGCGAGAAAAACAGATAAACTTCGGGAATTTTTATATAAAAATCTAATGTTTCGATTGGATCCAGGTTTTTTTGAATGGAAAATATGTACATTGAGGTATGTTTAGGATTTTTTAAAAATAAATTCGTTGACTGGAAGCGATTCAAACGCAATTATCTCGAAACACAGTTTTCAAAGTCGGTGCCAGATGTATCTCGAAAACGGCTTGTCCAATTTTGTCCAAATTTCGATACAATATTCTTCGATAGTTTTTCTCGTTAGCCACGTAGGGGTTTTTCATTTGATTGAACGATTGCTTTTTTTATGCAATGTGTATGCAATCCAAAAAAAATGTTAGATGAAAATGGTCGCAATTCCGTCAAAAATGAAAATTTCAAAAAAATCCTACGTGGCGAACGAGAAAAACTATGGAAAAATATTGTATCCAAATTTGGACAAAATCAGACAAGCCGTTTTCGAGATACATCTGGCACCGACTTTGAAAACTATGTTTCGAGATAACTGAGTTTGAATCGCTTCCAGTCAAAGAATTTATTTTGAAAAATTCCTAAACATACCTCAATGTACATATTTTCCAATAAAAAAAGCCCGGATCCAATCGAAACATTAGTTTTTGAGATGAAAATTCCCAAACTTTACCTGTTTTTCTCGCCGTTTACTCAGGTACCTCCCCTTAAGGAATTTCGGGACAATTGACGATAAGTTTGATTTAAATTTGATTTAAATTTATACAGTAAATTCTTTGTCACATACTGAATGCACCCTCCTAACTTTTGATCGATCGTCTACACCGTTTCCATAAAATTTGCCATTGAAAAAAAAAAACACTTTTAAGGGAGCTTTCCAGTGTGAAATTTTCAAAAAAACGATTTTTTTTTGCTTTATCGAATAGTATACACTCTTCCCATCGCTTCTTTGGCATCGCTGATTGACCGTAAGTAAATGATTTACTTAAAATTTCCTCACTTGAAACTTTGAACGCGTTTTTCTCGAAACAGCATTTTTCAAAACGGTGTCCAACTTGGAGGGCAGAGTTTTAAAGCTATCGAGTTGAATTTTTTACACAATATTCTTATCGTCATTGTTTATCGTGCTATGGAAGCTTTTTTTTTTTGACATCTTCCTATTTTTTTGTAAAAAAAAACTGCCAAAAAAAATGCTAAAATCGATACTTTTTGTTCAAACCGGCGCCATTTTTGCAAAAAAAAAAAAAACCTCCATAGCACGAAAGCCAATTATATACCGATCAATAATCTTTTTGTGTTTTTTGTTTCAGATAAAAATTGTGACCCCCAACGTGGACACCACATCCAAGTGCATTTTCTGCAACAATTGTTTCATCATTTTTATAGATATTAATTAATAAATAAATCGATCTTTAAAAAATTGTTTTGTATTCTTCAATACCCAATTAATATACAAAAAAAACCAGACCGATTAGATTATTTTTTCTTTAAAAAAAAAAATCGCGAAAAACAGCGATTTTTCGGGCTGTCACACTGGAAAGCTCCCTTAACATAGAGAGATGCCTAAGCTCATCGCTAAATGGCAGTTTTACGCACGAAATAGTGTGAAAAAAGGTTTAAAATGTTATAAAAGTCTGTTCAATCGCTCGGTACATTATGACACTGATGACGAAATTGTCATAATGTACTGACAAGGAAGATCACTTCCGTGTCCGTCTTCGATTTGGTTGAAACTCATATATGTGATAAAGCATTGAAAACTATTAGACACATTTTATTTATCTGCGGGAAAGCGTTTATCAAGGCTTACATACACCTGAGACAGCTAAAAGTCAGGTTATGTTTAAGATTTTTTTTTGTGTATAAAACTGAATTTCATTGAACAACCATGATATACATTTTAAAGTATGACATTTTATCTATATAGTGTGAAAATGTAGTTGAAAAATTTCAAACGGTAAAAAAGATACAGTCGTTTTCCTGGAACGTGCTTTTGTTGTCAGCGTTTGCGGTACCAGACGTGCCTCTGCCATTTGTCATCTAAAAAAAAATATTTGTTTCTTCAAGTAGATAGATGAGACTAGTACTTATTGAGCCGGAATTTAAAAATTTAATTTTTTTCGGGTCATGGCAGTCACTGGAATAAGACAGGCGATTTTTCGCCCCAAAATTGTTCAGTACTCATGATGAAAAAAAAAAATATGCCAGGTATCGAAAAAAGGGCTCGAAGAGTACTAGATTATTGTGTGAAGCACAACTGTGCAAAGCTTGATCGCGATCGGTCCAGTAGTTGCGGAGATATTTCCGATACCGATTTTGAAAACTCGAGTAAAACGCGTTTAAAGTTTTGAGTACACTTTACACTGAACTTACATGAAATCGTACATGAAACTTACATGAAATCGTCGATTCCTGGGCCATATGACCCCAGCCACTTTTTGAAACATGACCTTGCTATACAAAAGGTCACAAATACCCAGAAATCAACAGGAGCGAGTAAACCCGGCTCATAGTCAAACAGATGACAAAGGCCGCGTCAACCTGCGCCCCAACCCTTAGTCGTTGCTCACTCGGTCAGTTACAAAACGCTTCGTCATTACCGCGCATTTCCTTATGAAATTTTCAGGGCAGACACTCAAAGGATAGTACTTCCGAATGAGCACCTTTTTGAAAAATCGATCTTTTTTACCTACCCAGGTGTATGTAAGCCCTTAAGGGTGAAAACGACCCCTCAAAGGAAGGCATGTCACCCCTTAATTGAGTTTAAAAAAAATTATTCTATAGTGGATTTTTCATCGCTTTACATTAGAAGAAGTTTGGGTTTTATTCCATTCAGATCAGTGGGCTGCTTGTGGGTGAAACTGCAAAACCACCCCTCGACTCGCCTTCCTTTAAGGGTCCGTTTTCCCCCCTTAAAACCGTTTTTCCGCAGATAAGAAAAAATACGTGTCTAATAGTTTTCAATGCTTTATCACATATATGAGTTTCAACAAAATCGACGGCGGAGACTCAAGGCGGGATTTACAACGATCAAAAAATCGATTTCTTTTTTTTTAGAACTATACGTGTACAATATTTTTCCAAAGTTTCAAAGCGAAGTTCGAAAAACTTCAAACGTTACAGCCCGTTAAGGGGCCAGTCCGCTTTGAAAATTTCAAAAAATCGAAAGCAAGCAAGACTTGAAGAAATCGACGACGATGAGCAATCAGAAAGGATTTTGTACGCTGCAGGAGTTGCTGATTAAGTTTTGGTAAGAGTTTTTCATAGTATTAACTTCAAACGCGTTTTTCTCGAAACAACGTTTTAAAAATATAGCTCCATCGTATCTCTAAAACTAATAAACCGATTCTCCCGAAATTTGAACCACATACTGTAAATATGATTCGCAAGATGACCCTCGATGGTTTTAAAATTTTGATTTTTACTCTTTTTTTTGCGAAAACTGCAAAATAACGCGTTTAAAAAAAGTTTTTTCGTTTTTCATCTGCCATTTTTTTATTTTTTGATTAAACTTTATATCCGAGGGTCATTTTGTAGCTGGTGTGATACTGAATCTAATGGAATTTGATTTTTTTTTGTTTCAGACAAGTCATTGCCGAGTTGTGATGGAGCTACCTAGCTCACCTATTTTTGAGGCGTTACGTTAAACTATAGTTTTTGTACTTGAAAATGAATAAAAATATATAATATTTTTTTAAAATGTATTTCAAGACTTTATTTATCAAGCCCAACAACTTTTATATTCATATCTTTTATAAAATGCTCAAAAAAATCGCGATAATAGCCTTTTTTCGTGGCTCCAAAGTGACTTAACGCTGGCTCCAATTGGCCCCTTAACGCTGTGCCTCACCGATCGGATTCGGAGCGGGCGTGAACTTCAAATGCGTTTTTCTCAAAACTGCATTATCGAAATTGGCGTGCAGGATAACTCAAAAACTATTGAGCTGTTTGAGGTGAAACTTGGTAGAAATATTGATAATATTGGTACCTTCTACTTGAAGAAAATTGTTTTTGAAAAATTGGAAAAAACACTATTTTTTTAATCCACATTTTACAGAAATGTTGCGTGAAATGTTGATTTTTGGTGTAAATGCGTGCCATTTTCTCAAATTTGCATTTTCTTCATTTTAATTACCGTCACATAGAAACTATACATGTTCTAGCTGAAAAAAAGTTTGAACCTTTTTGCAAATCAAAGTCTACGGGAAGCTAGACTGCACGCCGATTCGCAACTCCCGCGGCGACCTTGCTGCAACACGCTGCCACAGCTCCGCCATTTTGATGACGGATTAATTATAAAAAATTGTTTCGTATACTTAAATATACTATTAAAGTATACCTGAAGTTTGATAATTGTGAAATAATTATTTCTTAGTTTAAAAAATTCCTCAATATTGCCTATTTTTTCCTGTCTAAATGTATATCCCGCCTTAAGTGATGTTTCTTGTGGGTGAAAAACTGTTAAATCATCAGGGCATTATGACAATTTTGTATCCCTCTATATTTTGATAATTAGGCATCTCCTCATGTTAAAAAGTGTTTCGTCAATTGTACATTTTATAGAAACGTTCTAGACGATCGATTTAACGTTTGGAAGGTGCATTCACTATATGACAAAGAATTTACTGTAGGAATTTGAATCAAATGGTCACATGTCGTCAGTTTTCCCGAAACGCCTTATTGGGGGAAATCCCTTCAGACGCCCAAAAATCAGTCATTTTTTATGAATTTTTTGAAAGGTGATAAAATAATCGCATCATTTTCAAATTTTGACACTATCTTATTACAACTTGCAAGTGTTAAAAAATTTTGTTTTCTTTTTTAAACAAAACAAAATGGTGGCGTTATAAGGTATCCCTCTAGGCGTATTTTGAAAAACTGCTCATGTTATAGCTCAAAAAGCTATTGATCGATCTGGCTGAAATTTTGCGAGGTTTCTCACTATAACATTATTGGAAGGATATCCCCATAAAAATATAAAAAAACGTATAACATTAAAAATTAAGTAGACTTTGTAATCAAAATTTCATATTTTTGACAATTTTCTCGCCAATTTTTACCCCAAAAAGGTAATTTATTTACGCGATAACCTTAAAACTTTAGGTATATTCTTCCAATAATGTTACAGTAAGCAACCTCCAAAAATTTCAGCCAGATCGATCAATAACTTTTTGAGCTATAACAAGAGCAGTTTTTCCAAAAGCACCTAAAGGAAAACCTCGTAACGCCGCCATTTTGTTTTGTTTAAAAAAGAATATCTTTTTAACACCTAAAAGTTGTAATAAAATAATGTCAACATTTTTAAATGATGCGATTATTTCCTCACGTTTAACAAAAATCATAAAAAATGACTCATTTTTGGGCGTCTGAAGGGATTTCCTCCCTTAAAATAAAAATGCATTCCAGAGACGCAAAATTCATCGGTACGACTTTTTTTAAATCTAGACAAGTGGCACATATTTCGAATCTTGGAGAAATGCGTTTTTTGCGATGTGAAGGTCAGTTGAAAAAAAAATGAAATTACTCGTCTTATCAGAGGCTTGAAACAGGTGGAAAAATAATGTTCCTAGTTCCACACTTATCTCACTCGAAATCAGAGATGAGCATGCTCAAGCATAGCTGAGAAAAGGGTTAAAAAAATCATGAAAAATTCATTGGCCCGTATCTGCTTGACATCGATGACAATTTCCCAATAAAATCAATCATACGACGTTTCTTTTTTCTCGTTTGTTCGTAATTTGCGTACGCAGCACGGTCTCTTTGTTTTTGGTAACGTCTCTGCTGTTTGGGTTGCTCTTACCTTCGACGTTTTCATCCTCGGTTGACTTGGCCGATTGTAGCTTCGCGATCGCTTGTTTCGCTGCAAACAAAATTCGCAGGTGGCACGTTTCTCTAAGGGCGGAATTTTCAGGGTGGCGATAGTGTTTTCAGGTTGTACCGCGCGAGACTTTCCAATATCCTATTCATCCGCATGGCTTCTCTCGGCCATTCGTGATGTAATACATTTCATTTATAAATAAATCAATATACATATACACACAAACACACACACACACAAACATATATACAGGGTGAGTTGCGCGGTTAATGCGAAACATTTTGGACGCATTATTCAACAACAAATGTTTATACTTCTGTAAATTTCACGTTCATTACCCGGGGTGAGCTTATTCGCGTATTATCTATTTTTGCGTCATGTCAAGGTCATTCCAAGGTCACGATGGCTCGTTGGTTTTATGTGGAAGTCACATGAAGGTGAGGGTTCAAAGGTGGGGGTATCCCATTTGAAAAATATAAAATCCCAAAAATCACGAATCCTAAAATCCCAAATCCTAAAATTCCATATCCTTAAATACCAAATTCGAAAATACCAAATCCTAAAATCTTAAATTCGGAAATCCCAAATCTTAAAATCTCGAATTCTAAAATCTCAAACTCGAAAATTCCAAATCCTAAAATTTTAGACTCCGAATCCCAAAAACCCGAATAGCAAAATTTGATATCTTAAAATCCAAAATCATAAAATCCAAAATCTCAAATTCGAAAATTCCAAATCCTAAACTTTTAGATCCCGAATCCTAAAAACCCGAATAGCTAAATTTGATATCCTAAAATCCAAAATCCTAAAATCCTAAAATCCAAAATCCTAAAATCCCAAATCCTTTAATTTCAAGTCTCAGAGTACCATATCACAAAACCTAGATCTAAAAATCCAAAAATCCCATATTTCAAAATCCCAATCCGAAAAAATCCATAGTATCCTACTTGAAAAAAACGAAAACCCGACGGAAATAGTTAAACGCCTTCACTTTAAAATAAAAACTAACCGACCGAAGTGTAGATCTTGACAAACACTTAAAATTTTCTCCGTGCCTTTTTCACATAATATGAATGTTTACAGTTTTTTCGAGCATCTTATGACTCACCCGGCATATACGTATATTGATTTATGTATATATATATATATATATGGCAATCCATTTTATTTTGTTCGCAATTCCCACTTTTCTTCACTGTACTAGCGCACGCCCAATTTTTCGTCAAATTTTATGTTTCGATTTTTCCACCCTCTCTCTCTCTCTCTCTCTCTCTCTCTTAATCACAAAGACTTACTACGCTCGATCGTTCGCGTTGCGATTTTTCTCTCTCTTCGACAGATCCGCGTAACGACGTGGTAAAATTCACTCTATCCTATCAGCATTCTCTAAACTAATAATCATTCTTAACTATGCACATGTTTTTTTTTTTAAGTAAAATTCACTACTAGGCCTTCGTACTTGCGTTTTTTTTTATTCTTTTTTTTTTCGCCATGAGCTTCGCAAACGAATAAAATATTGCGACGATGAGATGATTTTCAGCTGGGCAAATCATTATTTCGACACACTATAATTTTCCTTCTAAAAAGTCTTAAAATCCATACTCCGTAAAAATTCAAATAAATGCTCAGTCTCATAGTTTTTTAAAACTAATATGCGCCCGAATATTTGCGAAATTGTTGCTCTGTGTCATTTTTACGAGAATTGCTAAGTATTGATAAATGAAAAAAAATCGTTCCAAATACTGCGAAATATGCGAATGAATTTTTCGTTTTTTTTTTTAAATTATCGTTTGATTTGCAAGAGACGATCGATCGAGCAGAAAATTTGGCAAACGTAGAGTACGAAAAAAAGTGTCTACGTGAGAAAGCTGTTTATATCTGACGACGCAGAGAGACACAGAGAGTTCACAACATTGACAATGAGATAAAAAATGAAATATATATATATAGATATTGGAGAAAAAAAAGTAGTGACTCTGTGACGGGAGGGATGACACTAGAAGACGGTAATGATTGGTAACGAGACGATTATCAACAACACAGTGTGAAACGTAAATAATGGTGACATATCGAATATGGTGCTGACGATTATAGGCACGTGTGAGACACGATTAACAATCTGTGTACTTGGGTAATGGGGGTTTACGATCAGGGGGCAAAAAAAACTCACCAGAACGTAACTATACATACGCAGTACGAAATAATAACGAACAAAGAAAGGAACAAAAACAAACAAGCTAGAGATAACTAGCAAAAAGTACGAAAGAGAAAGGGAAAAATTAATCAGCAGGGAAGATCTGTGAATGGGGATGAGAAAGAGAAATGAGCGGAGATTATCGACCAACCAAGATGCCATTGTATTCGTGTGAGAGGTTTTTATTTCGAACGAGGAAAAAAAAGAAAGGCAGAGGAAAAAAAATGTGTTGAATGGGCGAGAGATAGTTTGAAAAGAATGGAAGAACAATGATGAAAAGTGGGAGAAGAAAACGAAAAAAAAAATATATGTCATTCCTTCATCGTTTTCTTTTCTATTTCAGACTTCTTCGCTGCCGTTGTTGAATTTTCATCTTTCCTTTTTTCCCTTCGTACTAATGAGACGTGTGTATGGTGCGAGGGTCTATTGGGTTAAATTAAAATAACGTATGATACAGAGATGATGGAAAGTATGTTTTTACATCGTGGTGTACACAATATTGTTCGTAGGGGGGCGAGGGGTGAAAATGTGCTTTTTTTTTAAAGTGACGGAAAACTTACTGGAGGTTGGTGGCGCCTGGGGCGCTCGACGTACGATCGTGTGCTCTTGGTGAGGCCCCGTGTACTCGTGCCATGTATAAGTGCTCCTGTATTCTGAATGGAGCTGCTGAAACATACACGTTGTTCGAACGTTTATGTCGTGATTCGGAATTTGCGTTGAATAGAACAAAAAGTGGCTCGATGAAGAGAAAAAAAATGGTAATGACGAATGAAAGAACGCGACGAATAAGTATGACGTTGAAGTTTGCATCGTTGGAGTGCAGTGAAGATCAATTGTTTTGACTTGCTCAAATTTTTCGTAAGGCAAACGGCCCAGTTTCTGACCCTGTCCCAGATTATGACCCCGACGGCAAAGTTTTGACTGCTATAAATATAGTTTTTGTCGAATAATAATTAAATTATCGACTAATTAAGGGCGGGGTAAAGTATTAAAAATTTTTTTTCATTTTTTAAATGAATGCATAATATATCAAGAATATTGTGTTAAAATTTCAAGTCGATCGCAGTAAAATTGACGAAGTTATGAGTATTTGAGCGTCTATTGCTCCGTGCCGTTCTCTTCTCTTCTGCGTTTTTCAAACCGTTTTTCTGAGACTTGTCATATTTGAAGTCCGTGTGCACGATAACTCAAAATCTACTGGACCAATCGCTTTGAAATTTAGCACAGTACTTCTTCACATAATTCACCAGGTATTGTCGAGAGCTTTTTTGTTTTTTTTAATAATTACTAATTTTTCAACAACAAGTTAGCCGATTTTTTTTTAGCGAAAATCGGGTTTTTGGCTCCCAAGTGCTATGAAAAATCGAAAAATCGAAAAAAAAAATCCTCCCGTCATTACCTCGAGAAACATCTCCTTTAACAAATGCATTTTGATTTTTTTGTTTCAAATGATTCTGTTGCGAGTTATGGTGCACACCGCAAACCAACTTTTTTTCGAGGCGCCTCCGGGGTTTAATTTTCACTCGCTCAATTTTGAATATTTTGCAATGCAAATTTAGGAGAATGTTGTTCAAATGTTTCTTTATTATATGTAAATTTTTCAATAAACAAACACTATTCGTTACGCCAAAAAAAAATCTTAAAAACATGCCTTTTTTTCGCCGAATTAACTTTACCCCGCCGTTAAAGAGCGTTTTTCACTTTTAATTATTGGACAAAGACACTTTTTTTTAATGAAATACTTTATAATAGGAATTGACCAGTGAACAGTGTAACACGCGTCTCAGTGGCTCCGCAGCGGCCGTGCTAGACGCTGATAGCAAGTGCGACGATCTACGTAAATCGGAAATTTGTTCGTCCTGTAAGTATAAAACGACATAAAAATGGTATCGACATCATTCAGCAGGAACCAGACTGTCGATGAGATAAAAAATAATTTAACTTTTGCTGATATATTTGGTTAAATCCGCGATGTCAATAACTACGTCACATAATTTAGGCTATGTTGCAGTTGTTGACCCTCGACTTGTCACCTGCTGCGTCGAACCATTTTTTGTTTATTTATTCTAATTTGCCGTGACATAACAAATTAATGAAATCATTAACAATGATTTAATTATTAATTATTATTAAATTATTAACAAATTATTAAAATTTGTGGAAATCTAGTATTCAAAATATTTTCTTACTTAATGCTGCTGATATTTTTTTTTGCATTGTTCAATGTTTATAATATATATGTTAATAATTGTGAATGTTGATAGGCCGGAAAAAAAGTTTATCCCTCAAGACTGCGTCGAAGATATAATAGTTGCGCACTAATTGAATGGTTTTTACTGTTTATACTTGTTTATATATATATATGTGTGTGTGTCCGTGAAATGACATATATTTCCATTTAACCCGTTTTCATGGGGATATTCGGAAGGGTCAGGAAGTGGGTACGCATAGGTGTCATGAATTGTGTCAAGGGGGTCATAAATCGGGTACACGTAGGGGTGACAAACTACGACATGAATGTTTCTCTAGTGTCAGGAACCCCGGTAGCAGAGAAGCGATATTAAAACAATTATTATATTAATGAATATTAATTATTTCACTTGTTCAATAAGTGAATCTCATCCAGGGGGCCTTAACGCACGTGCTAAAACCTTTACTTTTCATTTTAGCTATATCGCGCATCAATGAATAGTAAAAATCCGACACCGCTGCTCTTGAAGTGTCAGTAACTGGGCCGTGTACCTTAGTAGCGCAAGTTTTCGTAGTAGCCAAATTTCACCCAAACAAAAAACTTTCAAAACCTGTTCAAAGTAACCCCATTTTGCGGTAAGCATAGAGAGTAAGCTAGAGTCTAGCTTACAGCTAGAGTCTAGTTGAACAAGTTTTGAAAGTTTTTTGTAGGTACATTTTTTGCTCCAATAGACCAATGTGTCCTTTGGCTATCAAATGTATAAGAACGTCAAACCCCTCCCACAATTTCATATATTTTTTTTGTGTCAAAGTAACCTCGAGTGTGGGGTTTCTTCGACAAGGCATTGAAATGAAACTTATGTCAAAGATAAAGGTTTACTTTGACATAATTTTGATTAAAAAATGTAATATTGTATGCATTATACATGGAATGAAATGAAAAACAACTATTTTTCACCATCAAATTGTTTTTTTTATTAAGGAAACATTTGACATCAAAATATCAAGTACCTAGGGTACCATTATAGGCACTTGATCAGTCTTATAATTATCATTGAGATCAAAATCAACTTCACTTTGGCAACATTATAATAAACTTGAACAATAATCTTAAAAACGTCTAAATGCGCACACATTTACACGGTATTTTGGCGTTCTGTTAATGTAGCCTCAAAAACTGTCAAAGTTACCCTTAATGCGAAGTAGAAGATCCACCACGTGACATATGAGTGCGAGAGAGATAGCTGAAATTTTCGAATAGAGATTTCTCAGAGATGAATAATATTTAGGGCAAAAGGAAATCATTAAGCTCTGCGTCGGGGAATTCTCCAGAGCCTAATGCTTTTTTTCTCTAAAAAAAATTAATCATCTATGAGAAAATTGGGTTTGAAAATTGTGAGGTTACGTTGACCTTGTACATTCCCTCAATGTAAATTTAACCCCGCTTTACGGTACTTGGAGACCTGCAATCGAAATCTACAAACAACCGGAGTAGAAATTGAACTGGCCGGTCTGAGTAACGTGCTCGTGACTGGTTCGCCGGATTGATCTCATACGAAATACCTAATGGTTGCCTCACTATGAGCTAGTAATATTCTGAATGTCTTGTCATCCCGTCCTTGTCCAATCACTGCCCAGCGAATCTTGGTCACGAATGACAAAGTGAGGTTATATGGCTACGTGTCGTTCCATCGAGCGATTGTCTCATGGCTGGCTAAGCAGCTTGAGTTACAGATGGCGTTGCGAATGAAAAAAATTCTCAAGTCGGTATTTCGCCATGACCTAGCCGGCTAACTGCGGCTATACACATCTTGGCTAGTCTCAATTAAAGTTCTTAATTAAAATTCTTTAAAAAAAATTAACAATTCTCAATTAGGTATTTCGCAATGACCTAGCCAACACTTGCCAACTACGGCCGCACTAGCCGGAATAAATGATCGGACAAATACAGTTTAAGGTTATGTAATTCTATGCGATTATCGCTCTCAATGCGACGGCAATTGAGTCATAGATCCCATGATGTTATTTACTTTTGTTAATCCACCTATTTTGCAATAATCGAACATTGTGTAGTGTAACATATATAGACGATACAGAAATCCAGAAATTAGACAAGTAGAACTGGCGCAGTGGACAGCGTCACAACTCATCACCCAAAGGTCCCACGATCGAAACCACGTTACGGCGTAAGCGTTTGTCTGAGATAATTTAAAATTGAATTAATTAATTAAGGCCTTAGGGCATTCTAGAGGCCGAAAAAATAGACTTTTTGGGGATTTTTTTTTTCAGAAAAACTATTTAAAAAAATGGAGAGTATGAAAAGGGTGTTTATCATACATATCAGTGACTGTATGCAATAATTTCTTTGAAGCGATTAATTTCAAAATGGCGGCTGTGCAGCGTTCATCTTGAAACTGCATTTTTTAAGTTGGCCGGAAACATAACTCAAACAATTTTCAACCGATTCACTTGAAAGGTTGAATATATCTTGAAAAATACATTGTCTATGGAAGTACGTAGGATTTTTTTTTTATATTGCACAGTTCACTTGTTATTAACAATTATCGGACGACTTTTTTGGCAAATTTTTGGAAAGTGAAAAATTGAGAAAAAATCCCCAAAAAGCGTATTTTTTCGGCCTCTAGAGTGACCTAACCCCTTAAGGAACAACGAAGAATATCGTGACTGGGTCCAATGGTCTAAATAATGTGCAAGAAAAAATCACGAAAAAATATATAATAGCGCCGCAATTTTTTAAAATCTAATCGCCACCTAATTTTGTGTTTCCAGTCACTAGCTGAAAAAACTAGGTCATGACTAGGTCAGAAATATTATACAGCCGTGCCAGATATTTCTTCCTTAGTCACCATCTAATTTTTTGTATTCAGTCACTAGAGGACCAAAGCTTTACTAGGCTGGGTAGTCAATAGCTAAGACGTCTAGCTAATAGCAATTCGAAACATTACTTTAGTAGCTTGTGGCTAGGCGGTGATGAGTTACGTTTTCCACTCGGGACCTTTCCCCTACATGAGTCTCAACGAAATCGAACGGAGACACCAAAGTGATATCCCTTGTGAGATATTATTTTCTAATAAATTTAAGGCCTTACCCCCACTTGTAGCGCAAAAAAAGGCCTTTTTCATGAATTTTTTTAAAGAAAACTACAAAACTTTTTTAATCGATCAATATACCATCTTAAAGAACACATCTTGAAGAACTTTCAGTAATTTTTTTATTGAAAAATATTACATTGTTTAGTGGCAAATGGCCGTCAATGAAATAATGTTTTTATATACACGGTTTGCGTCAAATATAAGTATAAACTAGTCTTTGATCGAAGGATTTTAAAAAATATTCATTTTTCACAAAATGGCGGACAGTCAAAGTTAATGGTTCGATTTTAACGAAAAAAACGGCCGTTTTTTGGCTATAAAACGGCCAATTTTTTTCGAAAAAAAAAATCGAACGATTAAAGACTACATTTTTATGTATTAAATAAGCCTGCAAAATTTCAAGAAGATCGGTTCATTAGTGTTCGAGTAATCTTGGTCACCGACTTCAGAAATGCCATTTTGAGAAAAACGCGTTTAAAGTTTCAATTGGCCGGTCGTTTACAAAACGGATTCTTCTCTTTCAACGCTCATATCTCAGTCAATTTTGTTCGGATCGACTTGAAATTTTCACGACATATTCTCAGATACTAATACTTCAAAAAAATGCAATAAAAAAAATCGATTTTTTCAAAATCGCAAGTGGGGGTAACCCCTTAAATGACGTTGCGATAATATTTTTTCAAACTCGAAATGATTTTTCACATGGATATTCTGAAATTAATTTGTGCAAACATTTTGAAAGTCACGGTGTATCGTAAAATTGAATAGGGTAGCAAAATAGTTTTACCGTAGTTCCTCACGTTCAATAAAAATCATCGTCTTTTCTGCCATTCAACTCGGCGCTATTTTCAGTCTCCTTTCAATGGCAATTAGCAAATATTTGGACGAAATATAGGATCTCTCCGAGGCTGAAATAATCGCGTACGCCTGTCGCGATGTCTTTTTTCCCCGTCGCGAAAGCTCAACACCACATTGTGGTGCAGGAAAAAAAAAGAAAAAGGGGCAGAAAGGAACGTCGGCGCCTGAATAAAAAGTGCATTCTCGGTTGTATTGTCGAGGTCCGGGGGTCTATGCGGCACATGTGAGCGCAAAATCCGTTGTTCCCTCACACGGTATTATCCTAGTTATAGTTTCGCAATGAGACTCTCTTTCTCTCTCTCTCTCTCTCTCTCTCTCTCTCTCTCTCTCTCTCTCTCTCTCTCTCTCTCTCTCTTTCGCTGTGATGCTTTGCGGCTTTATATCGCAACCAACCCGGATTTTCCCACGAAGGTTTTGCTTTCTCGAACACGTAGCTGAACGCACACGTGCCCGTGAAATCGATTGCCCCGCGGAGGATGAATAAGTGCGCTCGTATGAGCTGCGGGTGTCGCCAGTTTGACAAAGGATCCTGGGAAACGGATGAGCAGCTAGAAAAGAGGGCTCCGTTTCGACTGTGTGCTGGAATAATTTCCTCGTAATCTGCGGCATTGCCTTTCAGAAAATCCGAACGCGAGTCGGAGACGAAAAATGAGATTTTTTTTCTCGATAAATAACCAAATTTGAATTCATTTTCTCGCGATCTAATCCGACGAACCGACCTTGAGGTTGGAAAAATCAAAAAGGAAAGACAGGAAAAAAGGAAAGACAATTTGTTTTAATTTACGATCTTTTTCGGTTACGATAAAATTTGAAACAATTTTCTCGCAATACGACCAGGTTGCCACCAAAAAATCGAAAGCCAGACAAAAGGAAAAAAATGGAGAATATTTATCTTGAAGAGCTTACAATTTTTTAAATTAAATTGTAAGCTTTTCAAATATTCTTCATTATTTTCTTTCGTCTGGGGTATTAAATTTGCTATTTAATATTACGATTTTGTTTCAACCCGTGTGACAATTGTCTGGTCACTTTGGTCATGCGTTGAAATTATTCTTTTAACCCCTCTAAATATACGACGAAATGAATTTACTCGAAAGAGTAAAACGGAGAGCCGAGGGGGATTTCTTTATTGTATTCGATAAATCCATAATTAAAAATATGGTTGAAAGGAAAGCGAGAACGCCTGGACTGCGAATTAAAAAAAAAAGAAACGGTAATAGTGTCAAACATATATCCGCTCCAAAAATCCCTCAAGGTTTTCGCGAAATAAAAAAAAACGAACGTTTTTTGTTTTCTCATAACAGCTATTCATACTATTAGGTTGGCAAGAAAATCTTTGCGTTTTATCACCAAAGATAAAATGAAAAAGGAACTTTGTTCTATGTATCCACGGATTCTAAATAGATCGGATTCTAAATAAAATTCGATGATGGATACATACAATAAAACTAATCGTTCGTTTCAAGACTGCTTTTTTATATTATTTTTGGTGATGAAACGCAAACACTTTCTTGCCAACCTAATATTTACCCCAAACAATTGAAAGTTCTCGAATAATCAACTGATTTTTCGACTCAGCTCCCAGAAGATAAATGGAAGAGAAAAGCGAGATAGAAATTATGATGGAAGGGTTTGATGAAATATTGAGGAAGGGGTGGTAGGAAAATGATTGTGAATTTTCCATTCAGAAGAAGACTGGGGGGGGGGGGGGGGGTACACAAAACGGCAGAATGAAGTTTAAATTTGATCGGAAAGTTTGCCGGGTTTCCGTCAAACTGGAAATGTTGAAGAAGAATTGAAGGAACAGAGAGGGGAGAGAGAGAGAAAGAGAGAGAGAGAGAGACTAAAGGCCTAAAGCAAGAGGAAGCGATGGAAAGACCAGACAAAATTGTGAAAGCCGAAGCGAGCAAAGCCCTGAAAAGGGAGACCGGAAGTCTCAAGCACACTGAGCCCTCCTCGCCGCCTATATCTTATGAGCTACGAGTCTCCCTTCTTTGCCTATCCAATTTTGCCATTTCTCTCGATTCTACGATTTCGCACAACGAAGTGGCATAATCTTCGAACGAGACTTCTTCCTTTTCCTCTTCCCGTAATTCCCGATTGTTCGATGAATCGACGGATAGTCGTGATGAAAAAAGAAAAATATATAGACATGTTTATTGCTCATTCCGAACGCGTTTCTACCGATTGTGAATACACATACACGCATACATTTGCGTACATGTACATGTTTACTTCTCTAATTGTAAGACGCTGTTCGGTCGATGCTAATTCAATTTCCATATAATATGTATATACATTTACACGGGGTATATACAGAACATCATAGCTATCTATACGTATGTACAGTTTATGAATCGAATTCTAAATGTATGTGGAATGTAGAATTTTATCGGAATTTTCTCAAGTGTGACTTTTACGTGCAAGAAATATGACGTCAAAGGTTCTTTCGAAATACAATGAAAATGGTTTTTTTGCTCCATTGCCCTTTATTCCCGCAGAATCAATTTACGAAAGTGAAAGGTTTTTTTTGGATTATCATCTGTTTATTTTGTTCTTTTTTTCGTATTCTTAGAGATCTCAGTCTAAATGTGGGAAACAGATATAAGAAAAAAATAGGAATAAATGGAGAAATGGAAAAATTAAAAATCAGAGGGAAAAATGAATTAAAGAAATATAAGTGTGAACGGACATAGAGAATTTTTTCCTCTCATTTTTTCGAAGTTTCCGAGATTTCGACCTAAATCTGGAAAAATAGATATTGTATTGTATATGTATTTTTTCAGATTAAAGCTAGAGAGATGTACTTTGTTATTACAAAGTATACAAATAAATAAAGGATCATAGAAAAATATATAGAATAAAGAAATACAAATACTGAGAGAAATAAAGAATTGTGTCTTCTCATATTTTCGTATTCTCAGATATCTCAGGAAAAATCTGCAAAAACAGATATTGTATAATAAGAAAGTATAGAAATATATGAAAAAATATAAAAAGTAACAAATCATCGAAAATAAAATAAAATAAAGAACTACAAATGTGAACAGCCATAAAGAATTCTTTGTTTTTATTTTTTCGTCGTCTCGGAGATTATAGCCTTAATCTGAAAATATAGATATTGTATAATAACAAAGTATAGAAGCGAATAAGGAAATAATCAAATGAAAAATCATAGACAAATAAATGAAATGAAGGAATACAAATATGAAAAGAAAAGAAAAAAAGAATTGTTTCATGGTCTCTGAGATCTCAGTCCAAATCTGCAAAAATAGATATTGTCCAATATAATGACAAGGTATAAAAAAAATGTTAACATAAAAATAAAAAATTGTAGAGAAGAAAATAATATAAAGAAATACAAATATAAATAGAAATGAAATTTTTTTTCGTGTTCTCAGAGTTCTCATTTTAAATCTGCAAAAATAGATATTTTATAATAACAAAGTCTCGAAATAAAAGCAGGCTTAAAAAAATGAAAAATCACAGAAAAGTACATCAAATAAACCCAAATATGGAAAGATATCCAGAATTTTTTAGAAAACTTCAACAGCATGAATACATTGATAAATGTAAAATGGATTGAGGTCATGTGCATCCAATCTTGAATTGAATAACGGCTACTCAACGGAGCCCGTTGATAATGCAATATCATGAATTTTGAAGTATCGCGATTGCAGACTTCGGAGAGACCTCGAAGAACAATACGAGAAAAATCATTTAAAAAATTCTACTCTGCAGATAATTAAACGCGTCTATCTCTGATTGAATTTCACCGCCGGTCTTGCCTCTCGCCCTCGCACTCTTACGAAAATTCACGTAATACTTAAGTTGTCAGGCCTAATAAATGGCCGGATAGAAAAAGCTCGCGCGTGAGAGGTGTCGATAAAAAAAAAGTGAGAAAAAAGAAGCAGAAAAAGCTTCTCTCTGCCCACGTCCGTGGCTTTCGATAAATCGACAGCGGGAGGAATATGGAGCTAGAGACAAAAGCCGATGCCTTCGGGGGGCTTCCATAATCCATCGGCCCGACGGAAAAGCTCATATACACTATATTCCGTTCCTTTATGTATTAACTGCGTAGAATCATTTTTTCTCTCCCTTTCTTTCTTGCACCTGTCTACACGCGCTTCTCCATGAAATAAAGCTAATCTAATCACGCAAAAAATAAGAAAGAAGACATTTCCAAGGGATCTGCATGAGCATGACATTTTGAAAATAGGATTTTTTGCAATATTTCATAGCTCAAGGTCTCAACTTCAATGAGCAACAAAAATTTTGTAAACATTTCGAAAATTGACAGTTATGATGATTGTTGTGATCGTGTTGAATTTCGCATCATTGGAACGCAACGAAAATTCTTTTATCGTCTTTTATTTCTTTATTTTTATTATTCACGACAATATTTTCATGCGAATTTGAGTCGAATTTTAATGAGAATTCTGAAAAAAAGTTGGAGTCGTTTTTGTAGCCCAAATCCACCGAATAATATTTTGGCAATCCATAAAAATGAATTTTCGTTGCGTTCCAACGATGCAAACTCTAACGTCATTTTTTGTGACGGGTCAAATCGTCCATTGCGTTTATTATTTTGAGTTTTCTTCGAAAATATGTTTTATGAAACGGTATAAGTCTTATCTCGAAATACTTTCCTCCGAGCTACTTCGAATTCGTCGTAAGCATGGTTTATAACGTTTTCTATTGTATAACCGGATGACTTTTAAGGGGTAACACTACTCTAGCGATCGAAAAAAGGCCTAACTTTGATGATTTTTTTTTGGCGTATAATAAAAGGAATGCGAATTTTTTTATTCGCATTCCTTTTATTATTATTCAGCATATATTTAAGTATAGAAAATGTATTATTATTATTATTTTTTACAAAATGGTGGCGAGAGAGCCAATCTTCGAAATGATTTTTAAAAAACACCTCCAGTAGCGGACAAATTTATCGTTAAATATAAGATCAAAAATAAAAAACCTAAGAAAAAATTAATCTATATACTGATATATAAGTTTTGACCGAATTTTTTTTCCTATTTCGATTTTTTTCCTAAAACAATAAGCAGTAAATTGATGACGAAATAAAAAGTTGACATTGAATCGAAAAACCCCTATGTACTTCTATAAAGGAGGTAATTGTCAAAATTTCAAACTTGTCCATGCAACTGTGTTGAAGTAATGTGTTCACTAAGATTAAAAGAAGGTTTCGAGAAAAACTCGTTTTTATGATGTTTAAGCATTGTTTAAGCAACTTAAGAGAAAAAACAATTTTTTCGAAATCCTAAAACGGTGTTACCTTTAAAATATGTTTGCCAATTTTCGTATAACAAATGATTAAATTTGTTTTCCTTTAATCCAAAGCGAACCTTGTTTCTTCAGCTTACGATTTTTGTAATTTTTTAAATTTCTACAAAGTATCCGGCCATACGAAACTCTCATTATTCTACCAAAAGTACATTTATTTATTTTTCATTCCAGATCACTCGACCAGCAATGTCGGCAATATGTTTGAATAATAATAACTCCATAGTTTACCGATACTTTCTTCTTTAAAAAAACTCAAACTTACAAGGAACATCACTTTGGTGTCCTCCTCCGATTTTATTGAAACTTTTTTATGTGGAAGAGTATGAAAAACTAAGAGACACGTATTTTTTTTATCGGCGGAAAAAGAGTTTCAAGGGGTGAAACGCACCCTCGAAAATAGGGGTGTTTTTCGTTTTTCGCCAATAACCTTATCGTTCTCATTTCCAATGTAGAGTACACAAAAAAAATAAACATTGTTGCAATTTGAAATTTTTTAATATCTCCCCCATTTTTGGAGGTGCGTTTTACCCCTTAAAACCGTTTTTCCGCCGATAAAAAAAATACGTGTCTCTTAGTTTTTAATACTCTTGCACACAAAAAAGTTTCAACAAAATCGGAGGAGGACACCAAAGTGATGTTCCTTGTTAGCGAGACTATGTATTAATTTTCTGTAAAATCTGATGACATCATCCCAACCGTCCTGCCAGAAAAAAAAACCTTCCAAATCGACCCATTTTTCGGGGGCTTATCGCTCCGCTAATCGCTCAAAAAAGTATTCGCGAACAGCGACACGATAATTTTCGTTTCTCGTTTTTCCCTCGTTCAATCTCTTTAGGAGAAATCTTTGGAAGGAAAAAACGTGATTACCGAACGTCACTCTCGCCCGTTCAAAATAGTTCGAGCGACTAATTTGAGAAGCGCACCGTCCATGTGAGAGTGCGGAATCCGCAGACTTGCAATTAAATGCGCTGTAGAACGTGAATGAAGAAAAAAAAAACGTGAAAAAAAATGATTAAAGTTACTCGAAGCGTGAGAGCAGTGGGAAAGCGTATCGATACGAAATGGCTCCTGAAGTGAGAGTACCGGGACGGAGATATATAACTCACGCATATATATGCACGACGTAACGTGTGCCATCGTTCCTCGTGGTCAAGGCGAAAACATAGAAATTTCGCGTACAAGTGTGTGTGTGACACTCTCTCTGTATGTAAAGTGTACCATCCAAACATCGTATATATATATATATATATATATATATATATATATATATATATATATATATATATATATATATATATATATATATATATATAGGGTGTCCTGTTATGAACGGATAATCCTGCAACTGTTGATAGGTCAGATCAGCCCTACTACAGGCTGGAATTTCAGTTTAGTAAAAGTCCCACGGTTTTCGAGATATTGGGTTTATGTTATTTTTCGAAAAAATCATCTGCTTTTGGTTTTTCGCATGCCTTTTCTACAAATGATACGAATCGACAATAACTGAGCAACTTTTTAAAGTAATCGGCACGATATGCGTAGTACATTTTTTTTACCCCGCAGGCGATCAAAGTCAGATGTTCGGATTGGCTTGCATGAAAATTCGGCAATTCTTTAGACAGTGACTTTTCCGAAAAATGAGCCTGATATTCTTTTTGCTATTTTCTCATTTATTGGGTTAAAAATGATGATAGTTAGTCGGGGGACGCTGAAATTCACCCCCCCTCCCCATAAAAATGTATGGGGTTTTGAAGGTCGCGGAAACACGTGATACAACAAGGCATTTTTGAACATTTCGATGCCTATGTTGGGTTTGTTTGGGTTAACGTATGGGTAAAATTTATGAGCGTTTTGAAGTTCGCGGACATTTCGTTTGACACTTCGGTGCCTATATTGAGTTTGTGTGGGTTTGTAAGGGAACAACAATTTTTCGGGAAAGTCACTTATCTAAAGAATTACCGAAAATTCTGCATAACATCTTTTTTCAGAAAGTTTCCTTAACATTTAAGGTAATAAAGATGACTTTTCGACATAAAACAAATAACCAACGCTATTTAAAAAAAAACTGGGTCCTAAAAAGTTATCATTTGTAGAAATGCAAGCGAAAAACCAAAAGTAGATCATTTTTATCTCGCAAGCCATGGGACTTTTACTAAACTGAAATTCCAGCATATAGTAGGGCATGATCTCACCTATGGAGAGTTGCAGGATTATCCGTTCATAACAGGGCACCCTATATATATATATATATATATATATATATATATATATATATATATATATATATATATATATATATATATATAGATTTCTTGAACGAATGAACAAGGCCAAAGTAGCAAATATTTTCTTGGCTTTCACAAAAGCACATTTCGAGTGTAGGAGGAAAGCGAACTCAATGTTCCCTGTTTACATAATTGTACGGAAACATATTAACTCCTTTCACGAACCCGAATATGGGTAAATATTTACAAGTGGGGCTCCAGCTAGAAAAGGGGTTTAGAAATTTTGTACCGAGTCGATGTATTTCAGGGCACTTTGTTTATAATATTTAAGTCGACAATTTCAATCCCCAAGCGTTTTTTATTTTACTTTTGTAAATGTATGGAGGAAACGGGTTTGATGACATCAAGTGGGTCAAATGACATGGCTTTGGGTAGGTGGTTGTGTTTGTTTGGGAATATTTGGTTGAATTGAATTTGGATTTCTTTGGAATTCTTTTTATTCTTACTAAAATACCCCTCCCCCATCATAAAAAAAAACATATTTTCGTACTGCAGAATGGAATAGGACACGTAAAAAAATTTTTGGAGCCGACTAGGGCTGGAGCCCCACTTGTAAATATTTACCCGAATATGTAACAATTGACTGATTTTTATCTATGAAGTAAAAATACATTCCAATATACTGGTAAAATTTCAAGCCAAGAAACCGAACTTTTAACAAAAAATTACGACTCTAAAAAATGTCTAATTTATACAGCACTTTATGGAGATGGCACGCTAGTCACATTTCTACCTAGTAATTCATATACTAATGATCCTAGATGCTTGATATAAGCTGCTTTACGCATGTGAAAAATTCTAAAGATTCCGTAACGACAATGAAACAGGGGGTTACCGAATACTTAAAGCTAATATGAACGATAAAGCTTGGACAAATGTGACTTGGAGGAGAATTTTTTATTCCAATTTATTCTAATTTTTGATTACTAATTGGATATAATAATTCATTTCGACTTATTTTTTATTAATCGCCACTGTAATTTACGGATGATTCAGAAGGGTCCGGCTTTTGAATCATACTGAACTTACATTTTTGTTGTCATTCAGAGCAAACATTTTTGAACCCTTATAGTGCATGCTCGTCCCTCCGTCACCCCCCTCCCTCCCGTTCCATCGTTCGTTCACTGTGATGAAAGCTTATCGAAAATTACATATTCGTACAAATCTCTTTCGAGCATTCACACAACTTTGTATCCCGAAATCTCCGATAAATATTTTCCAGAAATGCTCAAGTTGAATGGCTATGGATCAACGTCTCGTTTTATCCATTTTTTGTAACGTTTTTGACAAATTTTTTCCGAGTTTGGCATTTTTTCAGTTGGCGATTTGTTTTCGTCACGCAAAGGGCAATCGGGAGATTAAGAGGGCGAGGGAACCGCGATTGATTGCGCCTATATAGAGTTGGCGAGGGTCTTTGAAGAATTCGAAATTACTTTTACCGATTAGGTGCTCGAAAAAAATTGTTAATAAAAAATGTCAGCTTCCCCCGACTAAATATCATCATTTATGACCCAATAAATGAGAAAATAGCAAAAAATAATTTTCGGCAAAGTCACTTATCTAAGGAATTACCGAGAATCGTTCTAGGGCGATGACAAAAGTTGATAATAAAAAATATGGCAAATTTAACAAGAATTCTTGAAGCGTTTTGGGAAAATCGATTAATTGAGGGGTGTGCGTGAGCTTGAAATTTTGAAAATGCATTTTCTTGTCGCATTTTCTTATAGCCTAGGATGTTAACTTTAATTCGCAGCAAATATTTAGTAAAAATTCTAAAAATTGACCGAGTTATGACCATTTTTGTGAAGATTGAGATCGCCCTCTGCACTGCGGCGAACCGCCCCACTGCGGTTGACCCTTTTTCCTCAGCGTTTTTTTTTTCTCGAAATCTCAATATATATTCGTCCGTTTTACTTTCAATTTGTACTGAGCTTATAATATTTTCTATCGTATGACCAGATGGTTTTTTCTATCTTCATTCATTTGTTGATAGCAAATTGTTAAAGTTGTTTTTTTTGTCGAAAATCAAACTTGCCTTTCTACGGCTTGCCATATTCGTAATTTTTGAAATTTCACAAAAGTATCCGGCCATACGAAAGTTTCATTATCCTAATAAAAGTGCATTTCTTTATGTTTTTATTTCCATCACCCGAGTCGCCAGAACCACCTACACCGAACGGCCCTGCAGCAACGGTGGCACTTTGTTCAAACAATAATAACTTCATTGTTTATCAATATTTTTCAATAAGAAAAAAACTCGATCTTGGCAAGACCCTGTAAAAAAGGTGTGTAAAATCCCGACCCCGTCATTCCAATACTATCGTTAGAAAAAAATACATTAAAAATCGACCTGTTTTTTGGGCCCCAAAGCTTATTCAGACCAGTTGAGACAAATTTTCTGGTCGCGCAGACATAGGCCTCAATGTTAAAATTTATATGTAAAAAAAATATTTAAAAAAAGCTTTCATTTATTGACGCTCAAATTTTCAAATGCTTAATAAATATGATCAATTCAGTTTCATTAACCGTATTTAATTTGGCACAATAGGAATTACAGAAATTATTATTACACGTTTATACTCAGTTTCAGGATTTTTATTTAAGAAATGTAAGGTTGTTTTACAGTAAATTAAATACAGTTGATATGTTAACGGATTTATGTGAATTAAAGATTGTATGTCTAAATTTTGAGCGCCCCGAGCTTTTATTGTAAACATGATTCGCAACAAGATGACCCTCGATGGTTTAAAAATTTTGATTTTTACTTTTTTTGGCGCAAAACTGCGAAAAAACGCGTTTTTTAAACTTTTTTCGTTTTTCATCTGCCATTTTTTTATATTTTGATAAAACTTTATATCCGAGGGTCATTTTGTAGCTGGTGTCATATTGAATCTAATGGACTTTGATTTTTTTGTTTCACACAAGCCGTTGCCGAATTGTGATGGAGCTACCTAGCCCACCTATTTTTAAAATTTAATAAACTTTTAAAATAAACTATTTGTAAAAATGAATAAATATTAATTATTTTTTTAAAATGTATTTCAAGATTTTATTTATCAAGCCCAACAACTTTTATATTCATATCTTTTATATAATCCTCAAAAAAAAAATAGGCGACATAGCCTTTTTCACCAACAAAAGGCGAAAATAGCCTTTTTCGTGGCTCCAAAGTGGACTGGCTCCTTAATAAAAAAAATTCTTGGAATAATACGTCGATTTATTGAAAATTTTCAAACTTTCAAATCTTCCCTAGCCGAATTATTTTGACGGTGTTCAGATTTTCGGAGTTTTGATCTTTCGTGTAAAATTCTTTCGGAGTTTTGAGCGTTCTGATCATCGGAAGTTCGGAATATCAACCCAGCTCCATACAAACACAGTCGGCTACGAATTTGTTTATATGTGTTAGTGCGATTTTTTATGGATGATTAGATATCGTTAATTTTACATGAAAAGTTGAAAATTTAATGGAAATTTGCTATTTTTTTTTCAAATTGATTCATCTATTGTCCCCTTTGTATTCGCATGTTTGTAAAATTTCAGAGCTCTAAGGAGTCGAGAAGTGGGTGAAATATCGATTTTCCGTTTTGCATTTCACAGAGAGTCACGTTAAAAAAAGCTTGTAAAAAACCGTTTCCAGCAAGTATATCAAGAATACATCGTTCTAGGTCGGTTGGGGAGAAGAAAATACTCTTGGCTTCGTATTTACGGAATCGATCACAGAAGCTTTCAATTATTAAGAGTCGAGTATTTCGCCGGATCGATCCGCTTGTGTAGCCTTAGCCCAATAACACGTGGATGGTTATTGACCAAGGCGGAAGTAAAAGCGAAAGATTTCTCGTGCGCGATAACGGATGAGTGAAAATCCATTGGGAAATTCTTCAAAGAGAAGGAGAGAGAGAAAGAGAGAGAAAGAGAGAGAGAGAGAGAGAGAGAGTGCCCGATAACACAACTTGAAATATTCTTTGTACGAAAAGAATTGGCTGACTCCTTGTTCGCTATCGAAAAGGTGCTCGAGGAGCTCAGCGAGAAGCTTAGAATCGCAGTAAACTCTCAATGTAGGTGGTGTCGCCTCGGGGAACACCTCGAGTGGCCGTATAGGCGAAAAGCCCGAAACTTTTCGAGCCGAAGGTACACACATACACAACAGTTTGTACACACCTTTCGAGCATAGGCCAAGTGGCCCAAACTTTGTATAAGCCAACCTGTACCGTGTCACTTCAAATGTACGACTCTGTGTACAAATATAGCTTTATAGTACCTTTCTCGTGTATTCATTTGACCCAAAATATTGGCGAGCATTAATTTGAAAAATTCGATCTATCTAAAGCTTCAACTATTGTAAATATAATAATAATAATAATAATATGGTGTCAGTACTAAAATTAATGTGAATATTAAAGTAATGTTATACAATCATAATTTTAGAAATAATATCATCATTTATAAAATGAGGGTATTTGTTTTTATTTTATTTATAAAATATTAATAACTATCTGAACAAAGTTGTGCTAATAAACAATACACAATACAAATACAAATACAAATAAATAATATTAATATACATCGATATGACATTAATAATAATGAGTACTTGTTATAAACTTGATATTTCTTGCCGCACTGAAAGTTACACAGCTTCGTCGAAAGAAAAGATAACCAAATTTACCGAACGGCGTTTTGATGGGAACACATTCAGCTTTGATTTGCTTTTTTGAAATATTTTTAATGATTTTTTTTCGACCATCGAGAATTGGGCTATAACTTATGGAAAAAAATGTTGTCACGTTTATCTTTGATAAACTTGAACGGGGTGGCAGGAGCCCCATTATCGTTTTTTTAAAGTTTCGTACGATTTTTTTCGCAAAGTTTTTTTAAATTTTTTGCTAAAAAAGACAATTTTTGGAAAATGCAACCTAACTCAAGAGCTATAGGGTTTAAGAGAAAATTTCAAAGATATAAAAAGTTGCGGAAGTTCATACTGGATCGCCTGGAATTTTTCCAAAAATTTTCTCTGAGATTTTTTTAAAACTATTTTCGCTCGAAATTCTGATGAGTAGGATCGCTTAACTCGAAAAGTATGGTGTTTCTAACAAAATATTAGAAGAAGAAACTTTTTTAATTTTCGATTTTAAATTCGCTTACATTTTTTCCGAATTTTTTTTTTTGAATTTTTTTTGGCCGAACCTCGAAGAATCGTCCGAACATTTGATTGGAGTATCTCGAAAACTATTGAGTTAGAGACAAAATATCAAGAGGGGAAAATGTTGCAGTGTTTCGTTTTAAATACGTTGACATTTTTTTAGATTTCGTTCAATTCTTTTTCACAATGTTTCAAAAACACCTAGACGACCTGAAAAAAAAACATTGTGAAAATAATTTTGAAAATAATCTCCAAATAAATTACAGAAAAAAATTCTCAACAAATTTAAGCGAATTGAAAACTGAAAATTAAAAAAGTTGAGTTGAGTTACGTTGCATTTTCCAAACTTTGTATTTTTTAGAAAAAAATGAAATAACTTTGCGAAAAAAATCGTACGAAACTTAAAAAAAAAAAAACTAAAATGGAGCTCCTGCTACCACGTTCAAGTTTATCAAAGATAAACATGACAAACATTGTTTCCATATGTTATGCGCCCAATTCTCGATGGTCGGAAAAAACCGAAAAACAGTCACGTACAAAAGTGCGTACCAGGTCGAAAAAGAATCATTAAAATATTTCAAAAAAGCAAAGCACAGCTAAATTTGTTCCCCTCAAAAGACCGTTCGATAAATTTGGTTATCTTTTTTTTTGACGAAGCTATGTAATTTTTAATGCGGCAAGAAATATCGACTGGTGTATCCAAACTTTTAAGCGGTTGTGTAAGTATTTGAAACTAATTAAATAATGACTCATTATTGAAATAATAATCATTACGAGTGCTTATTATTACATAAGGATACGTACTTATTATTATATAAGTATGAGTACTTATTTATATTTTATAAATCAAATGATAATTATTTTAAGTCAACTATTATTATTTGTTATTTCGTATTATTTTATGAATACAATAATAATAAGTACAGTCCCATAGATTAGTTACTAACAATCTCCGTTTTAAACTCATGCGATCATTATTTTAATTTCTATTGAGTTTACACTCACGAATCCACAAAATAAAGCATCTTTTGAAATATTTTGATTATTTAAATTGGTATGGTGGTTTTTGAATGAGTATGATTGGGAGATTAAGTATTTTGGGTAAGTTTGAGCAATTCGGAAGTTCCATTTTTTCGTTACTTTCTCTATTTGTACGTTCGTAATTATTAAATATTGCAACAAAAAAAATCAATGAAACTAATTTTGTTTTACAATAGTGATTGAGAAAGTGTTTAGTAAGGGAAAAAATACTCTCTGATAATTCGAGTAAAAGAAAAAATACCTTTGCAACTATTATAGTGAAGATATTTTTTCATGCTCAAATTATTCCTGCTGTGTGAAGCTGATTGCATTTCTTTATTTTCAATTTTTAATACGAACTTTCGCAATTTGTAATAAACAACAAAGCTTATATGGAAAAAATTATAAATAAATTTATTTTTATCGAATTTTGTAGTCTTACTGTCATAAAATAAAAATTGAATTAAGATATTAATTTCAATTGCTTGCATATTATTCCGCTAAGAACGTAACTAAAAGCAAGCTTATCAAAAAAATATATCGGACGAGTGTCAAATGGTCATTGTTAATGATAATTACGTGGAACTATACTCTATTTTATAGCGTATAAAAAAATGATAACTATCGGTTCATGAATGGGAGAGCTTCGCTACACAGAGTCGGCCGAGTTCAAAGAGAAGTCTATCTGACAATACCATCGCGCGGACGTACAAGAGAGAAGTTAAATTGAAACGCTGAATGAATGCACGTCCTTGCGCAAATGGATTATCCATAGGTCAAGGAATATGAATAACACGAAAGTCAATCGATTATCTGAGTATAAAAGAACATACATTTATTTATCGATTTGATCGACCCATTTAATGATCGACAAATGATCAAAAAGGCGCGGGAAAAAAAACTGTCAAAAATGTCATCATTGAAACACGATGGAAATTCTTTTTCAAATTTATTTCCTCATCCATATTATTATTGAATTTTTTGCAGATTCGGGTTGTAGACATTTAAGGCGGGTATACATTTAGACAGGGAGTAAATAAGCAATATGGAGGGATTTTTTAAACTAAGAAATAATTATTCTACAATTATCGAACTTTAGGTATACTTTAATAGTATATTCAAGTATACGAAAGAAAATTTCAAATTTAATTCATCATCAAAATGGCGGAGCTGTGGCAAAGTGTTACAGCAAGATCGCCGCGGGAGTTGCGAATCGGCGTGCAGTCTAGCTTCCCGTAGACTTTTATTTGCAAAAAAAATCAAACATTTTTTCAGTTAGAACATGTATAGTTACTATGTGCCGGTAATTAAAATGAAGAAAATGCAAATTTGAGAAAATGGCACGCATTTACAAAAAAAAATCAACATTTCACGCAACATTTCTGTAAAATGTGGATGAAAAAAGTCATTTTTTTTTCAATTTTTCAAAAACAATTTTCGTCAAGTAGAAGTGTCCAATATTATGAATATTTCTACCAATTTTCAACTCAATCGGCTTAATAGTTTTTGAGTAATCCTGCACGCCAATTTCGATAATGCAATTTTGAGAAATTTTTCGATAATGCAGTTTTCGATAATGCAGTTTTGAGAACAACATTTCACGCAACATTTCTGTAAAATGTGGATGAAAAAAGTCATTTTTTTTTTTTCAATTTTTCAAAAACAATTTTCGTCAAGTAGAAGTGTCCAATATTATGAATATTTCTACCAAGTTTCAACTCAATCGGCTTAATAGTTTTTGAGTAATCCCGCACGCCAATTTCGACAATGCAGTTGTGAGAAAAAACGCGTTTGAAGTTCACGCGAAACTTTGGGAAAATATTCTTCCTATATAGCTCTATCGTTTAAATAATAAAAAAAAAGAAATCAATTTTTTGATCGTTGTAAATGTATATCCCTTAATAGGGATCCCAAAAAAATTGAGTGATTTTTCGTACCCTAAATGTGCAAAAAAAAAACAATCTCATCGAGTTCCAGTAAAGTGACTAAATCGAAATGATCTTCAAGTCGAACTTCTCGAAGTTCTCACTGTTTTCGCTCAACAATCACAAGTGAATGCCGAACTCTATCCTCAATTAGAGAACAAAGGCGTAAACTTTTTGGCCGCAAAAATCGATGAATAATAATTGGCACTCGTAAATTTAGCTCCAAGCGCGTCTATTCTCGATCGACCGAGAGTCTCGGGTCTTCGAAGGCGGAGATACCATTTCTTTCGAGTGCGAGATTCAAGTGTGTGCAGATCTATGCACATGTACGAGTCGGCTATATGAAAAGGGTTGGGTGTGTGTGTTCTCTGGCTCCCGGAGGACCCGATTGTCAATGCTTCCTCCAACGTGAAGGAATATATTCCGGGCACTTAGCTCGAGTGCAAACAGAGACTCGAGTGGAATAATAATGTTGTCTGGTAGTGGAGAGGGACATGGCGCGGGAGGGATTGTGTGCATATACGTCTGTGGACAAGTGTACATCATCCTAATGCTGCCTTTATGTGTCTATCGATTCGATACGGAGATATAATGAACAAGGCTCCCAGACACAATCGCGAAAGATGGATACCGACTGATGGGACTCGGCTATTGATCGTGGCAACGAGCGATTGGGCAATTCAATGAAATTTGTCGCGTATGAACCCCTTAATCGGTCGATCGATAACTGCTCTGTTTCCGATCGTGGAAGATACGGTGAAGAAAAATTGGAATGTTGGAGAGGGGGCTAAAGGGCGTGTGAAGTGTTGAAATATGCGGGGCAGTGATTTGTTTAGGTAGACGTTTTTTTTCTGCTGTCTTTGTAATTTATGGGATTTTCTGGTTTTCGTCATTTATGGAACTTTCTAGTTGTTTTTCATTTATGTGTTCTTGTATTTTTTAAAGTTTTTTTCTATTTCGTAGTTTTTGTAGTTTTCTAGTTTTCGTAATTTTCGAGTTTTTATAATTTCCTAGTTTTTTTTTTATATTTATTTTCTAGTTGTTGTGATTTTCTAGTATTTTTCAATTTGCTAGTTTTTTGTAATTTTTTGGTTTTTTGAATCTCCTAATGTTTGTAATTTTCTAGTTTTTTTAAATGTTCTAGTTTTTTTAATTCCCTAGTTTTTGGAATTTTTCAGTTTTCGTAATTTTCTAGTTTTTTTAGATTTCCCTGTTTTTTTGGCATTTTCTAGGGTTTCTAATTTTCCCAATTTTCTAGCTTTCTCTTAATTTCTAGCTTACCTAACTCTTCTAATTTGGTTTTTCTAATCTCCAATAATTGTAATTTTCTAGTTCTTTGAATTTCCTAGTTTTTGTAATTTTCTAGTTTTCATAATTATCTACTTTTTCAAATGTCCTAGTTTTTTTTTTTAATTTACTAATTTTCGTATTTTTCTACTTTATCGAATTTTTCACTCGTTCCATTCCTTATAATATCACAGTTTTTCTAATCCCTTAGTTTCTTCAATTTGACAATTTTCATCATATTCTAACTTTGCCGAATCTCCAAATTACCCGATTTTTCTCATTTTTCTACTTCTTTTAATACCCGAAATTCCACGTTTCCTAGCTGTCTCGAAAGCGCAGTTCCAAGCCGCACGTAAGCTTCAAAGTTCCCGTGAGCCCCATTACATGCTTCCATTCCTGTTGGGAACTTCTGGTCCCTGACTAGCAGTTAGGAGAAATTCCATTCCATTTCCAGTAGTTCTAATACCTCCAGCCAGTTTCCAACCGAAACTGCCACCACATTTTCGGATGGCATACGCGGCTTCTCGAAACTGAAGAATGACCGGGCCAGTGCGTTTTTTCGCGCGGCAATTCGTGGCGCGAAGTTCAGTGATGTGCGCGATCAAATTGCGGATGAAATTGAGTCGAGAGCAGAGCAAAAAGAAAAGCGGAGAGGGACCGAGTCCAAGAGGGAGAATGCTTAATGCAAATTCTTTAGCATTTGGATGAATTCTTAAAGACCTGGTAGGATTGTTGGCTTCGTGGCATAGCTGACTCGTCCGCGGCATGAACGTAGCGCAAAACGCAATAGCTGATCGCTCAACCCCCGAGCCAAGCTTAGTCTCCGCTGATAGAGGGCTCGTGTGGTTTTGCAGGATTACAACCACGTATACACATTGGTACATATATGCGCACAATATGTATACCACGATGACGATGATTCGCTGCTGGCAGCCACCTTGAGTGGGCCCTCCACAATTTTGCTATCAAATTTTCGTCGCTTGGCTTCACGAAATTCCCGTTTCACGCTCGATTAACCGACCACCGCCCCCCCACTAGATGGATTACGAAATTTCCAAGCGAAATTTGACTTTCGACGTTGAAATTCGCGACTCAACGGGTACACGTCGAGGGGGGAAAAAAATGGCAATTGAAAGGCGAAATAGTTACTGCTCGCGCGTACGACTCTTCGAAGACTACTACCTCTGCGTTGACGGTAGAGCCAACGCTGCTTATTCGATCTTCGTAGACTTTCGGACCGAGCGATGCTCGTATATACGTGTATATAGTGACAGGAAAGCCTGTGCGAAGCGCAGGGGATTGGGTATTATCATTTACGAGCTGTACAGCGTATACAAGGTGTCCGAGCTTTTAGTAAGATAGCTTGAGCACCCGTGGACTCTACATAGCACTACTGTGTTGTTGAAGGGCATCGCGAGGCTTGGTCTTGTTTACGGTTGACTTTGTACAATTTTGCATTCATCTTCTACCTTTTTTTCCTCTTGCACTCGACTGGAGACACACTATTTCGCGATGTTGAAGTCATTGGAACGCAACGATTCGTTTTTAGAAGCAACTAAATGCTTCTTGCCTTGGACTACGAAAGCATCAAGATCCTTGGCAGCCTACTGATCGAAGAGACTACCAGTCTAGAGGAAAGAAATATGAATTTTGACAATTTTTTTATGGATACCCAGTTGATGGAACGAAAATTCCGTTTTGTCACCTTTATTCCACCGTCTTCAAGTATTTTTACAAATTTATTCACAACATTTTGTAAGCACGTCGTGGCGCTGAAGATGGATGAAACAAGTCACGTTTGTCTGGTAGTGGCCTACGACAACGGCAACATCACATCGCCGATTCTTCATTGATTGACTCGACATTCTTTTTGGAACCGCTTAACATTTCACATCGAAGCACTCGGGGGATTTTTTGTATGTTGGAAATTCTTGCCAAAAACAATTATTTTTGGCGATTTTTTTTAACGAAAACCATTTTTTTAAACATGTACCAGTGTTAGCGAAAATTAATGTTTTTCTATTTCGCTAGGTACTTCGGAGGCAAATCTTATCTAGAACATAAATTATTCTGAATTTTCGTTGGAGATTGACAATTGAAGAACTCTTGCCGACCGCAGGACATTATCACAGAAAGGTGGCTTGCTTCATCCAGCTTCAGCGCCGCCATTTTCTTACAAAATTTTGTGAAAAAAATGGTAAAGATGCTTCAAGATATGTAGCATAAACGCTAGTGAAAGAAATCTTTATTCGATGCAGAAGCTATCCATAAAGATGGTCGAAATTCACCTTTTATCCATGGGGTTGAAGTTTGCATCGTTGGCACGTAACGAAAATGAATTTTGATTCCTCATTTTTATCATTAACCAGAATCATGTTTTGCAGCTTTAGATCGTAGATTGCTAGCTAAGTAAAGATCCTAAAATATATTCGCGTGATTTTCGTAGCTCCATTTGCTTAAGAAAATTAGAGGAATTTGAAAAGATTAATTTCCGCTAGACTCCAACGATGCAAACGTCAACATCATTTTTTTCCAGGCTCTAGACTGGTAGTCCCTCTCAAGCAGAAGCAAGAAATTCAATTATACACCTCATGTATTGGGATGTTGAATAAGTTTTAGCTGGTTTGTCGTGAAAATGAATGCTTTATTTAAAAAAAATCATTCCTAATGCTTTCGAACGTTTCGAAACTGTTGGGTGATCAACTCCTAATGCTTCTGCAAGTTCAGCTAGCGTCTGACATCAGTCCTCATGAAATAATGCCTTCAATTCACCACATCAAAATCATCATTGTTGAAGCCTCTGAACAATCTCTGTATGTTGTTTCTGACAAAACATGGTCGCCGTAACCCGCGCAGAAATTTTGGCAGGGATACAGCTGGATTCTGACTTGTATCCCGGGCTCCCAGTCGGGATCTAGTCCGATATCGGATCAGATTCGAAGACTAAATGTAAGATCCGTAAACTGGATTCCATTAGGGATCCAGAACCGGATCCTTTAATGACTCTAAATAGATTCCCCATGGAATCATTGAGGAATCTGGGAAGGATCACGGATGAATACAGGCTGAAATAAAATGTCAAAAATGGAATTATGACATGTTAAATTTATTATAAAAATAAATAACATTTATAAAGTTTTGGTGCATTAAACTATCAATAAAAAAAATTTGTCCAAAGATTCAAATGGCAGATCGCGCTCATCGCGAGATTTTGATGTGAATTAAAAAAAAATCACATCAAAATCTGTAAATGCAAATGTATTGACAAGAAATTATAAATACAAAAAAATTCACAAAATTAGTTGTGAATTTTTTCGTATTTAAGACAAATTAAAATCAAATTCAAAATGATTAGATTAAAATTTGCGCCAAAAGTGAGTTCGTACGTATTTTGAGAGAAAACATTGCTTCGAGGCAAAGACATTTTTGCACATAACTTTTTGTGCGAACATTTCTTTGCCTCAACACAATGTTTTTTCTCAAAATACGTTTACACTTGTGGTGTCAATTTTAATATAACTGTCGTGGATTCGATTTTTATTTTCTTCAACTTGAGGAAATTCACAACTCATTTTGTGTTTTTTTTCATATTTATAATGTAATATTTGAAACTCACAACTTTTTTTGCAAAAATTTCTTCGCCTCGACGAAATGTTTTCTCTCGAAATACGTAAGAACTCCCGGTTGGTGTAAATGTTCATCTAATCATTGTGAATTTGATTTTAATTTGTCTTAAATACATGTTTATACCCACCGACATGTCGGTGGGTATAAACAAAAACTTATTCCCCAAAACCGGTATCCCGGTTAGAATCCAACTTGCATCAGTATCGGAATATGCACGACGACGATGGCATAATTTTTAAAATTTTGGCATCACGTGTATTTTCGGTATTACTATGTAATTCCTATCTATAGATAGGAATTTTATAGATAGGAATCTATAGACAGAAATTCCTATCTATAGATAGGAATTCCATAGTAATACAGAAAATACACGTGACGCCAAAATTTTCAAAATGATGCCATCGTCGTCGTACATATGCCGATACTGATGCAAGTTGGATTCTAACCGGGATACCGGTTTCGGATCGGACATAGGGTATCCCGGTCAAAATTTCTGCACGGGAAGTCTCGAAAAGAATTCTGTGTACTTCAGCTGCAATTTTTTTAAAAATAAACTAGTATAGTGAATTTCCCCGCAAATACTCTTATTTTGGCACGAAATTTGAGATGTTTAAAGCTGAAACAATAAAAAGTTTAAGCCGAAATCACATACACTGAATTTCAAGCTTGCTTATATTACTTCTGTATAGATGCGTTACGATCTTAAACTACACGCGCGCAGTACTGGTAACGCCATCTGTTGGAAAACAGCGACAACTTATTCAACGTCCCAATATGTATGTATATATACACAGTGTGTCCCTCTCATCTCTGCCACCTGAAATAACTTGGTAATTATCGACGTCCTAAAAAAATCGTTCCAGACAAAAGTTGTACGGTGTGGAGGGGGCCATCAACTGCGAACATTTTTCTTTATTTCGGTGGTGACGCTGACGCACAGGGAAGGTCACCTCCACACTTTCAAATGGAATCGTACATTTTTTATCCATCTTGCGGAGAACTTCAAGATGCATGAAAAAACATCACGGGGGTGAAAGTCGTTCAAGGTCATTCGAGGTCAGTATCGATGATACAAATCTAAATAGGTGATCTTGAATAATCTTGAACGACTTCGACCCCCCAATGTTTTTTATGCGGCTTGAGGTGCTCCACAAAATGATTGAAAAAAAAAATGTACAATTCCATTTCAAAAAGTGGAGGTGACCTTCACTGTGCGTCAACACCTTCACCGAAATAAAAAAAATGGTCGCATTTGATGGCCCTCCTTCACACCGTACAACTTTTGTCTGTAATATTTTTACTTGACGTTTGTAATATATTACTTGACGATAAGTAGAACAGTTGCCACTAAACGGAATTTCCATTTTATCCATTAGGTATCAAAAAAATTTACAAATTCACCTTCTTCCAAGTTCTAGGAAGTCCCTTAACCAAACCTGTAAAACAAGATTTCGGCTGGTAAAATCGAAAAACCAAACACACAGAAAACCAAAAAAGTAGAAAACCAAAAAAAAATCTCTCGTTGCATCAAATGATGCAAATGTTATCATTTTTAGTCTCTTACAACGGGCTTCCGAGAATATTTTCTGCATCAGCAAGACTTCAAAATCCTTCACCCATCCCAAAAATAGTCAACGAATAACTATCAGCGCACCGAGAAGTATTTTGTGAGAATTCAAAGTTGCACCTGCATTCTCGTGGTGAATCAATTATTCTGTCATAAAAAAAAAACACTTTCCAATATTGCGAGAACTTTGATTGATCATTTGAAAGAACGCGAAAAGACACGAGAACCATCTTGGAATATCAAGACAAGGCAGCCTCGCGTTTAGCCTGCGTTTTTAGGGTTCCGTACCCAAAGGGCAGAGCAGAGTCCTATTGTTGTTACTCTGCTGTCTGTCCGTTCGTATGTCACGAGTCTCTAGCTCGTAAACGGAATGAGTTACAGATCTGAAATATGGATATTTTGTGCAGAATGTTGACCCAAATACGAATTTTGAATTAGAAATTCAATACAATTATTTTTCATGGTGGTCGCATACATGAAAAAGGAGCGGCAAAAAATGCTTACCCCGGCATGTGGAGTGTCATTGTCTAAAGCTCATTGAGTCGAGTAAAAATATATTGTTTTCCTTTTTTATCTTCAAAAATAAAGGAACGGGGGGCCGTCAGAGTTGTCAGTTTTAGACCCTTTTTGTTACGGGCTCTATCTCAAAAACTAAACTACCCCCACTTGCGATTTTGAAAAAATCGATTTTTTTTATTGCATTTTTTTGAAGTATAAGTATCTGAGAATATGTCCTGAAAATTTCAAGTCGATCCGAATAAAATTGACTGAGATATGAGCGTTAAAAGAGAAGAATCCGTTGTGTAAACGACCGGCTAATTGAAACTTTGAACGCGTTTTTCTTAAAATGGCATTTCTGAAGTCGGTGACCAAGATTACTCGAACACTAATGAACCGATCTTCTTGAAATTTTGCAGGCTTATTTAATACATAAAAATGTAGTCTTTAATCGTTCGATTTTTTTTTTCGAAAAAAGATGGGCGTTTTATAGCCAAAAAACGGCCTATTTTTTCGTTAAAATCGAACCATTAACTTTGACTGTCCGCCATTTTGTGAAAAATGAATATTTTTTAAAATCCTTCGATTAAAGACTAGTTTATACTTATATTTGACTAAATCCATCCGCATTTTTTTTTCAGATGATCCACTTCGCGGCAATGTTGGTCACCGCAAACCGTGTATATGAAAACATTATTTCATTCACGGCCATTTGCCACTAAACAATGTAATATTTTTCAATAAAAAAATTACTGAAAGTTCTTCAAGATGGGTTCTTTAAGATGGTATATTGATCGATTAAAAAAGTTTTGTAGTTTTCTTTAAAAGAATTCATGAAAAAGGCCTTTTTTTGCGCTACAAGTGGGGGTAACGCCTTAAACAACAAATACTGAAAACGCCGATTCATAATACAGTATATATAATTATTTATTGTATACATAATACAATAAATTTATAATGAAAATATATAAAATTATTGTTATTTAAATATTTACAATACCAAATGACTTATTTTTGGAGTCGCTGCCAGCCAAGAACGACAGATTGACGTCACGGTAGAAACGAGATTGCAAATAAAGAAAAAGACTGTAGATCGTAAATTTTATTTATTTTTCTTCACTTCCTCTTTCTTTGCGAAAAATGTGACAATATTGGCAATTGGCTGGTACCGACTCCAAAAATAAGTCATTTGGTATTGTAAATATTTAAATAACAATAATTTTATATATTTTCATTATTAGCTCACAGCAGGAGTATACAAAGCTTTCTTCAGCTATCATCACCCCATATGGTTTCAGTATAGTACTACCTAAGAACTAAGAAAAAAAAAGCATTACCTAATTAAATATCCAGTTAAAAAAACGTTAATTCGTCATATGTACGGAACGCTAATAGAGCGAGGCCCGACTCGCACTTGTTCGAGCTTTTTGTTTCGCACATTCAGCAAAAGGACACCGTGTACATGGTGTACGGTACTGGACAATAATTTTCGTATATAGCTATATAATACGCCGTAGTGGTACTAATAGTGCGATGAGAGAGCGAGAGGACGATGATGCTCGTGCCAATGAACCAGACGCTCGGCTGAGCGAAACGGATATTTCCACTTCCCAACCGCGGTAGCACCGGTACACGAGGAATCGAGAGAACCGGCGGCGTCGTCGTCACGTTCCACTTGCGAGCTCCTCCGTACTTCGGGCCTCACTTCTTACACGTGTATATATATATATATATATATATATATATATATATATATATATATATATTTATATACAGGCTGACAATGATGAGGTAGCAATGTGTTCTTTAAGGGGTCTTCTCACTTTAGACGCTAAAAAAACTTTTTTTTTTCATCAATTTTTTTGACAGGTTTATATTGTAGATGTTGATATAAAAGTTGTTACACTTAATAAATACACTTTTGAAATACATACAAATTTTTTTAAATGTATTTATGTAACCCAAACAAACTTTAAACGCGTTTTTCTCGAAACAACAATAGCTATAGCGCACACCAAGGATTTTTTAAATGTTGATATTTACTATTTTTTTGCCAAAAACGGTGATTAAACACGTTTTTTTTATTTTTTCGAAAAATGTCCGCCATTTTGTTATTTTTGCATATATCAAAAATCGTATCATATGCGCTATAGCCATTAACATACTGAATTTAAAACCGTTTTTTTGTTTTGGATGATCCATCTTCGAGATTTCATCAACAACACCGACCTACAATTTTTTAGGACATTTTTTTAACTACCATTTTCGTCTATAAATAATGACTTAAATGAATATATTTTTTTAAAATGTATTTCGAAAGTGTATTTATTAAGTGTAACAACTTTTATATCAATATCTATAACATAAACCTATGAAACAAATGCATGAAAATAGCCTTTTTTAGCGTCTAAAGTGAGATGACCCCTTAAAGGTTCAGCGGGAAAATTTTGCGACCGATAAAAATAATGACGTTGATGTTTGCATTGTTGAAATGCAACAATTTCGGTATTTTACCTTTTTAAATTCTTTTTTTTTCATTATTCAAAGTTTTTTTGGCAAACTAAGGTCGTTGGTCTCCAATGAGTATACGGGAACATGTTTGAGTAATTTTCGTAGTCCCAATCGGTTAAAACACTTTTGAGCAATTGAAAGGAATTAAGGGGTAACACCCTTGGAGAATTTTGGAAAAATGTATTGCTTTTATCAACAAGGTCCTAATATTAGGCTAATAACATCCTTGAATATTAAGACTAATAACATCTTTGAATATTAAGACTATTAATATCTTTAAATATTATTATCCTCTTATTTGTCCTTCCACAAAAAAAACGCGAAAATCGCTTAATTTTAGAGAATTTTAGAGGGACAGTGGTGTAAAGCCTTAACTTCCGTTGCGTTCCAACGATGCAAACTTCCACGTCGTGAAAAACATGATTTTCAAGGGTTTTTCAAGTCTGCTTCGAAATAAAAAATGGAGCGTATTTTTGTATGATCTTGAAGTTTGCATCGTTGGAACGCAACGAGAATTCCTTTTCACATTTTTATTCCCTCAGTTTTTATATTTTACAAAATGTTTTTTTTGCAGACTTGAATTCTAGATCTCTAAATAAGCGACTTGAAAATTGATAGCGCATTTTTCGCAACGAAGATTGGCGAAAGAAATCCGAGCAAGTGGTGAATAATCATTTTCATTGCGTTCCAACGATGCAAAATTCAATCTGATATTTTTGTGATGAGTCATTTTATTTGCCAATACAATGGGGCATTCTGGATCAAATTTTTTAATACGAAACACTCATAAAAAACGATATTGAAGTTTGTATCATGTTTTTCCTAGTTGCTAATTTTATCTTTGCCACATCAAGGCTACGATAAACTTTCTTTAAGACCCTCATTAGAGACCTAAAATCTAACTCTCCGAAAAATATTTTGTATGACAATAAAAATGAAGAAACACGAAATAAAAAACAATTTTCTGTTGCATTCCAACGATGCAAACTTCAACAGTGCAACCTTTTTTTTTCAATTCAATAAAGTTCCATTTATCTACTTTGGAATACATCTCTAGTAATTTTTTGCTCGGTGACGGCATGCACAAAAAAAAGTTTATCAAGAGTGTTTCGTATTCGGAATTTAATGAACTTCATTCTGCCTTACTGAAAATGGAATTTCGATTTTTTTCCAGGATGCTCATTTTTTTGGCAAATACTACCCATCACAAAAATACGCTGTATTTTTTTTCGAAGAGGACTTGAAAAACCATTGAAAATAATATTTTTCTCCGTCGCAAAATGTCTGCGCAAGACTCTTTAAAAATACATGGCCACCTTATAATTGTCACCCTGTACGTATGTGATTGTGTGCGCAATCTCAAGCTTCGTTGTCCCTTTGATCAAATATAAACGATCCCCACCGTATGGCCTACTGCTACCAAATCCGAAAATAATTAACGCGTTAATTGCCACGCTAATGACGAGCCGGAGACACCATTTAGAACTTATACGAGAAGGGTTGGAAACGGGCAGAATCAAGGGAAAAGCGATTTTACGTGTACTGTATTAAATTCGCATTAGTTCGGATTCGTCGCTGTATCAAATTTCTGTTCAATCGGTACGTGGTTGTTTATTAAACTGTTTTATAAAAATAGCGGTGTTTATCGATATTCAAAACGATTTTTTTGCAGATAACGTGGATAATATAGGGCATAGAAGGTTGTGAAAATATAAATCAATTTTTTTCTTCATTTTATCGGAAAACGATTATTTTATGGGAATCGCGATACGTTGGTAGCAAGTTTCAGGAGTCTGCATGAGCTTAAAATGTCGGAGATACGATTTTTCATTGCATGGTTTTATTTATTTATAGCCTAGGGTTTTAACTACAATTTGCAACGAAGATTTTTTTTTAATTCCGAAAATTAACTGAGTTACGACTATTTTTGTGTAGGATCGATGCCCCCCGCTATCCTTACTACCCTTTTATTTTGATTTGAAATCCATTCGTCCCTTTTCAATTTCAATTTCGTTCAAATTTTGTTCAAAATCGAACTTTTTTTACAGCTTGCCATAAACCCAATTTCAAAAATGTTTCCGGCCATAGGAAAGTTTTATTTTTATACTAAAACTACATTTTTTCACTTTCCATTTCCGATCATCCTAATACTCTCATCAGAAAAAAATACTGAGAATGCACCGATTCTTTGGGTCCGAAGCTTACGCAGACCCGTTGAGTGAAACGCTGCTTTGTATTTGGAGTGCGAAAAAACACTTTACATTTTTAGCAATGATGTCGGACTTTTTAAGGGTTCCTTGCGATTTTGAAAAAATCGATTTTTTTTTATTGCATTTTTTTGAAGTATAAGTATCTGAGAATATGTCCTGAAAATTTTAAGTCGATTCGAACAAAATTGACTGAGATATGAGCGTTGAAAGAGAAGAATCCGTTGTGTAAACGACCGGAAAATGAAACTTTGAACGCGTTTTTCTCAAAATGGCATTTCTGAAGTCGGTGACCAAGATTACTCGAACACTAATGAACCGATCTTCTTGAAATTTTGCAGGCTTATTTAATACATAAAAATGTAGTCTTTAATCGTTCGATTTTTTTTTTTTCGAAAAAAAAAATGGCCGTTTTATAGCCAAAAACGGCCGTTTTTTTTTCGTTAAAATCGAACCATTAACTTTGACTGTCCGCCATTTTGTGAAAAATGAATATTTTTTAAAATCCTTCGATTAAAAACTAGTTTATACTTATATTTGACTAAATCCATCCGCATTTTTTTTTTCAGATGATCCACTTCGCCGCAATGTTGGTCACCGCAAACCGTGTATATAAAAACATTATTTCATTGACGGCCATTTGCCACTAAGCAATGTAATATTTTTCAATAAAAAAATTACTGAAAGTTCTTCAAGATGTGTTCTTTAAGTTGTTATATTGATCGATTAAAAAAGTGTTGTTGTTTTCTTTAAAAAAAAATTCATGAAAAAGGCCTTTTTTTGCGCTACAAGTGGGGGTAACGCCTTAAGGACACAATCAAAAATTCTTTTTCTATTTTTATACGTTTCTTTTTCTATTGAAAATCTTTTTCCACGAATTGAGTATTCCTATCTCTGATAAGGATTTTAAAAAAGGTAATTATGCAGTTTGACGACTTTTCCGAAAAACGACGGGAACATTTTTTTGCACCGTGAACTTGTTTATTCCATTATATTTCGTGATATTCCATCGGGGGAGGCTTTAATTTAACTTTCTATTAATTCCATAAGTTATGGGATTTTTAAGCTGGCGGAAACACGTGATAAAATAGGGCATTTTTTAATATTTCGACGCGTATATTGGGGGTAAGGGCATTTATAAAAAAGCTTTTCTAAATGCAATGCCGAAAATAAATCGCGGCGCTCACCCTCCCATAAAAGGTATAGGGTTTCGAAGTTCACGAAAGCACGTTATAAAATAGTGTATTTTCGAACGCCGGGGGTCCGGAGGATGCACCCCTCCCCCCCCCCCCCCCCCCCCAAGGGTCAAGGGGCAGAGCCCTATGCCGCGCTCCCGGGGACGGAGCCCCCCCAAAAACACTAAACGTAGTTTTTAAATATATTTAAATGGACTACAATTGTACTTCGTTGATAATTTTTGGGGCCCTAATAACAACCCAAACAAACCCAAAAAAAAACAACCCAAACAATGGCTGAAAAGGGAAAGGGGAAAGTGTCCGTCGCGATTTCTCTTCGGCATTGTATTTCGGAAGATTTCTTTTATAAATCCCCCCCCCCCCCAGAATAGGCATCGAAATATTTTAAAAAATGCCCTACTTTATTACGTGTTTCCGCGAACTTCAAAACGTCATAACTTATGGAATTAAGGTATTCCTGTCGCGGAGAGCCGTATTTTGTGGGGGCATAAGCAGGGCCTTCCGAATCGTCGGTAAATTACAATTGCGCTTAATAACAAAATAAGTTACAATGGATTATTATACACAACGATAACCTAGAATAAAAAATTTCGCGCAAATTTAGTAGATCGAGACATTTTTGCATTTATTTGAAACGTCACGGCTACAAAAATTCTTCTGCTAGTCACATTTTTCCAAGTTTCAAACATTAATATTTTCTTTAAACGTTCGGTGACCCTCTGTTTTTATTCTCTTTACGGAATCTTCAGACTTTTTTACACCTGTGAGCAGTTTATATTAGGCATCTAGAGTTATTTAGTGTATAAATTATTATATAGAAATGTGGCCAGCGTGACATGTCCATAAAGCGCCGTACAAATGAGACGATTTTTAGGGCCGTAATTTTTCGTTAAAGGTTCGGTAACTTGGCTTGAAATTTTACCAGTATACTGGGATGTATTTTTACTTCATTATAGACGAAAATCAGTTAAGTGCAAAATATTTGGGTTCATTAAAGGAATACCTTAAGAGAATATGTCAGCCTTCCCCGACGGAATATCAAAATTCCTGACCAATTAAAGCAGCTTATGGCAAGAAAATAAATTTCCGTCGTTTTTCGGAAAAGTCCTCAAACTGCATAATTACAACAAAAAAAAACGTTTCAGTACTATGCATAGCCTAAGCCTGCGAAAAAAAATAGACCAATTGACGAAATTTAATCGCACCCCTCGAATTCCGTCATAAAACGAGTTTTATGACGAAGTACGTTGGGTGCGATTAAATTTCTTCAATTGGTCTATTTTTTTTGCAGATTTAGGTTATGCATATTACCGAAAGATTTTTTTTGGTAATTATGCAGTTTAAGGACTTTTCCGAAAAACGACGGAAATTAATTTTTTGCCATAAGCTGCTTGCTTACATTCTCCATGGCCAAAAAATTGCGCAGATTTTTTTCACATTCCGCGGACTGGTCGATTATTCGGAATTGATCGAAAATTCGTGACCAGGTTACGTCTCGAGTCAACTTTTTTTTTTTAACTCAACGAATCAGCCTGCATACTCTTTCGTGTTTATCGACGTGAATTCGCTAGACAGATATAGAGCAGTAGTCCGAGTGCATATTAGGGTTAAAAATATTTCGAGATCCCGTGTAAATAAAAGAAGAAGGCCAGGCAAAGTTTTATACGACGTTCCAGTGTAATCTTGGATCGTATGGACGCGCGTTCCAAACGACCTAATGAGGCCCGGCTGTTCGCACGCTATGTACCCACTAGCGCAACTACGTGGCCTATACGCGAACGTGCACCTGGGGCATACGGCAAAGTTGACCGATTTTGCTACAATTCTCACAGGGAAAAGCCGTGTCGGCTGTCGCGGTAAAGCGGTCAGCTTCATCGCGTCGAGTCAACGTGAGCGCTATTGCCACGTTGTTGGCTGATCGCGAAGGAAATTTCAGTAGCCGAATAGTGGTACAGGGTGGTTGTTGCCGGAGTCAATGCACCGAGTGAACCCCTTTCTGTACTTTGCCTCGAGTCACGACGAACCAAAAATCAGCACAGCCATTGGCCGGTGAAGAAAAGTATATAAAAATAACGGCGAGCTAAAAATGCAGGAAGCCAGTGAATGGTTGATGAGCACGTTGTTGAAGTACTTTTTTTGCTCATTGACTTTAAGGCGTTACCCCCACTAGTAGCGCAAAAAAAGGCCTTTTTCATGAATTTTTTTTAAAGAAAACTACAAAACTTTTTTAATCGATCAATATACCATCTTAAAGAACACATCTGGAAGGAATTTCAGTAATTTTTTTATTGAAAAATATTACATTGTTTAGTGGCAAATGGCCGTCAATGAAATAATGTTTTTATATACACGGTTTGCGGTGACCAACATTGCGGCGAAGTGGATCATATGACAAAAAAAATGCGGATGGATTTAGTCAAATATAAGTATAAACTAGTCTTTAATCGAAGGATTTTAAAAAATATTCATTTTTCACAAAATGGCGGACAGTCAAAGTTAATGGTTCGATTTTAACGAAAAAAAAACGGCCGTTTTTTGGCTATAAGCGGCCATTTTTTTCGAAAAAAAAATCGAACGATTAAAGACTACATTTTTATGTATTAAATAACCCTGCAAAATTTCAAGAAGATCGGTTCATTAGTGTTCGAGTAATCTTGGTCACCGACTTCAGAAATGCCATTTTGAGAAAAACGCGTTTAAAGTTTCAATTTCCGGTCGTTTACACAACGGATTCTTCTCTTTCAACGCTCATATCTCAGTCAATTTTGTTCGGAACGACTTGAAATTTTCAGGACATATTCTCGGATACTTATACTTCAAAAAAATGCAATAAAAAAAATCGTTTTTTTCAAAATCGCAAGTGGGGGTAACCCCTTAATCTTTTTTGAACACCTAAGCTCCATGAGGAACTCCACAAACCTGCCAAGTGCGAGTCGGGCCTCGCGTTTTTTTCTGTCTTAGTTCTTAGGTAGTACTAAACTGAAACCATATGGGGTGACGATAGCTGGAGAAAGTTTTGTACACCCCTGCTGTAAGCTAATAATGAAAATATATAACATTATTGTTATTTAAATATTTACAATACCAAATGACTTATTTTTGGAGTCGGTACCAGCCAATTGCCAATGTTGTTATATTTTTCCCAGACAAAGAGGAAGCAAAGAAAAATAAATTAAATATACGATCTACAGTCTTTTTTTTTAAATAACAATTTAAATAACAATAATTTTATATATTTTCATTATACATTTATTGTATTATGTATACAATAAATTATTATATATACTGCATTATGAATCGGCGTTTTCAGTAATTGTTGTTTAAATATAGTATATGGTACATAATGTACAGAAATTCCAAATTCCTAACTGGTTTAGTTTTCGAGATAGAGCCTGTAACAAAAATGGTCTAAAACAGACAACTTTGACAACCCGTTCTTTATTTTTGAAGATAATAAATAATAAAAAATATATTTGTACTCTGTTCAATGAGCTTTATAAAATGACGCCCCACATGCCATGGTGAGAATTTTTTGTTTCTGCTCTGAATATTGAATTTGTAATTCAATATTAATAATAGAACACTGGGAAATTTTTTATTAATTCCAACGGTACCAAAAACGCTTTTTCGATTTTTTAGCAGATGGCGCCTTCTTCCATACGGCGACAGAATAGGATGCTGTTTTCCTCTGTGGCACGGAACCCTAAAAATGAGTGACCTTCGTGCCGTGAATGGTGAATGGTGAAATGGGGCGTTTTTATTGAATTGATTTTTATTGGATCCCAATGATTTCAAGCTGAAGATCATTGATGAGTACATTTTTTCCAGGAGGGCGAATTGTAATTTCTAATTGCGGTTGCTTTATTTTTTACATAAATGGAGAATAAATCATGGAAATAATTTAGACTAATGAGATCTGGTTCATTTATTCATTTATTATTTATTTATTTAATAAGATCTGGTTCATTTATTTATTTATTATACACAGCGGTCTGAAAAGTGATCCCCAAAAGGAACATCTAGATGCCTCCTACCTATACGAATCACCCCCATACGTATGTTCTGCGATATTTTGTAGTTTTCTCGAAAAAAGCATTTAAGCTTTTTTTTGTTGAGTTTTCTTGTAGCTTAGGTTTTTATTTTTCTCTGTTTTCAGTATGTAATTTCCTCTCAGGACATTTTAAAAGCAATTGGGAGTCATTTAGACAAGCATGAGTGTTTTTTAAATAATCTTTTTCATCATCTGTAGTAACTGATCCTCTCAAGTTCATTTTGTAAACTTTCGAGCAACATCTAAGGCAACATTAGTTGGTCATTTGTTTATTGATTAACAGTGCACTTCGTGACGATATTACAAGCAGAAAAAATCGCGAAGAAAGTTACTTTATATATTATCGTTTATTCCCCAATTCGCTATCAAACCAATTTGACGAGATTTGATTGGTGCCTCAATTCGTCATAAAATAAATATTAGGGAAAAGGCTTTTCCTATCCCTAGAATTAATAAATGAATTATCAACGCCAAATTGTTAATTACAGTACAACGAAGATCCGAATACTTTTGCAATGACGGCTCCAGAAACAAAAAGTCGTTATTCTCGATTGAAGAAAAGAAATCCATTTATTAAATCTTCGAAAAATAGATTTTCTTTGTAAAGTGCTTCAAGTTCGTAGAGTCTGACCTTTATAGTCTCGGGCATGTGAAGTCGATTACTTTGATAATTCCCCTATAGTCACACGCTGCACAAAACCATTTCTACGAAAATAGCTTCGAAGTTTCCAGTCTCATCAGAGGTCGCGGAAAACGGAACTCTTGAACTACATATCTGATCAACTATTCCAAGGACACACTATTCAGCCCTGTTCGTTCCCAACACCATAGGATGTTGAAGTCTGAAACGTCTGAATTGACACCAATTTTCTAGAATCGCCCAATTTGTTTTTTGACTGATTTCGGACACGATAATCACCCAAATGGTTTTTCAAGCTTGTCGATTAGAGCCTGCAACCTAAATCTGCAAGGAGGATGTAACATAATAACAACATTGAAAGTATTAACCATTTTTGGAAAAAAATTACGTCTCATTTTGACGATCTGAAAATTCAATTACGCAATATTGTTTCTCCAAACGCGAAAAATGTTGACTGCACTGGAAAAACATGATTTGGGCTGACTGAAGAGCTCTGCATAAGCTTTGAATTTAGAAAATACCATTTTTCATTGCATAGCTTCATAGCATAGGATCTTAACTGTAATTTTTCAACAAAGATTTTGTAAACAATCTAAAAATTGACCGAATTATGACGATTTTTGTCAAACCACCCCACTGGGGTTGACCCTTTTTTCTTTTGGGTTTTTTTTTCGAAACTGTTTTATAAAACGGTGTAAGTCGTATCTCGATATTTATTCGTTCGATTGACTTTAAATTCCGATAGACCATGGCTTATAACATTTTTTATAGTATAGTTGGGTAATTTTTTATGTGCTTATACATTTGTTAATGACAAATGACGGAAGCTGTTTTTTTTTCGTAAAATATCGAACTTTTTACCTAAACGGCTTACCATATTCATAATTTTCAAAAATTCTATTTCCTTTTTGTACATATGAAAGTGTTATTATTGTACTAGAAGTACATTTCTTTATTTTTTATTTTAAATTACCCTAGTCGCCAGATCCACCTACACCGATTGGCCACGCAGGAAAATCGGTACCTTCTTTAAACAATAATACCTTCATTGTTTATCAATATTTTTCATTAAAAGAAAAACTCAAACTCTGCAAGACTGTGTATCAATTTCGTGTAAAATTCCAGCCCCGTCGCTCCAATACTCTCGCCGGAAAAAAATATTGAAAATCAACCAGTTTTTGGGTCCGAAGCTTGATCCTTCTCGTAAATCCGTCATTGAAGCCAACGAACAATGTAATGAAACAAAATGGAATATCAAGTTATTTCCAAAATTATCTTCCCCATGAAACTAATGAATTCGCCAAAATAATTTCAAAAACCTGCGTTCCATTTCCATATTTCGTTGGTCATCTAAATGAACACCGTCATTAAGGGGCAACACTAGTGTGACACTTTAAAAAAATCCATTTTTTGTTACATTTCTCGATAGTCTATACCTTCAAGTATACATTACTACTATACTATACCTTATACTTTTATCGATTTATAACAATGAAATCAACATTTTTATCTTTCGACGCGTTTTTCTCAAAACGACGTTTTTCAACTTTGCTGGAGTCCTAACCCGAATACAAATCATCTGCTCGACTTGAATCTTGTTTTTACGGATTTAATATTTGTTTCTTCATACAACGACGTTCCAGCTTTTTGTTTGGATAAAAAATGTCAATTTGCCATCCAAAAAACCATGAGATTTTTAAGCGCAATTTGGAACTTTGTTTTTCGAAACTCCGTCATTTTGTTGGATTGCAATTTTTTTTCATAATCCTGCGTAATTGTACAGGCAATACTTTGTAGTTTAACGGACTTTTTTTTATGTCGGGCACTCTGAAGGCCGCAATCACTGCAGCAGTGGAAGAACTTTATTTTTGGAGTCTCCGGAGACGGCGCATAATTCGCTGAAAATTGAATATTTTCATACAAAAAATTACTGTATATAGATAATTTATACACAAATATATCCTCCAAATTTCAAAACATTCCATGCGATACTGTTCTTTCAATAAATTCCCGAAAATCACCTTTTTCTGAGCAGTCTCACTAGTGATGTCCCTTAAGGTTGTTATGAGGTTAAGTCAACATGTTACCACCAAGCTGAATTTTTTCATGGACCTTTATAACGTGTTTGCTGATCATCATGTGCAGTTTGAATACGATCCACAGTACCGTTTTTCAGAAAAAAAATTGGCAACTCGACGTATTTCGTGGGCTAATTACAGTGCCCTTATGGAAAACTCCCGAGCATTTTTCAGTGCATTATTAATATATGTTACGTGAATGTTACCACGGAGCTGATAAAATAGGTACGTTTCGACTAATTATCGGACTAGCCCTTGGTACCGTGAAAATGAGGATTCACAGTACCGTTATAAAATTATTAATATTTTTGATAGCGAATTCGTGCGAAAATCAAGCACACAAAATATTAGACTGTGCAATCATGGCAACGTCGTAGACGACACAAATGCTACCTATCTAATCGGTATTCGGTAATTATGCCCGGGACCCCCAAACTACTCGGTCAGGATAATTAACAACGAATATTACTGGTACTTATTCTCTCAATTAGTAATAATTACTTAATATTCATTTGATAACTAAGTTTAGAAATTATACATTTCTAGACATTTCTAGGCAAAGACAAAATAACAGATTTTTTTTTATACATAAATTTTTTCGAGGAATATCGGAAAATTATTAATGTTTTTGATTTCTTCGAGATTATAGACAGCTTTAGTACACACTTTCTCTTTCCAGCGGATTTTTTTCTACTCGGAGCGATATTCATTTTTGACAGCTCCTTGGGCCGATATTGAGGTTACGAACGGGGCGAATGTCTCTAACTTCGCGACACTTCTGCCAACCTGGGCATTGTGATATAGGCCTCCGAAGTTACTTTCACGGTGGCGCCGCGCAACGGCTGCCGCTGGCAAAACTTGGATTGGCGCATGGCGGTTAAGACGGAATGACATCTCATCGCGGTCGGTATGGTAGAACAATTGTAGATACCCAAAAATCTCTGAAACGGCTATTCAGATCCCATCGAAACTTTGACAAACGACGTCAAATTGATAGACGAACAGCTGTCTGCTCCTCAAATTTTCTGAATTTGAGAAAAAAACGTAGATTGACCGATCATAAGGGAATCTACGTTTTTTTTCTCAAATTCAGAAAATTTGAGGGGCAGACAGCTGTTCGTCTATCTATTTGACGTCGTTTGGCAAAGTTTCGACGGGATCTGAAGAGCCGTTCCAGAGATTTTTGCGTATCTACAATTGTTCTACCATACCGACCGCGATAAGGTGTCATTTCGTCTTAAGTCAAACCGGCACAAACACGAAAGAGCTAGGCTTGAGCAAGCATCATCGATTGTAGATCTCACATTGTGAATGGAATGTGCTTGTAAATAAAATAAAATAGTGTGATGGAACTAATAACGATTACTTGCGGATTTCAATGTATCCTCATGACTTCCTTTCGCCCTAGAAGCATATCTATAGGTATGTGACGAAGAGAATGTTAATGAAATTGCGCACATTGGCTGCACACATATTTTTTTCTGCCGTACAAAAAAATTTGTGTTTAAATTATTGTTTGCATCGGAAATTTATATAAAGGATGTTGCAATATAGGCAGAAAACTTTCGATAGTCATCATGTATCGGAATTTCGCGAAATTGTTGCCGGTGAGAAAAGGAGTGTGATGGGAAAAGTTCTTCCTCAAACACGCGTCAACAATCCCAAATATGACGTGAAACGCTGTTTTTACAACGTAAACATCACACGCGGTGATGTCATTCGCGCAAACACCTGATTTTAATGGCGACCGGCATACTGCACTAGCAGACGAAAACCAATCCAAGTTTTGCCAAAACTCGCCGCAAGGGCTGCGCCACTAGAGTTACTTCGGAGGCCTATACCACGATTTACGACGTTGCCAATTCGTTTCGCGTCAATTGAGTGAGAAAAAGTTATGAAAAATCATTATACGAAGTAATGAAAAATCATTATACGAAGTAATGAAAACACTTAATGTAATTACCAAACGTTCAAAAATGCATATTTTTACAAATAGATGTAGAACAGCAGCTCGAAAACGCACATTTGATATGACGATTATTTGAAAGCTAACAGTTGGTAACAATCGGCTCCGTGCATAAGCATAGGGCGCTCCCCTCGTACTTCACTCCCGACGACTAAACCCCATAACAACCTTAAGGGCGGGGTAAAGTATTTAAATTTTTTTTCATTTTTTTTTAAATTTTTTAAATGAATGCATAATATATCAAGAATATTGTGTTCAAATTTCAAGTCGATCGGAGTAAAATTGACGAAGTTATGAGCATTTGAGCGTCTATTGCTCCATGCCGACTAAACTCTTCTGCGTTTTTCAAACCGTTTTTCTGAGACTTGTCATATTTGAAGTCCGTGTGCACGATAACTCAAAATCTACTGGACCAATCGCTTTGAAATTTTGCACAGTACTTCTTCACATAATTCACCAGGTATTGTCGAGAGCTTTTTTTTTTTTAATAATTACTAATTTTTCAACAACAAATTAGCCGATTTTTTTAGCGAAAATCGGGTTTTTGGCTCCCAAGTGCTACGAAAAATCGAAAAATCGAAAAAAAAAATCCTTCCGTCACTACCTCGAGAAACATCTCCTTTAACAAATGCATTTTGATTTTTTTGTTTCAGATGATTCTGTTGCGAGTTATGGTGCACACCGCAAACCAACTTTTTTTCGAGGCGCCTCCGGGGTTTAATTTTCACTCGCTCAATTTTGAATATTTTGCAATGCAAATTTAGGAGAGTGTTGTTCAAATGTTACTTCATTATATGTAAATTTTTCAATAAACGAACACTATTCGTTACGCCAAAAAAAAATCTTAAAAACATGCCTTTTTTTCGCCAAATTAACTTTACCCCGCCCTTAACCCATGTTCCATGTTCCTTCCCGTAAAAAAGTCGAAAATTTCTTCGAGAGGGAGCCGGCCAACGATTGTACAGTTGAGTCGTCGCGATGATTGCGCAGTGCCTGCAGTACCGAGTTTTACCGCTATGTGCGATATGCGGCCTATCAGCACGCGGGTATACGGGTCTGCCCGCAAGTTGGTCGAGTCAGAGGGGTTGAACGCGAAAATATTGCACGCCACGAGGGACGAGGGGGGGCAAGAGGGTAGAAGCACAGGGAGTTCCAGTGGCCTACGTAAGTTCTCGTTCTGTGTGTACTTCTCTATACATATTTACACCCAGGATCTATAACACAACTCTGGAACTATGGGACAGCGAGTACCGGGATTTGCGGTGGCCAAGGGTTTGAAGGAGGGAAAGGGGGTTAATGGAAGTAGTGTGAGGTCGGGCACGATTCACCGTGACGGGAGGGGGGGGGGGAATACGCGGATAACGAAGAGGGATCTTTGCAGCACGAGACTCCCACACCCAGAGACGGAAGGACGAGAAAAGGGGTTGTTCACCATCCTGCCAATTTCTCCATCCGCCTACCCCCTACCCCCGTCGTTCCTCGTAAATTTACGAGCCGTGTCAAAAATTAACCGCAGTCGGATAAAACATCGAGCCTGTCATTCTCCCCCCCCCCCCCCCTCCCCCCTCCCCCGCAACAGCTCTGGCTTGTTATTTAACTATTCGACTCTCATTTTTTTCGTCTCTAGAGCGGTGACGAATTTTCCGGCGGCCAGACTCATTGTTCTCTCTTTGCTTGGGAACAATTTCCCCAACGTGCACCCGAAAAGAATATGTAATTTTCGGTTGCGTTGGAGTTTGCATCGTTCGAAAGCAGCATTCTTTTTTCATTGTTGAGGGGAGCACATTGTTGAGGGGTTTGCACTTTTGAAAAATCGATTTTTTTTGTCTTTTCTTGTAGTTAAGGGCGGGGTAAAGTATTTAAATTTTTTTTTTTTCATTTTTGTTTAATTTTTTAAATGAATGCATAATATATCAAGAATAATGCGTTAAAATTTCAAGTCGATCGGAGTAAAATTGACGAAGTTATGAGTATTTGAGCGTCTATTGCTCCATGCCGTTCTCTTCTCTTCTGCGTTTTTCAAACCGTTTTTCCGAGACTTGTCATATTTGAAGCCCGTGTGCACGATAACTCAAAATCGACTGGACCAATCGCTTTGAAATTTTGCACAGTACTTCTTCACATAATTCATCAGGTATTGTCGAGAGCTTTTTTGGTTTTTAAAAATAATTATTAATTTTTCAATAACAAATTAGCCGATTTTTTTAGCGAAAATCGGGTTTTTGGCTCCCAAGTGCTACGAAAAATCGAAAAATCGAAAAAAAAATCCTTCCGTCATTACCTCGAGAAACATCTCCTTTAACAAATGCATTTTGATTTTTTTGTTTCAAATGATTCTGTTGCGAGTTATGGTACACCGCAAACCAACTTTTTTTCGAGGCGCCTCCGGGGTTTAATTTTCACTCGCTCAATTTTGAATATTTTGCAGTGCAAATTTAGGACAATGTTGTTCAAATGTTACTTTATTATATGTAAATTTTTCAATAAACGAACACTATTCGTTACGCCAAAAAAAAATCTTAAAAACGTGCCTTTTTTCGCCGAATTAACTTTACCCCGCCGTTAAACATTTCAAGAATATAATCCAAAAATTTCAAGTCAATCAGAGCAAAACTCTCGAAGTTATTGACTATTTAGTCCCGCTCCTCTAACACTGTAGCTCCGACTTCTCCAAACTTCAAACGCGGTTTTTCTCGAAACCACTTTTTCAAAGTCCGTGTTCACTGCCATTTGAAAACTGCATGACCGATTTATTTCAAACTTGGTACACACTTTCTACATATAAAATACCGGCCCCAACGGTTAGTTTGAGATTTTTTTTTACATTGAGGGGGTTTTCCACTCCCAAAATGGCAGAATTTTTCGTGAAAGATAGCACTTTTCACTTTACATGACCACCAAAAATTTAGAAATGAAAAAAAAAATTATCAAAGGCCGTTGGGGGAGGATTTGATGATAATTTGACTAAATTTCAATGGTACTTGATTTCAGATCATTTCTAGCTGAGATACAGTGAACGACGAAAATCGTGTTTTTCCAAAGGCGTTCTTGGAAAAGCTTTGTCACCGGCTGGTTTGTGGCTATTTTTGAGTACAAATTTCACGGAATGTTCTTGCAATGACACTTAACAATGTACAAAAGGTTTCAATAAATTTACTCTATCCGTATAGATGAAAAAATTCGCAAAAAAGTGTTTTTTTTTTCACCCTGAAACTCTGTTGGGCGAAAAAATGTTCGATTTTTCACCAATTTTTTATGCGAAAGGTATCAAATATAGAATGTTGATATTTGGTATGTTGACTAAGCGGTCTTTATTGAACATCATGATATTTTTTAAAGTTTGACAAAACATGGTAGTGGGAGTGGGAGGAGCCACGTATGTCGGTGCGCGGGCGATGACATTCTTCGCTTGCGGAAATCCTAAGTCCCGGATAGGCGATCTAACGCAAACAATCAAACATATTTTTACTTTGTATAATATTGTGTATAAGTTGACCTAGAATCAAGAAGAAAAATTGAAAAATAACAAAATAGCGAGCGGTCGAAAGGAAGTTTGTTTTTTTTCCCAAAAATTTTCGCAGTTTTTTGCTCACTATTTTTTTATTTTTCAACTTTTCTTCTTGATTCTAGGTCAACTTATACACAATATTGTACAAGGTAAAGATATGTTAGAATTTTTTGCTTCAGATCACCTGTCCGGGACTTAGGACTTCCGCAAGTGATGATTGTCATCGCCCGCGCACCGACACACGTGGCTCCTCTCACTCCCACCGCCATGATTTGTCAAACTTTAAAAAATATTTTGATGTTCAATGAAGACTGCTTAGTCTACATACCAAATATCAACATTCTATATTTAAAACTTTTCGCTTGAAAAATTGGTGAAAAATCGAACTTTTTTTGGCCCAACAAGTCAGAAACTTCCCTTAATTTTCGTTGATGTGTAAAATATTTTTATTTTTCGGTATATTCATCTCGTGAATCTCGCGAAAAAAAAACGATCGGAGGGTGAAACAACTGAAACATCGCGATGCGATGTTTGAGAGGGTAATTCCGGATACGAGGACAATTGGAATTTCGGATAAACATGAATAAATTATTCAAATAGTTATATAAAATAGGATCGATGTAGTCGAAGGGATTAGGGGGTCTGCGGAAACTTGAAAATTTGGAAAAATGTTTTTTTTTACATAGCTTTGTAGCATGAGGTTGAAGTTCGCATCGTTTGAGTGCAATGAAAATATGGGGTTGACGTTTGCGTTGCTGACGTGTAACGAAAATTATTTTTAATTCCTTATTTTCATTATTAACCATGCTCATATTTTGCAGATTTGGGTTGTAGATTGGTAAGTAGGGAGTGTAAAAAATATCTGCGTAATTTTCGCTGACTGAATCTGGTAAGGGAAATTTGGGAAATAAAAAAAAAAATTATTTTCGTTGCCTTCCAACGATGCAAATTTCAACATCATACGAAAAAGAACACTTCTGAATAAATTTATTTTGGCATATTTCGCCCACGAAAATCGCGCAATCATTTTTCGAGATACTTATTTAGCGATCTACGATATTTATCTACAAAAAAGATCTTGTGTGATAATGAAAATGAGGAAATTAAAATGTAAATAAGATCTTTTGTTGCGTTCCAACGATGCACACTTCAATACCATTTTATAGCGTTGGATCTTAACTTTAATTTGGAACGAAGATTTAGTAAAAATTCCACAAATTGGCCGATTTATGACGATTTTTGTGAAACGTCAGATCGCCCACTGAGCTCAAAATTTATTCGTCCGATTCACTTCAAATTCGGACCAAGCGTGACCCGACGATTTCTTGATACGTTTATGCACTTGTTGATAACAAATGATTAAAGTTCATTTTTTTGTCGATGATGGAACTTTTGTTCTACAATTTGCCGTTTTCGCAATTTTCAAAATTTCAAAAAAGTATCCAGTCGTACGAAAGTTATAACAAATTATTATACCGAAGGTACATTCTTTTATTTTCATTTACAGTTAATCCTAATTGTCAAAACCGCCTAAACCAATCGGCCATACAGCAACGGTGGCAATTCGCTTTAATAACAATAGCACCATTGTTTATCAATTTTTTTCAATAGAAAAAAAACTCAAACTCCGCAAGACTATGTATTAATTGTGTGTGAAATCCCGACCTCGTCATCCTAATACTCTCAGCAAAAATAAATATTGAAAAGTATTTATTGAACAAAGGGAATATCAAGTGATTTTCAAGGGCCGGTTTGAAATTCCGAACTTTGAATGATCAGAGCGCTCAAAACTCCGAAAACCCTTTTTTACTAAAAAAATCATAATTTTCGTAATATTTAATTTTTTTCCATAAAATTTTAGGGTGATACTCTTAAGATATGATAGTTTAAGGGAAAAAATGCACCATAGTGGGAAATAGTGTAAGAAAAAAGAAGCTCCACCTTCAACGCTAGTCTGTGCTTATAAAAGGTAGACCAAAGTACCGTTAGGAGGCAGGCCAGTTGCCTTGACCGCCAACAACTTATTTAGTAATTTTGAGTTGAAGTTGCGCTTGGGGTGATTGTGACTCCGGGTGACCGCGGAGCGTTGATCAATGGTAATAATAAATAATCTCGTGACATAAATATAAATAGGCACAATTACAATCGACTCAAAATTACATTTTGAGTTGAATAAAATATTCGCTGACGCAGTTTTTTCATAATAATTATCGATAATGTTATACTTTTTCAAGTTGATAGTAACACAAAAGTTTTTCTTACTTACGAAATAAAAGTACAAGAATGCATAATTTTTTCCCTTAATTATGTATTTTATGAAAAATTAGCATCAACAGAATAAATCTATACCTCGTATGCATGTTGTTGAGGTTAATTGAAAAAAAATCATCAACCGTCGTTTGACTCAACTGGACCGCCCCAACCTCCTTAAATAATAATAACTTCATTGTTTATCAATATTTTTCAATAAAAAAAAAAACTCAAATTCCGCAACACTATATATTAACTGCGTGTTAAATCCCGACCTCGTCATCCCAATACTCTCATCACAAAAAATCATCAAAAACCGACCTGTTTGTCACCGAAACTTACGCAGACCCTGGGAGTCGTCGGTGCGAAAAGTGAATTCCGATCGAGAGAACTCGAAGGCGGAAACGCCTCAAGCGTGAAGTCACTCAATATACACACACACACACACACACACACACACACACACACACACACACACACACACACACACACACACACACACACACACACACACACACACACACACACACACACACACATTATATACTATTATATGTTTAAGAATAAAGACTTCGCTTTTGAGCTGTCAAAGCGGAAGTTTCCCGTAGAGCCAGATAGACCGAAAAACCATGGAAGAAAAATTCGTTTGATCTTCGATTCCTCTCGTTGCGATTCGTTCGCTTTTTCGCGTCCGCCGCAATGACCCGTTAGCCCCGCGAGGATCGAAAGGGGCTTGGTGGGGCTGTGTGCGGGATGCCGGGAAACGAAAATAAGTAAGGGGCATCGTCGAAATTGCCCGATTCCCCAGCGCCATTACGATCGCAAAGAGGGTCGGAGATGAGTCAATGCCAATGACGCAATATGACCAACAACATCGCGTAAGGGATCCAACCTTTCACCTCCTTTTCTTTATCGTTCATTTTTTTTCTCCTTCCTCATCGTTTCTCAATTCGGACCGTACATATCCAGGAACGAGTTTCCGATCGAGATAATAACAGAAAATCGGGCGTCGATGGAACAGCAATGCGGAAAGCGCGGGGGGGGGAGGGAAAGGCGAGTGAGAGGAGAGGAAACAAAAAATAACCGATCGAAGAGCAGCCACAGGGAGTAGATGCGTAGAAACGTAGTTGCGGGGAGGATAGTTCGCCCTCTCGACAACCCTCAGAGGTTCAGTGAGGAAGTGTGGAAGGGATGGGGGAGGGGAGGGAGAGAGAGAGAGAGAGAGAGAGAGAGAGAGAGAGAGAGAGAGAGAGAGAGAGAGAGAGAGAGAGAGAGAGAGAGAGAGAGAGAGAGAGAGAGAGAGAGAGAGAGAGAGAGAGAGAGTGAGAGAGGGAGGGAGGGAGGGGGAGAGAGAGAGAGAGAGAGAGAGAGAGAGAGAGAGAGAGAGAGAGAGAGAGAGAGAGAGAGAGAGAGAGAGAGAGAGACGAGAGAGAGAGGGAGGGAGGGAGAGAGAGCGAGAGAGGGAGGGAGAGAGAGAGAGAGAGGGAGGGAGAGAGAGAGGGTAGGGAGAGAGAGAGGGAGGAGAGGGAGGAAGAGAGAGAGAGAGAGAGAGAGAGAGAGAGAGAGAGAGAGAGAGAGAGAGAGAGAGAGAGAGAGAGAGAGAGTGGTTGCCCTGAGATACCTCGAAGCCGGTACACCGCGCCCAACGAGGATCCTCGCAGACTACACCAGTAAGGGGAAAAGAAATGGCCGGAAGGGCGGAAAGGGCGGGTTCGTAGGCTGCAAAGAAAACTCCGTCGGCGAACGCGACGACTCAATCGTGTCTCGAAAGAATTACATAGACTCTCTCCAATTGGAGTATCGAAGAAAAGACGAAAAAAGAAATTTTACACGATCCTCATAATCCCTTCGAGGTTCATAAGGGCTTGTATATACGTGTGCACATACACATGGGGAAAAGGGATTTTGAAGAACTTGGACGTCAAGATCACCATCGGATGAATGTTGGCATATTTATGCAAAGGCTTTTTCAAGGACCTCCCTGTACTCAGCATAAACGTAAGCTTACGGGAAGGTACTGAGCACTGTCCTCGACACAACAGATAGGCAGTAGGCATATTTTTGTGGACATTTTTGAGAAAGTCGATTTTCGACGGATTCTTAAAGTATGACATTTCGAATATCCGTTGAAAATTTCGATCCGTTCGAAATTGACGCGAGTGGAAGTGTGTTAGGGCAGGCGGATCACTGATCAGGCAGTTTTGAAGGTAGGGTCCGGAATACCGTAGACGCGTCTGTCTGATCTGTGACGGATATCCAAGGGATTGATGAATCCGAAGAACGGGTGTAATAAAGACAAACTGATCAGTCCTGAATCAGGCAATCTTGCGAGGGCCTTGTCAGGGCGCCGAAGTCCGTGCCTGTTCGGAGCCGTATGTTTGCTGGATCGGTAGTTCACAGATACCGATGTGAGAAGGCAGCATTAGTCAGGCGCACATCAGGTGACCGTAACGCCGGCTCCTGAGGCTCTCTGAAGGGGTCTTCTCACTTTGGACGCTGAAATAAGGCTATTTTCATGAATTTTTTTGATAGTTTTATATTAAAGATATTGATATAAAAATTGTTACACTTAATAAACACCCTTCGAAATACATTTAAAAAAAAATGTAATGTATTCATGTAATGTTAAACAAACTTTAAACGCGTTTTATCTCGGAACAACGTTTTTCGACGGCTTGTTGATAAAATATTCGAAACTACTGAACTGTTCCTTATGAAATTTTAACCACATATTCTTTACAACTATAGCTGTGGCGCATGTCAAGGATTTTTGGCCAAAAACGGTGCAAAAAACTGGTTTTTTTTGTTTCGTCGAAAGACGCCCGCCATTTTGTAATTTTTGCATATATAAAAAATCGTATAATATGCGCTATAGCCATTAACATACTGAATCTAAAACCGTTTGATTTTTTTCTTTCGGATGATCCATCTCCGAGATTTCATCAACAAGACCTACCATTTTTTGGGGAATTTTTTTAACTACCATTTTCCTCCATAAATAGTGACTTGAAAAAATACATTTTTTTGAAATGTATTTCGAAAGTGTAATAACTTTTATATCAATATCTATAATATAAATCTTTTTAAAAAGTCATGAAAATAGCCTTTTTAGCCTCCAAAGTGAGAAGACCCCTTAAGATTACCTGTCAAAGGCCTCATCGATCTTCCTCCTCCCATCCGTGCTCTGGGGTTGGCTAATCCGGTAGACATCCGGCGCAGATCCGCCATGCACTTCGGAGTATATGCCTGATCTGGGCCGGATGTCATGCCGGATGAGCACAGATGTACGCGTGTACACCTATAACCTTATTCGGGGCCATCAAAGTAAACAACTGAGTTGCTGCGTGCATAATTTCCGCAAGATTGTAATAAGAGTAATATGGCGTCCATGCGGACGCCGTCATCATCAAATCAAGATACAAAGAACGAATGAAAATAAATTTGAAGTTTGCATCGTGGGAATGCAACAAAATGAAACTAAATTTGAAGTTTGCATCATGGGAATGCAACGCTTTTTTCTTCACTTTTCATTCGTTCATTTTTATCATCATCAAAAGGTAATCAATCAAATCAATAAAATTAAATTTTATTGGCATAACTTAGAAGTTTTTTTTACAAAATCTTCAACAGAACCATCTTTTATTGATAGGTTGGTAGAACTTTGAACGCGTTTTTTTATAAATGATTTTTTTCAAAATAGGTGACCATGATAACAAAAATCACTGCGCTGATCACCTTCAAATTTTACAAACTTCTTTTACATATAAAAAAACAGAGCTCGAACGAAGGAATTGTTTTCTTTTCTCGATGCATAGTTTTTTTTTATCAACGAAAATAGAGCGCTTTTTTTTACCGAAAATCGATATTTTGACTTTGGACTGCGGTCATTTTTTTTTCAAAAATCAATATTTTATTAAATTTTTCGACCAAGCGCTAGATAATTTCGTGCGAAAATTAAATGCGTTTGATTTTTTAAATTTATTTCGGATGATTTCGAGCAGCAGTGGTCACCGTGAAGGACGTTTTACAAACAGCGGTCTGCACACATCATTTTATCTACCATATTTATGATTATTTTTCAATGCAAAAATTGTCAAAAATACTTAACCCTTCGACTGCACATTTCCGCCACGAACCTCTCACTGCATTTTTTTCTCCTTCTCACTTTTGTATTTCGGTAAAATATGCATTTTTTTATGGCCCAAAATTTTCTTGTCAAGAAAAACAATCGTGAAGTGGCCAAACGTTCGTTCAAAGTGGTAGATGCGTTGAAAAATACGTACTTACACGAAAAAGAAAATGAGGTCAAAACAACGCAGTGTGCAGTCCAAGGGTTAAAACCGTACCCTTTAATGTAAAAAAAAAATGAAAATTTGCACACGTATTCCCAGATAAAGTTCACGAAATTTTCTCTTTTTTTCGGCCACGTGCTAAGTGCAGCCCTTTAAAAATTCCCGTTATACGCAGAGTGGCCTGGAAAGTAGCGTCCAAAAGGAAGCCTCGTATACCTCTACCCAAAGCACCCCCATGTATGCTCCACGATCTTTTTTAGCTTTCGAAAAAAAACCTTTTTCATTTTTTTCTCTCGATATTTCCTGTAAAATAGGGCGTTGTTTTTTCTCTTTCGTGTATGTACTTTTCTCTCAGAACTTTTCAAAAAAACTGGGAGTCATTTAGACACGTACAAGTATTTTTTTTTGATCGTTTGAACTTTAGTGGCCAATTTTTGTTTTTCCTTTCGGACGTCATTTTTCGAGCCACGCTGTATATATTTATCGGACAAGAAGCATTGTCACGACTTCATTGTTGGATCTTTTAATTGAAAAAAATAACCGCAGAATACAGATAATCTTGAAAGGAAAAAGAGAAAGAGAGAGAGGGAACAAGGAAGAGGATATGATAATCCAATAGAGCTTTAATCCGGCCACGATTAACCCAGTTGTAAAAGTTTCTCGATAAATGCCAACCAAGATGATTTCCATGTATAAGTGCAGACAGATGTATACGTATTCACAGAAATCTACACACTGCACTATAATTCCGTGAAAATGCTATTTCCCTCGCCTTCGTCCATTTCGTATCGATAGAACGGAATATGGTATTCGCCCAAAGGATAATAACATTACGAGGATTGTGCCATAAATTGTCCCGGCTTTGGCGACAACTTCCCGGACAATTTCGTTATGCAGTAGCAATCGAGTGGGTAATTCGTTTAAGAGAAGGTTCTGCCTCGTTGGGCCAAAAAATGTTCGATTTTTCGCCAATTTTTTATGAGCAAAGTATTAAATATAGAATGTTGATTTTTGGTATGTTGACTAAGCGGTCTTTATTGAACATCAAAATATTTTTCAAAGTTTGACAAAACATGGTGGTGGGAGTGGGAGAAGCCACGTATGTCAGTGCGCGGGCGATGACATTCTTCGCTTGTGGAAGTCCTAAGTCCCGGACAGGCGATCTGAAGCGAAAAAATCAAACATATTTTTACTTTGTGTAATATCGCGTACAAGTTGACCTAGAATCAAGAAGAAAAACTGAAAAATAAAAAAATTGTGAGCGATCGGAAGGAAGTTTGTTTTTTTTCCAAAATTTTTTGAAGTTCTTTGCTCACTATTTTTTAATTTTTTAATTTTTCTTCTTGATTCTAGGTCAACTTAGACACAATATTGTACAAAGTAAAAATATGTTTGATTTTTTTGCTTCAGATCACCTGTCCGGGACTTGGGACTTCCGCAAGCGAAAAATGTCATCGCCCGCGCACTGACATACGTGGCTTCTCCCACTCCCACCACCATGTTTTGTCAAACTTTAAAAAATATTTTGATGTTCAATAAAGACCGCTTAATCAACATACCAAATATCAACATTCTATATTTAATACTTTTCGCATAAAAAATTGGCGAAAAATCGAACATTTTTTGGCCCAACAAGGCAGAAACTTCCCTTAAATTCCGTTTGTCAGGAACGCGCCTACTGATCTTTGCACCAAAGCTCATCATCATTAATATCCCTAAAAATTCAAGTGCCACATTTTTATCAAATTACGAACTCATCGAAACCGCAATTAATTCATTGCCATCAATGAATTTCAGCCTCGTCCAATTAATCTTCTGTTTGCATAATTTTCATCAGTCAATCATGGCCCAATGAATAAATCCAGCCGTTTATATTAATTCAATTACTCAATCAAATTGAGTAAATTGAGAAATTAACAAAATTAATACATTAACATAAATAATTGAGCAAACTCCTTCCTTAACAGAAAAAAACTATTCTTCCTCGATTCCCTCGATGAAAATAATTGCTCTTTGCCGGTAAGAATAAACCAAAGTTGTCTCACCTACAGCGATTTAAAAAAATCCACTAAAAGGTGCTGGTATAAATCGTCGAATATTTTTCGATTCTTCGACGCCTCGATAAAATTAACGCCAGTTCTCAAATGTACGGCTCAATTACTGCTGTTGGCAAAAGAAAGAGAAAAAAAATACCCTCGAACAACCCTTTCGAAGGACTTGACTAGTTTTCACCCCCTTTATTCGTTTCTCGGTCAGTTCTCTTGGTTGGGTCGAAACGTGTAGACCGGCCGGCCGGCCGGCACACATCATGGTTGTGCTTCCCGGACAACGACGACGACGACGACGTCGACGAGGACGGTCATGCGTACGCAACGGGGCTAATCGGGCGTCGACAAGGGAATTTCTCCGCTGTTGCTGCGGAACACACATTTCTCTTTTATATACATATATATATATATATATATATATATATATATATATATATATGTATATATGTGTATATATATATATAACAGTTTTCTGTTGGTCTTTCTCCATACCCGTTGGTCTATGAACATAGAAACCGTACGTGTGTGTACGTACATATGTCCATGTTTGTCTACACACACACACACACACACACACACACACACACACACACACACACACACACACACACACACACACACACACTCTCACACACACACACACACACACACACGCACACACACGCACGCACGCACACACACGCACGCACACACACACATATAAATTCGCATATATTTATACATAGACATACCCATTTTAGTAGAGGGCTCGTGCAGGGGTGCGCGACGATCTGTCCAACGACCTTTCGCACTTGCCCCTTCTCTCTCCCTTCAACCCATCAGCTTGCGCTCGTGTCACGAGTGCAAAAAAGAACCACCAATTTTTTGTCGAATTTTTTTCGTGAATCAACAAAACCCTCGAATGGACAAAAAATAATTCATTCAATTCCCAGCAGCGTCGTTTGCGAAAATAAAAAAGGCTTAAAAAAATTCACACAGTCTTCGAGGAAGAACCATATTCGTGAGGGACATTAGGAAGACGCGAAAAATGACGTTTTTTTCGCGTGCAACGTATAATTGAGGTTTCGAATGTCTCGTATACTAGCGCAACGAGGGCTGAAAGTTTCTTACGTAATTGACTAATATTGTAATTTCTCACGTAATATTTGAATTCATTATGTAATTGACGAATATTTCATTTTTTTACGTAATTGACAAATATTTCAATTATTTACGTAATTGACAAATATTTCAATTCTTTTCGTAATTGATCAATATTTCAATTCTTTTCGCAATTGACAAATATTTCAATTCTTTACGTAATTGACAAATATTTCAATTCTTTTCGTAATTGACAAATATTTCAATTCTTTACGTAATTGATCAATATTTTAATTCTTTACGTAATTGATCAATATTTTAATTCTTTTCGCAATTGACAAATATTTCAATTCTTCACGTATTTGACAAATATTTTAATTTATTACGTAATTGACAACCACTTTTTATTTCTTATGTAATCGACAAATATTTCCATTCATTACGCGACGGACGATCTTTTGTTTATTACGCAATAGACCAAAAATGTTTAACCATTGACAAAATTAGTCATTACGTGATCGACAAATACATCAGTTTCTCGGATAACTATGGCGGGCTTAAATTTCTAAAATGAGACTCAAGTAAAAAAGGGCTCGATTTCGCGAATTACGGTCGAGCCGATAAAAACGTGCTCGTTGCCAAAAACGATCACCTCGGCAAAAGGCGACGGTAAAGAAAATTGCACATGTTCAAGTAGCCCGAATTGCCTTGGATTCCGGGCCCACTCGAGGCCCGCGGCTCCGGTTATCGTTTCTCACCTTATCTATCGGCATTGAAGGGCACGCACGGCACAGGTTCCAGAATGAACCAATCATGAGGCCGCGTTGTGTGGGGCAGTGGAACAAGTAGTGTTAAAATCCGGTCGTTGAAGACCCCCCGCGAACCGACTACGACGAGGACGTTTAACGCCGACGACGATGATATCCCGTACGAAGGAACTTTTCGCTTTTTCGCGTGGCCGGACAGGCGAAGCCGGCACGATTTTAACCCTGTTTTTTTTTTCTCTCTATATCGTTTATCCCTTTTCCCGTCCCCGTCAAAATCGATTCTTCAATTACGAAAGCTCCTTTTTCTTTTCCAACATCAACTTTTTCCCGAAGTACTTTTCTAATCGTCTCTCTGTTTTTTTTTTTTTCAATAAAATTCTCAAATTATCCAGTCTGTTGCGTCACAGTCATTGTTGCGATTAAAAATGACAAGCGCTGTTGCTTCTGCCCTTGTGAAAGAGATTTTTTTGCGATAGGTGGCGTGGATCAGATGAAGATTCGACGAGGACGTCGCCGTGTGGACTCTGATGCGTCTGGCAGTGCGTGCATGAGAAAAAAATAATCCGACGAAGGGATTTTCGCGCCTGGCTGCTGCGTAGATGTCGCTTTCTCCTTTTTCCTTATTTCGTCTCCTCTTTACCCACGTACTTCCGCGTTTGCTCCCGTGTGCGAAAATTTCCAGACTTGATCTCCGCTCTATCGCATTCGTTGCGTTAATTTTTCGCACACGCGTACACCCACACGTATACGAATGGAATGTACTTGAGCGAGTACACTATGTGTAAAATCGACTACGTATTTTTCGCGTTTCCCGTAAAAATGCTCTCTAACGTTAATAACTTTACGAAACAACTTGGAGGGGTGAGCGATCCGTTGAGCACCGGTTGTTCGTTTGCGCTCGGCGCAATTCACACTACACGTACGACGTCGTTGCTTCCTCGGGGATTTTCCAGCCGCATTGGACGTCGATAGCCTTTCTTTTTTTTTTTTAATTTTGTCTACTGCAACCGGTGCACCGTTTGTTTTTTGTTCCGAGCGATGTCTTCGTGCTTGGTCAAGTAGTCACGGACGTCGAGTGGTCAGACCGAGGTGCGTGTACTTCCGGGACTACGGCGACCGGCTCGCCACTTTCCTCTCTCTCTCTCTCTCTCTCTCTCTCTCTCTCTCTCTCTCTCTCTGGACGAAACGGGCCTCAATGTTTCTTCATCCCGCGCGGTATCCAAAAATTTTCGAAAAAAAAAAAAACACGGACGAAAAGGCCTTCGGACGTGTCTGCGCCTTTTTGCCACTCGCTGGCGCTTCGGCGTCCGATGACGGCTGACGTTTGACCGCGGGTCTCGCTCTCCTGTCGTACGTCAGCTTTTTCGCGCATGTGTGTCTATGTGTGTGAGTGTGTGCGATTACGTTGGAGACCGCGAGACGGAAAGTGTGCGAGAGTGAGAGAAAGAGAGAGGTTGACAGAGAGAGAGAGAAAGAGGGAAAGGGATAGGAC